>JAKSZT010028529.1:1215615-1265563 GCA_026826555.1 Tolypeutes matacus | reverse complement strand
TGTAGTTTTCTGCATATAGGTCCTGTACTTCTTTGGTTAAATTAACTCCTAGGTATTTGAGTCTTTTTGTTGCTATTGAAAATGGAATTTTCCTCCTGATTTCCTCCTCAGATTGTTCAGTACTAGTGTACAAAAACATTACTGATTTTTGCGTGTTGATCTTGTATCCTGCCGCTTTGCTGAACTCATTTATCAGTTCAAGTAGCTTTGTTGTGGATACTTCAGGATTTTCTAAATAGAGGATCATGTCATCCGCAAGCAGTGAGAGTTTTACTTCCTCTTTTCCTATTTGGACACCTTTAATTTTTTTTGTCTTGTCTAATTGCCCTAGCTAGAACTTCTAGTACAATGTTGAATAACAATGGTGACGGTGGGCATCCTTGTCTTGTTCCTGATCTTAGGGGGAAAGCTTTCAACCTTTCCCCATTGAGTATGATGTTGGCTGTGGGTTTTTTCATATATGCCTTTTATCTTATTGAGGAATTTTCCTTTTATTCCTATCTCTTGAAGTATTTTTATCAAAAAAGGATGTTGGATTTTGTCGAATGCCTTTTCTGCATCTATTGAGATGATCATGTGGTTTTTTTCCTTCAATTTGTTAATGTGGTGTATTACATTGATTGATTTTCTTACGTTGAACCAGCCTTGCATACCAGGAATAAATCCCACTTGGTTGTGATGTATAAGTCTTTTGATATGCTGTTGGATTCGATTTGCAAGTATTTTGTTGAGAATTTTTGCATCTATGTTCATGAGAGAGATTGGTCTGTAATTTTCTTTTCTTGTGGAATCTTTACCTGGCTTTCGTATTAGGGTGATGTTGGCGTCATAAAATGTGTTGGGTAATTTTCCCTCCTCTTCAATTTTTTGGAAGAGTTTAAACAGGATTGGTGTTAATTCTTTTAGAAATGCTTGGTAGAACTCACCTGTGAAGCCATCTGGTCCTGGACTTTTCTTTGCTGGGAGATTTTTGATGACGGATTCAATCTCCTTAATTGTGATTGGTTTGTTAAGTTCTTGTATTTCTTGTTGTGTCAGTGTAGGTTGGTTATGAGTTTCTAGAAGTTTGTCCATTTCATCCAGGTTGTCTAGTTTGTTGGCATAGAGTTTCTCATAATATCCTCTTATGATTCTTTTTATTTCTGTGAGGTCATTTGTAATTTCTCCCCTTTCATTTCTGATTGTATTTATTTGCATCTTCTCTCTTTTTTTCTTTGTTAGTCTAGCGAGGGGTTTGTCAATTTTATTGATCTTCTCAAAGAACCAGCTTTTGGTTTTGCTGATTTTCTCTATTGTTTTCTGTTGTCATTTTCATTTATTTCTGCTCTAATCTTTATTATTTCTTTCTTTCTGCTTGCTTTGGGATTGGTTTGCTGTTCTTTTTCTAGTTTCTCAAGTTGTTCAGTTAAATTTTTGAGTTTAGCTCTTTCTTGTTTCTTTTTTTTTTTTTTTTAAATATTTTATTTATTTATTAATTTATCCCCCCCTTGCTGCTTGTGCTCGCTGGGTCAGCTAACCACGCCGTGCGGGCAGGCTTGCCTTCACCAGGAGGCCCCGGGAACCGAACCCGGGGCCTCCCATATGGTAAACGGGAGCCCTACTGATTGAGCCACAGCCGCTTCCCCTTGTTTCTTAATATAGGCATTTAGGGCTATAAGTTTCCCTCTCAAGACTGCCTTCGCTGTATCATATAAGTTTTGATACGTTGTGTTCTCATTTTCATTTGTCGCAATATATTTACTGATTTCACTTGCAATTTCTTCTTTGACCCACGGAATATTTAGGGGTGTGCTGTTCAGTCTCCACACATTTGCAAATTTACTTTTTTCCTGTCTCTTATTGATTTCTAGTTTCATTCCATTATGATCTGAGAAGGTGCTTTGTATAATTTCAATCTTTTTATATTTATTGAGAGCTGTATTGTGACCTAATATGTGACCTATCCTGGAGAAAGATCCATGGGCACTTGAGAAGAATGTATAACATGCTGAGTTTCAATGCAATGTTCTGTATATGTCTGTTAGGTCTAACTTGTTTATCATATTGTTCAAGTTCTCTGTTTCCTTGTTGATCTTCTGTCTAGTTGTTCTATCTAATGATGTGAGAGGGGTGTTGAAGTCTCCAACGATTATTGTAGAAATGTCTATTTCTCCCTTCAGTTTTGCCAGAGTTTGTCTCATATATTTTGGGGCACCTTGGTTAGGTGCGTAGATATTTATGACTGTTATATCTCCCGGAGGATCAACCCTTTTTTAATATATAATGGCCTTCCTCATCTCTTACCACTTTTTTGCATATAAAGTCTGTTTTGTCTGATATCAGTATAGCTACTCCTGCTCTTTTCTGTTTACTATTCGCATGGAGTATCTTTTTCCAACCTTTTACTTTCAGCCGGTTTGTATCCTTGGGTCTGAGGTGGGTTTCTTGTAAGCAGCATATAGATGGCTCATGTTTTTTTATCCATTCTGTCAGCCTGTATCTATTGATTGGGGAATTTAATCCATTCACATTCAAGGATATTACTGAAAATGCACTATTTATTTCCTCCATTTTATTCTTTGGTTTTCATATGTCATCTTATTTTTGTCTCTCTTTTTACTCTTTTGGTTATCCTTTCTGTTTTTCTTTCTTCTATACTCTCCTCCAAGCCTCTCTCTCCTGTCTTCTTCTTTCAGGTTCTAAGGCTTTCTTTAATATTTCCTGCAAAGGTGGATTCTTTTTTACAAACTCTCTTAGTTTCTGTTTGTTTGTGAATACTTTATATTCACCTTCATATTTGAAGGACAGTTTTGCTGGATAAAGAATTCTCGGCTGGCAGTTTTCTCTTTCAGTTTCCTAAGTGTATCATACCACTGTCTTCTCGTCTTCATGGTTTCTAAAGAGAAATCTGCACTAAGTCTTACTGGACATCCTTTGTACATGATTGTTTGCTTTTCTCTTGCTGCTCTGAGAATTTTCTCTTTATCTTTTACATATGACATTCTGAATAATATGTGTCTTGGCGTAGGTCTATTTGGATTTATTCTCATTGGGGTACGGTGTGCTTCTTGGACATGCAAGTTCATTTCTTTCGTGAGAGTTGGAAAATTTTCAGCTATTATTTCCTCAAATACTCTTTCTGCCCCTTTTTCTTTCTCTTCCCCTTCTGGAACTTCATGACACGTATGTTGTTGCGTTTTGTGTTGTCATTCAACTCTCTGAGCCCCTGCTTAATTTTTTCCATTCTTTTCTCTCTCTGTTCTTTTCCCTTTCAATTTTAGCTGCTCTGTCTTTGGTATCACTTATTCTTTCTTCTATCATTTCGAATCTGCTGTTGTATGCTTCAAATGTATTTTTTACTTCACCTATTGTGTCTTTCATTCCCATGAACTCCGTTACATTTCTTTTCAGGATTTCAAATTCTTCTTTGCGTTCACTCAATGACTTCTTTATGTCATTTACCTCTTTAACTATATTCTCTTTCATCTCATTAATTTGATTTTGGAAATTAGTGCTCATCTCACTGAATCTCTCAAATTCTGCATCTCTTCTGGGACTTTGTTATATTCCTTTTCTTGGGCCATGTCTTCTATTTTCTTAGTATGGCTCGTAATTTTTTGCTGGTGCTTAGGCATCTGGTTAGTTTGTATTTTACTTAGATGCTCTATCTCTTTCTCTTTAATGGGGTTTTAGTGGCAGGAGGCTGTGAGTTACCACAGCTCTTTGATTTTTGGCTCAACCTTGATTGTTAGGATTGTTCTGCTGGTTGCTCAAAACTGGGCACTGGACCCAGTAATTGGTTGTAAAGTCGTTTCCTAGGGTCTTGGGCAGGGAGGCTATAGAGGCCAGGAAATTCCTCTCCTACTTATTAGTTTTCTTATGTGCACTTCCTTGGTCTGCCAGGTGATGGCGCTTGTTGGCAGTTCTCAATTCAATGCCTGGTCAGAGCGTTTTTGTTCTGACACAGACCAGATCAATGTGATAGTGCTTCCTGTCTTGGGGCTAAGACCTCTGTGATTCAAACTTTCTGAGATAGTTCTCCAGACTTTTCTCGTAGTGCCCTCCTTTTCCCATCTAGGAAATATTTCCACTCCCCTTTGAATCCTCAACAATCAGTCCCTGTTAGTAGAGGAGGAGATTGGGAGGTTTATATATCTTTAGCCCCCTGCAGGCTCCAAGGCAAACAATGGTGCAGCCCCACCTAACCTGGAAGGGCTCTTGGGACAGGGCAGACCAAACCTGGGAGTCAAAAGCAGGGTCAGCCCCAGGCTCTCTCCCCGGTCTCCTGTGGAGTCCTCAACAATTAGTCCAGGCCAGAAGAGAGGGAGGTTGCGAGGGGGCCGGATTTCTCCAGTCCTTCCTAGGCTCCCAGGGCAAACCGCCATGTGGTAGGGACCTTGGGGCTCGCAGCCCAAATTTACAGGTCATAACCTGAGTCAGCCTAAGGCTATTTCCCTCTCTCTCCCCTTTCAGGGAGTGGTAGATCCCTGGAGTCCCCTTTGTCTGTGGTCGCAGGCCCAGAGGCCCGAGAATTCTGAAGAGTGTGGGGGAGGGTGCCAGCAGCAGCAGAAACTGCTACTTCCCACTCACGGTTCTGGTTCTGTTGTCGCGATTTCCCTCTTCTGTCCCTCTCTCCTCTGGGTGGTGTGCAGCCTTCACCTGCTGTCCTAAACCCTAGATCTTTTTTGGGGCTGTTTCAGCTTGTCCTCCAACTATTTTTCTGGAGAAGAGATTCCCGTATATTACTAGTCCGCCATCTTCCTGGACATCCTAGAATGTTCTTGTAAGACCATCTGTGCCTCATTCCCATAGTGGGGTACAGTCAGAGAAGCTCCGTTGCACAATCTCATTTTCTTCTATGGTAACAAATTATTTTGATTTTCTCTGTGTTTTGGAGTCAGTTTCATAGTGTACCTTTTTCTATGAAATCACTCTTTTTATTCATTTTATTTCCATGGCTGTGAACAAAGTAGTTTTTTAATAATTTAAAAATATATATATCTATATTTATTAGAGATATTGTGAGTTTACAAACAGTCATGCATAATGTGCAGAATTCCCATACCTCACCCTCTACCACACCTTACACTGCTGTGGAGCATTTGTCACAGATCATGAAAGAACATCATCAGACCATTACCACTAACTATGGTCCATAGCTTACACGTGGTATATTTTTCCATATAACCCCCCTATAATTAATATCATGTATTAGTATTGTACATTTGTTATGGTTCATGAGAGAATACTCTCATATTTGTACTGTTAACCACAGTCCATCTTCCACCACATGGCTCACTGTGTTATACAGTCCCACGCCTTGTTCACTTCATCCAAAGTGGACACTCTGTGGCTCTCACTCTCATCAGAGTTCTGCAGTCATACCCATGTTAACCTTTGACTGTTTTCCTTAGTCCAAAAGAGAAAATCCCATACCTCCCCCCGACTGCTCCCCTGCATTGACACAGTACCTTCTTTGACATTGATGGAAGAGTATCACAACATTGCTGTTAGCTATAGTCATTAATTGTATTTTCCCATGCACCTTGTAATAGTGACGTACATTTGTTTTAGTTCATAGAGGACCATCTTATACTTATTTTCTCTAATCTATACTTATTTCCCCATTCTGATTTTCAATTTTCTATCTCATGACATATACATTTTGCAAGATTTCTTTGGAAATTTGTTCAGACTTTCTATATGGACTAATCATAACCACTTTTTGAAAATGTTTTATTTGTGCCTTGAAAAGTGTGGACTTTTTTGTTTATCCTGATTTTTTTTAAAACAAAACAAACAAATGGCAAAGTTAATGGATGACCTTTACTTCATATCTCTTGTAGCATCTTCTAGACTTGACTGCCTCCTTGTTAAATTATCTTCAATGTAGGACTTGGCATGGCAAATTTCTGAGGCTTTTCATGCCTGAGAATATTTGCGTCATACCCTCATATTTGAAAGACAGTTTAGCTGGAAGTAATTTTAGATTCCCAGGTTTTTCAGGGACACCTGGACTAGACTTCTGCATCTTCACAGGGGTGAGAATAGGCACAGTTTGACAGCAAGAAAGTTGTTATAATACGCACTAAATGGCAGTAAAACCCAGCTTAGAAAATATGCCATTTTGGTGAAACAAAGTTGAGTTGTACTCCTACTGAGAATGTACTTCGATTTGATTAGTTAGCAGTCAGTTGGGTCTCAAATATCCTAAACACTTAGCATATCTAGAAAAGAACTTTGCAACACAGTTCTGAATCTGAATAAATAATTTTTGGGTCCAGGCAATTGGGTTCACAGTTTTTCTTTGGTTAAAATGAAGTCCTTTCTTAAGGAAGACTAATGTTTCTTATTTCATATTTTCATATTTTGAAGGTGATTCAGTGCTTTTCCCTTTTGCCTTACACGTGGAAAGGGAAGGGCTTTTTATTTTCACCCCAAAGAATCCATGGCACATGTTGGATTCTCTGGCATCAGAGGCTGAGGTGGAGTTTGGGGTACAAAACCTTTAATACGGCTCATCACCCATGGAAGGATGGGGGAGGAAGACAGGTTGGTCAGAGAAAAAATCAAACTGTAATGCAGGGCTAACCAAGCCGTGGCTAGCCTGTCCGGGAGTTTCAGAGTGTTCTGCATTGGGCCAAAATGGCTGGGCCTCTGCCCCCAAACGTGGCTCAATCACTGTATGTAGGCTGCTTTGAGAAGGGTGTGTCCCAGGAAGGCAGGGGCTCCGGGGGGCTGACCCCATGGGCAGGACAGGGCAAGTAAAAGCCAAGGAGGTTAAATCACAGAAGGCCACCAGAACCAGCTCAAACTGAGAAGGAACAGATCTCAGAGCCAGCAGCTTTAGACTTCAGCAGGTAGGAAATAAACACATAAGTCTACCTCCCCTTGCTATCGAGATGCTCCCTTTGAAAATGGGATAGGTGCAAAAACCTCAGAATCCGAGCATTTATCCCTAAAAAAGACTATTAGGTATGCTTCTGCTACATAACAAACAATCCCTCAAAACAGTGGCTTATAACAACAAGCTTTGATTCCTCACTCATGGCTTTGACATTCAGCTGCGGCTCTGCTGGGGTCAACTGAGACCAGCTGGGCTGGGCTCCAGGCCAGGGTGGGATTCAAACCCTCCACAGTTCTCATTCTGGGCCCAACAGCTACTTGGGACTTGTTCTTCTCATGACAGCGGATAGGATTCCAAGAGGCCAAGCCAAACCACTTGTGACATGGAAGCCTTTGCTCACATCACATCCACTAACAGTCTCTTGGCCAAAGCAAGTCCAAAATCAGTGGGGGCAGGACTGTCTAAATTATTAGACTAAGGTTACTGGACAAGACAGAAACCTAATTTTTTTTCCTGCTACCCAGTAGCTAGGGCCTTGTCTTGGGTCAACTCCCCTAGAAGCAGAGCCTGAGGTGGGGGTTTTTGTGGACATAATTCACTAAGAGCATCTCTCAGGAGGAACTTGTCAGGAAGTGAGATGAAGGGGGAAGGTAAAGGGGCAAGAACAAATAATGTGTATCAGAGAGGGAGTGTGGAATGTGGCCTCAGCTGGATAGAATCCCAACCTGATCCCAAAGAGGAGCTCTGGAGGGAGAATTGTCCCCAAGGGTGTGGGGGCCTCGCCTTAAGGCAAGAGCCGGTTTTTTTGTGCCTATGTCAGTGATCCTTGGCTGTGCTCTCACCTTGCAGTGGGATGACCTCCAGCCATTTCTTTGTGTGGTGGCTGCCATGGCCCAAGGGCAGTTCTCTGGAGAAGGAGGCGGCTGTGAGCCAAGAGAGCGCTGAGAGCTGAGAGCCACCAACACAACAGCAAAGGGACGGGAGCATGGGCAAGGCTCAGGAGTTTAGGGAAGGCACCATCGAGGCTGCTACATGTCTCATGAAAGACCTTTTATTTTGAAAGATAAAAAAATAACTAACTATAGTTTCTTTACATACTCATAGCAAATACTGTCATTTCTCCCCTACTTCCTTTACTAAAAAGAAACACAAACAAGATAACTTAGCTGGCCCATTGCCCTCAGAATAAAGACTGCATTTCTCAGATTCTCTAGTGACTAGGTGTGGTCATATAACTAAATTCTGGATACCAGGTGAAGGCAAAATGTCCTATGGAAACTTCCAGGGCCCTTTCTTAAGAGACAGCTGGTGTCACTCTTTCCTCCTTCTTGGTTGTACTCTGGCTGGAGCTGGGACAGTCATCCAGGGCTGTTAGCTGACCTAGGGCAGCCACCCAGGGCAGGGGCGTCAGGAGGGACCCTCGCTTTCCCAGATGGCTGTGAAGCAGCCATGGTGTCTTCAGCCCAGGGGGACAAAATCTACCACGTCAAGCTCCTATTCACTGAGTTTTACTGCTAATCACAGGGCAATATAATCCTCATCAACCCAACCTTTGAGTCAGACGAAGAACGAATTTAGAAACTTGCTACATATATTTTGCCAAACTGCCACCCTCCAGGAAGCTTGTACCCATTAACTCCATTCAGCAGGGATCAGAGTATCTATCTCTCTAAACCGGTTACTATTATTTTAAAGATTGGTCAATTTAATAGGCAAAAGACCAGTTAATTGTTGTTTCAATTTTTGTTTCCCAGATTTCTGGTCAGTTTGGACATATTTTCATCTCTTTGTTAGCCATTTATATTTCTTCCTGTGAAAACTGCCTGTTTGTGTCATTTGCCATTTTCATTGGAGTGTTTATGTTTTCATAGGGATTTGAAGGTGCTCCTTGTTTATTTGAAAAATTTTAATATGCTAATAAGAACAAAAGCTGCTATTAAGAATATCATCCAAATGAACAAATGTGGATAATGTCTTATTTGCATCAATTTTTTAAAAAATAGATAAAACATTGCAAATGAAGATGTACTCATCAAGTTCACCTTCTCAGTCTCAGAAGCAAACATTACGTGCTGTTGTTTTAAAATAGATTTTATTTTTCAGAGCAGCTGTAGGTTTTACAGAAAAATTACACAGAAGTACAGAGTTCCCATATACGCCCCTCACACACAGGTTTCTCTGCGTTATACTGTCATGTTTTAGGATTTTTTTTTTTTTTTTTTTTTGATTCACTAAGTAATTTTTATTTATTTATTTATTTTTAATTTATTTTTTATTGTGGGTATGGATTTTTTTTTTTTTTAACTTTTTTACCTTCACTTTTCTATAGTATCATTTTGGTATGTTTAATTTATATTAATGGTACCATATTGCACATATTCTTTTGTAGCTCATTTAACTTATTCTGAGATTTATCCATATTCGTTTTGTCTTTTATTTATTTTCATATTCATTTTTATTGCATATTACATTGCATGACTATTCTATAAATTTATTACTCTATTAATAGCCACGAAATCTACCCCCCCCCCCAATTTTACTATTGCAAACAATTTGGCATAAACTCCTTTTGATTGATTTTCATGTTCCCATGGTTCAAGAGTTTTCTTAGCAGTGGAGTTGCTGGGTTATAGAGACATACAAGCATCTTCTACTTTACTAGATATTATGAAATTGCTGTCCAAATTGATTGTACCAATTTATACGCCCACAGAAGTGTATAAGAGTTCCCATTTCTCCACATCCTGGCAACACTAAATAATGTCAGGCTTTTAAAATTTTTCCAAATTGATGAGTGTGATTGTATCTTGGTTTAATTTTCTCATTACTCATTACTCATGGTGTTGATAGATGTTTATTGAGTTTCTTCATCTTTGAATTGCCAATTCAAATTCTTTGTACATTTTTCTATCAGGATGTTTGTCTTTTTTTTGTTATTGTTCTTTTTTTCTTTTCTTTTTTTTTTGGTCTTATTTTATTGCATTATCAGTGTTCTTGATCTATTTTGTCAGTAATATTCACTGCAAGTCTCTTGTCCAAGTGTGTGGCTTTCCTTTTTAAAAAAAAAAAAGTTTTATTGAGATAAAAGCCATGTATGTACCATTAATATCCACCCTTTTAAAGTGGACAGTTCAGTGGTTTTACATATGTTCACAGAGTGGTGCGACCATCACCACAATCTCATTTTAGATCATGTTCATGACCCTCAAAAGAAACCTTGAACTTATTAGCTGTCTCATTCGCTTTCTCCCCACCCCCCTCCAACCCCTGGCAACCTCTGATCTGTTTTCTATCTTCATAGATTCGCTTATTTGGGCCTTTCAACCAGACAATATGTCTTTTGTGACTGGCTTCTTTCACTAGGCATAATGTTTCATCCATTTTATAGTATGGATAGTGAACCCAGTTATACTATCTGTTTTTGTACAGAATCCTATCAGTCTTTTTTTTTTTTTTTTTAAGATTTATTTATTTCTTCCTCCTCCCCACCCCCCCGTGTTGTTTTGTGCTTGCTGTCTGCTCTCTGTGTGTTCTTCTGTGTCTGCTTGACTTCTCCTTACGTGGCACCGGGAACCAATCCTGGGACTTTCCGGAGTGGGAGAGAGGCACTCAATCTCTTGTGCCACCTCAGCTCCCTGGTCTGCTGCATTTCTTATTGTCTCTCCTCTGTGTCTCTTTTAGTTGTGTCATCTTGCTGTACCAGCTCTCTGCTTGGCCAGCTCGCCATGCAGGCCAGCTTGCCTTCACCAGGAGGCCCCGGGAATCGAATCCTGGACCTCCTATCTGGTATACAGGAGCCCAATCACTTGAGCCACATCCACTTCCCTAGATGAGTCTTTAGATTTCTGATTTTTCTGTCTTACTTAGGAAATCCTTCCCTTTCCCTAAACCATGAAGGTATTCCCTAATAATTTCAATTTTTTTCATATTTAGGTCATCTGCAGTTTATTTTGTATATTATGTCATTTCCCACATGAAGAGTCAATTGTGCAGCACTATTTATTGATTAGTCTTTTTTTTTTTTTTTTTAAAGATTTTATTTATTTATTCATTTATCCCCCCCTTGCTGCTTGTGCTCGCTGGGTCAGCTAACCACGCCGTGCGGGCAGGCTTGCCTTCACCAGGAGGCCCCGGGAACCGAACCCGGGGCCTCCCATATGGTAAACGGGAGCCCTACTGATTGAGCCACAGCCGTTTCCCTTGATTAGTCTTTATATCCAAATATATAAAGGACTCTTTCAACTCAGTAGGAAAAGACAAACAACCCAACTAAAAAAGTGGGCAAAACACTTGAAAAACACTTCACAATAGAAGATATTCAGTTGGTTAATAAGAACAGGACAAAGTGCCCAACATTGTTAGTCATTAGGGAAATGCAAATTAAAGCCCCAAGGGGATATCACTGCATACTCAAGAGAATGACTGTAATTAAAGACAGACAAAACTAGTGTTGGTGAGGCTGCCAGAAATGGCACAACCGCTCTGGAAACCTTTTTGATGGTTTCATATAAAAATAAACATACACATAGCATGTGACCCAGCAATTCCATTCAGAATCATTTCTCCAAGAAAAATGAAAATATATGGTCACACAGACTTATATATGAATGTGTTTATAATAATTTATTCATAACAGTTCCATACTGGAAACCACCCAAATGTATATCAACTAGTAAATGAATAAACACATTATTCTGCATCCAAACTATGGGATACTACTCATCAATAAAAGGGAACAAAGTACCGATACATGTAACAAGGTAAATGAATCTCAAAATCATTATGTAGGTCCCATTTATATAAGTTTCAAGAACCAATAAAACAAATCTATGGCCATTAAAGTCAAATCAGTGGTTGGCAGGCTTGTTGTAGAGGATTTGACTGCAGTGGAACACCAGGGAACTTTATCTCAGATCATCCATGAGTAGGTTTGCTAGATTTAGGGAGCCCAGTTCACTTTGAATTATACCCAACTGCTTATACATATATAGATTGATTATAAAAGAAAAATATTTCACTGGACATATACTAAAAATCATTTGTTATTTATAGAAAACAAATTTTAGTATTTAAATTACATTCCTCTTTAATTATATTTCTCTGACCATTTGGTTCTCCTTAATGGTTTCTTCTTTTTCAGAATTTTTCAGAATGGTTTTGTTAACATTATGAGCAAGTATACTGAATATGCACCAGCATAAAGTTAGGAACTCTGAGTATTGTTCTTCAAATTTGATTTGCTGAAGCAAATACCACCTTTTTTAGCATGACTTGGTTTCCCATTTGTGACAGTTTGAAGCTGGATGTCTTTTTATTTATTTTTTATTTTATTTATTTATTTTTTTACCAGGAGGTCCCAGGGATCGAACCCAGGTCCTTCCATATGGGAGACGGACACCCAACCATTCGAGCCACATCCGCCCCCCCAAAGCTGGATGGACCCCAGAAGATGATGTTCTTCAAGTTAAGCCATTCCTGTGGGTGTGGACCTTTGTCTAGGTCACTTCAGTTAAGGACCTTCTGATTAGATCACTTTAGTAAGGTGTGCTCCAGGGTGGGTCTTAATCCCCTTACTGGAATCCTTCATAAACTGGATGGATATGGAGAAAAAAAAAAAAGCCACAGAAGGAGAGAGAAAGCCAGAGGAAGCCAGAAGCTGAAGGAGTGAAACCCAGAAGAGAAGGAGGGACCAGCAGATGCCACCACGTGCCTTGCCATGTGACAGAGGAGTCCAGAATCGCTGGCAGTCAGTCTTCAGGAAGAAAGCATCGCCGATGATGCCTTGATTTGCACGTTTCCTCGCCTCAGAACTGTAAGACTGCAAGCAAATAAATCCTCATTGTAAAAGGTCTATTCCACTTTGACAGCCCAGCAGACTGAAACGCTGCTCTTCAAGATTATGTTGCATCTCTGACCTGTAACTTTAAAAAATGTTATCTGCTGACAAAAACAAAACAAAATATTGTTGTCAATTTTTACTCCTTTCTTCTTCAACACTATACATGATGATTCCACTTGTTCCCATGCTGGAAGAATGTTTAGTAACATCCAATTTAAATAATCAAGTTCTTTACAGGATGAAATCTGTTTCAAAGGATAGTGTTGGCAAATGCTGTAATCATTATCTACTTCAAGTCAGAATCTTTTCCTGTTTATAAGTAAGTCCCTTTTAAGAACAACCTTGACACTTAAAGGGACATGTTTTCCTTAACTCTTTCTAATGCATTCAACAAATTCCTGCATGTGATGGAGTACTTCAATAGCACTACTTGCTCTTCTTTCAATTTGCATACTCCTGTTGCTAAAAAGAGATAAGAAAAAAGTAGGTATCCCTCAAGGCATTATTTATTTTTGACCTTGGATTTGGCACTATTTGCTCAAATATGACACCAAAGACACAAGCAACAAAAATAAAAAAAATAGATAAATTGGATTTTGTCAAAGTTAAAAACGTTTGTGCATCAAAGCACACTATCAAGAAAGAGAAACGACAACCTACAGTGTGGGGAAAAACATCTGCAAATCTCATGTCTGGCAAGAATCCAGCATCCAGAATACATAAAGAGACCTTCTAACTCAGCAACAAAAGACACACAACCTAATCCAAAAATGGATAAAGTACTTGGGTAGACACTTCTCCAAAGAACATACATAGAGAATGTGAAAAAATGCTCGACATCCCCAGTTACTAGGGAAATGCAAATTAAAGGCACCATGAGATACCGCTTCACAGCCACTAGGATGGCTATCATTTAAAAATATGATAAGGGAAATAAAAAGTATTGGTGAGGATGTGGAAAAATTAAAACCCTCATACCTTGCTGATGGGGATGTAAAGTGGTGCAGCCTCTATGGAAAACAGCTTGACAGTTTCTCAAAAAGTTAAACATAGAATAAATCCCAGCAAGTCCACCCCTAGGCATATACCCAAAGACCTGAAAACAGTTGTTCAAACAGACACTTGCACACCAACGTGAATAGCAGCAGCCCTCACAATAGCCAAAAAGTGGAAACGACCCAATTGTCCACCAATGGATAAACGGGTCAACAATATGTGGTATAAAGGAATGACACATTGATCCATGAAGCAAGCTGATGTAGCTCGGGAACATTATGCCAACTGCAAGAAGCAAGACACAACATTTGCATATGGCATGATTCCATTTGTATGAAATATCCATAATCATAAAATCCATAGAAACAGAAAGCAGATTGTTAGCTGTCAGGGGATGGGATGCATGGGGATAGGCAGTGACGGTTTAATGGATCCGGGGTTTCCTTTTGGGGTGATGAAAATGTCTTGGAACTTGATAGAGGTGATGGTTGTGAACTAAATGTACTAAATATCATAAAAATCAATGCATTATTTTTAAAGGCAGTAAGAATTTTGGGGACCTTTTCTTTACAATGAAAGTATGATTTCAGTGTTTCAAATAAACTAACAGTTCCCTCAACTGCATTTGTTAGAGATCTAACAGGTTTTTGAATGCAAGAGAATTGAATAGTGAATGCTAACAAAAGCACAAAAATCCCTTAATTTTTCAGTTCAAATAGTGTAAATGCTATGGGAGAGGACAATTTCATAGCCATTGCTCCAGCAGAAAGGGCATCAGATGCGTTTTGAGCACCTTATGCAGAGTATGGGCAGGACAGCAAACAGGCTCCTGGACATCATTCATGCTTTACTGCAGCTGGGAATAAAATTGTCTACACTTTTATGCAACCGTCCACCAAAATTTGTTTGTACTATCTCCCTCAAAAGCACAACAATTTTTATTATTAACTCCTAACTTAATAAGAGAGTCTCCGCAAAAGTTTGCTCTTGTTTCTGAAGCCTCATCTGGAAGGGGTTTTACTAAAAAAGAGTGTTACAATCCTTTTTCACAAGAGACACAAGCAAAGGGAAATTCTTTGATAATTGGTGCAATAGTAAATGCATCTTCACATTTATTATTATTATTATTATTATTATTGCAGTAGAGTTTGTCCTGGTGTTTGAAAATTTGCTCGCAACGTTCTAACAGCAGTATGTTAAAAGAGGATTTTGAACTGGAAGTCTGATAACAATGTACAGTGTGGCAGTCATTACAACTTCTGCCGCAATTATTTTATCTTCTTCATCTGAATTTCTATTAATTGAAAAATTTGTTACTTTGTCACATTCGTGGTACAAATTGAAGCAATCACACATCATTTATGCTTAGCTGTTAGGACATGTTGGTTTATATCTGACTTTCCACCATTTTCAGTATTGAATGAACAATTACATAGTGCACAAAAAGCCTCAAAGGGCTTCTCTCCTTTAAGGATTGTTTCTCATTCAGAAAACTTATGGTGACATTTACCCTTACTTTTTGACATTTGGGGTTCAAAATATACACAAATAAAAAATAGGTGATTTGCAATTGATTTTTATAAGGGTACCAAGACAATTCAATGGGGAAAGAAAAGTCTACTAAAAAAAAAAATGGTGCTGACACAACTGGATTCCACAAGCAAAAGAATGAAGTTTGACCCTTACCTCACACCATATTAAAAAATTAACTGAAAGTTGATCAAAGACCTAAATCTATTTAACTATTAAAACTATTAAGCTCATGGAAGAAAACAGAGGAATAAATCTTTATGGCCTTGAATTAGGCAATGGCTTTTTAGACATGACACCAAAAGCATAAGCAGCAAAAGAAAACGTAGATCATTTGGACTTAACAAAATTAAAAGCTCTTGTGCTTCAAAGGACACTATCAAGAAAGCAATGACACCACAAAATGGGAGAAAATTATTTGCATATCATTTATCTGGCAAGAGATTTACGTCTAGGATATATAAAGAACTCATACAACTCAGTAATAAAAAAAAACAAATTAAAAAAATGGGCAAAGGATTTGAATAAACATTTCTCTAAAGAGTATATGCAGATGGCCAAAAAGCACATGAAAAAATGCTTGACATCATTAGCCATCAGGGAAATGCAAACCCTTCACACCCACTTCACACCCACTAGGTGGTTCTAGTTAAAAATCGGTGTTGACAAGGATGTGGGAGAAATTGGAGCCCTCATATATTGCTGGACAGAATGTAAAATGGTGCTGTTGGTTTGGAGACCACCATGGCAGTGACCACATGACCCAGCAGTTCCTCTTCTAGGTATATAACCAAGAGGAATGGAAACCTGTCCACCCAAAAATCTACATGAATGTTTATAGCAGCAGCCGTATTCATAATTGCCAAAAGCTTAAATGTAAATGCCCATCAACTGATGAATGGATAAAGTGTGAGGGAAGCCAGCCACATACTGTAAGTATATGAAATGTCCAAAACGGCAAGTATCAGAGACAGAAAGATGACTGGTTGTCTAGGGCTGGTGTGGCTTGGGAGATCGGGGAATGCCTGCTAGTGGGTAGGAGGTTGCTTGTTGGGCTGGTGGAGATATTCCAAAATTGACTGCGGTGATGTTGCCCAACTCTGTGAATATACTAAAAACAACTGATCAGATTGATTCGAACAGATTGATGTGGTAAGCTCATGGCTGCATCACTGCGTTTGTCACACGTCCCAACTCAACTGAACCTGGACAGGCGTCGAATCTTTGAAAGGGCTGCGTACTTGGGAACTAACAATAAATTGAACTCAGTATCCGATAGGAAAAAAAAGGCGAATTTCTTGTCTACCTGCAAGAGAGACTTGTATGGTCAGGCTGCCTCTCCCTGGACGAAACCAGAGCTGATTTTACTTCAAGCTTTGGGAAGCGTCCAGGGCGCACTCTCGAAGGCCTTGTGCCCCGGAGGGCGGTGCTTGATTGGCTGTTGTGGATCACCCTGGGCTACCGCTGATTGGTGGCCTACAGACGCTGGCGCCCGTTATGGGTTCATAACGTTCGGAGCAGAGGGAAGCCCTTGTTGATTGGCTGCTGCTCAGAGGCGGAGCCTGGAGGGAGGCTGACGCCCATTGGCTGCTTTGCCGAGCACTTGCGGGCCGGAAGTGCTCTCCGGGCGTTGTGGCCCCCTGCTCTCCAGGGTTTGGGACTTTAGCCAACACCCCTGGCTGCACCTTTGGCTTTCCCCAGATTCTTTCACCATGAGGCGGGGGTGCTTAACCGCCGGTCCGTGCGCTTGAAATGAAATCCAGAACGCCTGCTTCTCGTGGGCCGCGTCGGTGCGGCGACGGCCTTACACTACGCGCGGGCGGCGGCTTGTCCCCTGACGTCGCCCTTTAATGACGTAAGCGCCAATGCTGTGGCGGAATAAAGAGCTCTAACTCTTGTCAGTAAACATGATGACCAGGGGGCAGGACCCCAAGTCCTCTAGGGCGCAGGAAAGCCCTGGGGAGCGGCCTACGCGGCCGCCTCTGTCGGAATGAGGCGGTTTCCGCACTGCAGAGGCCAGGACGGGGCGCGGCCAGCTAAGACTGCGGTCCTGGGCGCAGCGCCGGGGCTCGAGCCGCGCGAGGTAGCGCCCGGGATGTGCGCGCTCGGGCTGTGTGCGCGCCCGGGAGGTGGGCGCGCTCAGGGCGGTGTGCGTGCCCGGAGGTGTCTGTGTATGTGCGCGCCTGGGGGGCAGGTGTGCGCTCGGGGTGCGTTTGCGCGCGCTCAGGGAGGGGTGTGTGCTCCCGGGTGTGTGCGCGCGCCCGGGGGGGCTGTGTGCTTTCAAAGGCTTGTACGCCCCCGGGGTGTGTGTGTGCGCTCTCGGGGGTGTACGCGAGCGCCCCGGGTGTATACGCGCGCTTAGGGGTTGTGCGTGTTCCGGGTGTGTGTGCGCGCTCAGGGGGTGTGTGCGCGCAGGGAGAGGCGTGTGCGCCCGGGTGTGTGTGCGCGCGCCCGGGAAATGTGCGCCCCCGGGGGTTGTGTGTGCGCTCAAGAAGTGTGCGCGCCCGGGCGGTGTCTCTGTGTG
Organism: Tolypeutes matacus; assembly: GCA_026826555.1. Taxonomy (NCBI): domain Eukaryota; kingdom Metazoa; phylum Chordata; class Mammalia; order Cingulata; family Chlamyphoridae; genus Tolypeutes; species Tolypeutes matacus. Next base: position 1,247,848 of record JAKSZT010028529.1, on the reverse strand, counting down.
TGCGTGCCGGGGGTGTGCGCGCTCAGGGGGTGTGCGCGCTCAGGGGGTGTGCGCGCCCAGGGGGGGATATGCGCGCCCAGCGGAGGGGCGGCCACCTTCACGCTGGAGAGCCGCGATCGCCCCAGCGCGTGGAAAGGGCAAGGCCTGGAGCCGCCCCCGCCGCACCCCGCGCCCCGAGCCCCGCCCCGTCCTTCCCCCACCTCTAGCTCCGACCGCGGGACCGGCCCCGCCCCCTTCCCGCCCACTGCCCCGCCCCTGCCCCCACGCTCCGAGCGTGCGCCCCCGCCCCGTACCCCCGCCCTCCCCGCCAGGCCCGGGCGCCCCTAGCAGCGCTGGGTCTCTGTTGTCAGCCTGCCGCCATGGACGTGCGCCCTCCGCGCCGGCTGCGGCTGCCCCGCGTGCGGCCCACGCCCGGGCCCAGCCGCGGGTCGCCCTCCGTCAGGTACGCGGGGCCGGGGGTGCGGGTAGCGGGGCGCGGCAATGCCGACCGCCGCCGGGCGTGGCCGATATGGCGTCCCCTTGGGCGCTTCTCCCCGCAGTGCCCTGCGGCCGTTGCCCTGGGAACGGCTCCCCTCTGGAGACCCCTCTCACGACTCCCTAGGAAGAAGTCCCGTGTAGAGGCCCCGCAGCGGCCTCCTTAGTGGGGCCCCGCTGGTGTCGCCCTCGAGCGCTTCCACCAAACGGCTGCCGGCAACAGACTCCGCGCGTGGCCCTGGGTGGAGCCCTGGACGGTTCCCCAGAGACTGCCTACCCGAAGCCCCCAGCAGGCCTCCAGGCCCTTTCCCGCGGCCACGGCTCCCCTGCCGAGCGTTTTCTGACCCCCCCCCCCCCCCCCAGCTTGCGTCGCGATGTCTCTTCACCGCGTAAAGGGGGCGCGCGGGTTGGAGGAGGGGGAGTTCATTAGGGGCGCAGAAGGGAAACCACCTGGATGGAAGAGGAAAGAGGGCCTGAGCCTGGAGACAGCCCCCGTTGCCTCAGAACGGGGGTGGAATTGGGGAGGGTCCACCCGCCCCTTTTTGCCTCCTGATGTAGGAAGATCCTTGATTTCTGTCCCCTGTCCCTTTGGAGCTGACCTTGAGAAGCTGGCCATTGTTTGGGAGGGCGATGGTGTGGGGGCTGCGTGGAGGGGTTTGCAGCAGAGGCGGTGGAGAGCGGGAGGGAAGGGGCGGGGAGTGGGGCTGCTAACCTGTCACTAAACCGGAAGAGGGGCTTTTTGATTGCTTTTTCTTTATTCTGGCCATTTCAGCAAAGCAAATATGGTTCTGTTCCCCTGAAAGGAGGTTGTCAACGTACATGTTCCGGCTTTTCCTATGTCCTTGATGTGGTGCTTAGGGTACTGCATTTATACTTTTTGCTTGCCAGTCTGTTTTTTGTTTTGTTTTTTAGCTAGGCCAAGTTCATGGAGAGCAAGAACTAAATCTCAGACCCCTGTTCCTCTTTACTTTCCACATTCCTTCCTCCTGCCAGCAGTTAATTTATGTTTGTTGAATGAATAAGGGCTGGGGGAGGTGGGGCTAGATGTGATGAGCCCTCATTTAGGAGCTCTATTTCCCAGTAACTGGGCAGGTGGATATCCTTTGCACTTCGGTTCTGCCTTCCAGGGGAATGCCCTGGCTTTACAGTTCCTACTGTTCATCCATCTCCAGTCCCTCCCAACGTTTCTGGTAGACAATTTCACAATTAGAAAGTATTTGAACTTTGTATAGAAATTGCACAAGATACTTTAGAACTTGGAGCAACCATCCGTTAAATCTAAGCTCTCTGTAGACTTGAAGTTCATACTAGATCATCTTGAGTTTAGAAATCTTGAGATTGGGTCATCACACAAGAGACCATCTCCTTCAACCATCTTTGAGACTTCTAAGGGAAAAAAAATCAACTTTCCATCTCCAAAATAACTGCTACCTTTCTTGTTTCTAGTAGCAAGGTAATTTAAAAAAAAGTGTTTTTATGTTAAAAAGTATATCGCCTAACTTTACTAATCATCCCCAAACTCTGAATCTCCCATCAAATGGTTTGAGTGAAACTTGTTAGACTTAAGACCAGGGTGCAAGGAACTCCACGGCCCACTGTTCCATACCTTTGGTAAAGAAATTCGGTGAAGACCCCTTTCTCTCCCCGTCTCTTGCACCACTGAACATACTTTCTTACCTACTCTTCCAAGGACTTGACTGAACCACTGACAGCAATTTAATAAACAGTGCAATGACAGATCCCAGGAAGCAGCTGTGGCTCAAGTGATTGGGATCCTGTCTACCATATGGGAGGCCCCAGGTTCATCTCCCGGGATCTCCTGGTGAAGGCGTGCTGGCTCGCGGGGAGAGCTGGCCTGCACAGGGAGCTGGCATGACAAAAAGAACAATGAGAGACATAACACACCAGGGAGCTGAGGTGGCTCAAGTGAGTGAGTGCCTCTCCCACATCGGAGGTCCCAGGATCGGTTCCTGGTGCCTCCTGAAGAGCAGATGAGAAGAGAAGACAAGCAGACACAGAGAGCATACATTGAATGGAATCAGAAGACAATGAGCACAAGGGGGGGGGGGCAGAATAAATAAATCTTTTAAAAAAACAACAAAAAACAGATCCCATGGTCTTTGCAAAGAATAAATGGTTGACAGTCACACATATAACTGGCAGGTAGGTACATGGCTCGTGAAATTCACCTTTTTCTGGGCAGCAAGCTGTTCTCACTTCCTCTGCTGCTTTAAAGACACGGAGGTCAGAAGCAGCCCATAATGAATTGATAACCATGGATGACGTTAAAACATTCCTGGCAACCTCACAACTGCAACCCTTAGATGTTTCCTGAAGTGACCACCATGATAAATTTACTGTTTTATGAAGTGACCGCTGGTGAACACCTGTAGTCACTAACCACAGGTCAGCATGGCTGTGATTGTTTCCAGTATTTATTTATAAATTTATTTTTAGGAGGTACTGGGGATTGAACCTGGGACCTCGTACATGCGAAGCAGCGCCCAACCACTGAGCTATACCTGCTTCCCTGACTGACTTGACACGTGACTTTTTGAGCAGGTTTGGGCTCAGCACTTTTCTGCCACCCATATTTGCCTTCTTTGCTACACTTTGACTCCTGGATGATGAAAGAAGCAGGCCTAACTGGCGAGATGACATTCCTAAAGCCCCTTGGAAGGTCCTTTGCAATTGTGTGATTCTCTTCTAGCAGTAGAGTCCATTTTCACAGATGGAGAATGGAGATCAGGAATTAAAATATTGTCACTTGTAACTAGGGGCCTGTAGAGTGAGCAACAAATAAACCTTTGTTGTTTCAAGTCACTGGGATTTTGGAGTTATTAACAAAATATAAGGAACCAGTGGAAATCTAACTGAAGTCTAATTTCCTATTTCAAAATCTCTTTCTGCGCAGGGATCCAATCCAGTCCTGCTTGGTACTTGTTCAGTAGTTTAAACTTCCACTGCCTCTTTTTACAACAATCCAGCATGTACTGTGCTGGGTGCTGTGGATTCAGACAAATAAGACAGCCCTTACCCCCAGAGAGCTCTCGTGTAAGAGGGAAGAGACAAAAGTGTGAAAATTATAACACAATGTGATGAGATGGTGTGCTGAGGGGGAAGTAGCATTGAAGGGATGATAATGCCAAGAGGGCATAGTAGGTTTCGGCCTCAGCCGTTTGAAGAACGGGCTTGCCATTTACAGATATTGGAAACAGTGGAAGAAGAGCAGATTTGTGGAGAGCAAAGAGTTCACTCTTGGCCTGGTTCATTTGAGATGCCTAATGAAGATCCAAGTGGAGATACTGAATAAGCAGTTGGATATATTAGGCTGGAGTTCAGGAGGGAGGTTGGGGCTGGAGATACCCCCTATCGCATTGATGAATTTCACGTTTTTATGTAAAGCCATAAGATTAGATGGAGATCTGGGCACTGAGTGTCGATAGAGAAAAGGACCACTGTCCAAACCCCTGGGATATCCCATATTTAGGGATAAGGAAGGCAGGAACTTTCCAGAAAAGACAGTATAGCAATGTCTACCAAATCCTGAAGGAAAATAGATGGGTTTGAGGTAGGAGAAAACCTAAGGACAGCCATGGAAAGCTAAATGATAAATACTGTTGAAAGACTCATGAGGACTGAGACCAGACTATTAGATTTGATAAGTGGAGCTCATTGGTGACCTTGACAAGAGTAGTTTTGGTGCAGTGGGAATGGGAGGAGAGGAATTGAAGACGGATTGTAGCGATCTCTTTCAAAGGTTGCTATAAGGAGAGCAGAATAATGGGCTGTCACTGCAAGGGCATGGGGTGTTAAAATAATTTTTGGGGGGAGAGCAGACATTATAGCATATTTCTAAGTTGATGGGAATGATACAGTAGGGAGGGAAGAATCGATGATGGAGAGAAAAAGGTCAATGGCAGGAATGCATGCCCGAGTGGTTACTGATTGCTTCTCTGTTCTCAGTTAAAGAAGAAGAAGTAAGATCTTTAGCTCAAAGTGAAGTGTAGGGAGAAGGTGTTGGAAGTTTGAGGAGAGCGTAGAATTCACCCAGGAGAGGGGAGAAGAAGGAGTTGAATGAGGAATGTAGTGGGATTACCAGGCAGCACTAAGAGACCATTTGCTGCCTGTGGCCATAAATTCAAGGTGAGACCCAGGTAGCATAATGGTGTGTTTCCCCACAGCTCTGCTGAGCTGCTTATATGTGGGCACCATGTAAGGAGAGGAAGAGGAGGTCAGGGTCGTGGGGGCGGGTATCAAGGTGCATGTTGAGATCACCATGAACTAAGGTGTAAGATGTAGGAGAAAAAGAGACACGGGTCTAGAAGCTAAAGTCTTTAGAGAATGAGGAGGACCAGGGGCCTGTAGATGTCTGTAACAAGAAGGAATAGTTAGTGGTTATCTGATAGCATTAGGAAATCATCAAAGAAGTAATACAATCACATTTCCCAGAAGTGAAGGACTTGCCAAGAATCCAACGCATTGAATTTTAAAATATCCACGCCAAGGCATATCAGGATGAAATTGTAGAGTACTATAAAGACAAGAGAATATCTACAAATCACACAGATGTAGTCAGGAGTCATAGGACTCTAGCAGGATTGGAAGCTAGAAGATAATGGAGCAAGAAGTGCCTTAGAAAGGAAAGTCGATTCCCCACCAGAATTCTGTATCCAGCTAAGCTCTTAGGCAGGTGTGAAGAGAGGCTAAAGACATTTTCACAGATGCAAGGCCCCAAAATTACTTCCCATGCACCATTTATTAGGAAGCTACTGGAGGATGTGCTCCAGCCAGCCAGTCTGATTGAGGGAGTTCCTGTGCTGGGCCCCCTCTATACTAACTTGTTACCCCTGGGAATTTCTGAAGGCTAGGGACCATTTTTTATTGCCTTTCCCACCTTGCTTCTCTTAGTGCTCAGATCAGTATCTGTCACTAAACAGGAATCTCTAGTATTAGCTCTTATAAAACACTGCGTGAACTAATTATTTGATGAATGAGTAGAGAATAATTACAACTGAAGCTGTGGGCTATGTTAAGTTTCATGGTTGTTGTGGCAGTTTGATATTTATGAATTCAAAAGATATTGATTATGTTTGTAAACTGGTCTATTACTCTGGGCATGACACCCTTTGATTGTATTAGATTCAGGTGAGATGTCTTTGGTTAACTTATGTTAAGATTAGGGCTTTGATTCCACCACGGTCATTAGGGTGTGCAGGGTTGAGTCCCTACCCCCTTGGTGGGCTGATAAAATAGACTCGCACACAGAAGTAGATTCACAGAGAAGAACACAGAGGAAGAGAGATGGCTCATTAGATATGGCAGAGGCCCCGGGAAGAGAGATGAGCCTGATAGTCTACAGCTGACCTTGTGAAGAGACCAGAACAGCTGAGCTTGGAAAGAAACGAGCCCTGGGGAAAGAGATGAGCCTTATGCCAGCCTACAGCTGAGATCAGAAGAAGCTGGGCCCACAGAGCCTTGAGAGGAAGAGTACTTTGCCTCAGCACCCCTTTGGCTGACTAATACAGGTGTTCAAAGAATGATGTCGTAGTTGAGAGCGAGGTGGTGAGAAGGTGTTTGACCACAATGGGGCTCCACCAAGGGCACCTTATTGAAGCCTCTGGCAGCTGTTCTCTTCAGGTGATGTGTATTGGCCAGTCGCAAATACCCATGTTTTTTCTCTCTCCAGGTTTTTTTTAAATTGTGCTAACATATATATAAAACATAAAATTTTGGGGAGCGGATATGGCTCAAGCGATTGAGCACCTGCCTCCCACATGGGAAGTCCTGGGTTCAGTTCCCTGTGCCTCCTGAAAAAACAAGAACAAACAACAAGCAAAACAAACAAAAAAACCAACTCGGGAGCCAGTGGTTAGTGGTTGAGTGCCGGCTTTCTACATATGGGTCCCAGGTTCAATCCCCGGCACCTGGAACCTCAAAAAACAAAACAGAACAAAGACACAAAAAGCATAAAATTTGCCATTTTAACATTTTTAAGTGCACAGTTCAGTGGCATTATTTTACAATTTTGTGCTACCATCACCACCATCCATTGATACCACTTTTTCATCACCCAAAACAGAAACTCTACCCATTAATCAATAACTCCCCATTTTCCCTCCTCCAGCCCCTGGTAACCTCCAGTCTACTTTGTGTCTGTATGAATTTGCTTATTCTAGATATTTCATATAATTGGAATCATACAATATTTGTCCTTTCATGTCTGGCTAATTTCACTCAGCATAATGATTTCAGGGTTCATGCATGTTGGCCTGTGTATCAGGACTTCCTTTCACGGCTGAATGACATTCCATTGTGTGTGTGTACATTTTCACCACTTATCTCTCGGGGGGGCAAGGGGCCACTTGCACCTTGGGCTGTTGTGAACAATGCTCTGAACCCTGGTGCACAGCTCACAGCTCCCCTTGGGGTTTCTAGATCTGCAGAAGTAGGAACTGTGGGGTTCAGGTGGTCCCTGCCTCGGGAAACTTCAAGTCGCAGATAACAGCCCTCCTGCAGTGTGCTGCCTCGACGTCTGGTGGGCTTCCTGGTGGTGCCTGTAAGAGCAGGAGGCTGCTTTTCCTCTGGCTGGGTGAGGCTAGGGGTGTGCTCTGGTGCTGGCCAGCATGGTGGCATTAAACCACCCGGCATCTTGGCCGAGCTTCCTGGCTCTTGGCTCTTCTAGGATGTTCTGACTTTTAGAGGGGGGGGGAGCAAATGAGATGAAGATGGCCTCAAGAGTTCCACAGCTTAAATTGTTGTTGTTTTTGACCTGAAACAAATATAAAAATTAAATAAAAAAATAAATGTAAAAAAATTTAAAAATAAAGAAATTAGCCATCAGGGAATTGCAAATCAAAACCATATTGATACACCACTATTGCTCATACCCACTAGAATGACTACTGTTTTTTTTGGAGAGGATGTGGAGAAATAGAAACACTCCTTCACTGTTGGTGGAAATGTAAAATGGTGTAGCTGTGGAAGACAGTTTGGCAGTTCCTTAGAAAGCTAAGTATAGAATTACCATAGGACCTGGTAATCCCACTACTTGGTATAAACCCAGAAGAACTGAAAGCAGGGACTTGAACAGGTATTTGCACACCGATGTTCACAGCAGCATTATTCACAATGGTTAGAAGGTGGAGGCAACCCAAATGTCCATCAACTGATGAATAGATAATTAACATGGGATGTATACATGCAATGGAATAGTATTCAGCTTTAAAAAGGAATGAGTTGTGATGCATGTGGCAACATGGATGAATCTTGAAGGCATTATGTTGAGTGTAATAAGCCAGACACAAAAGGGACAAATATTGTAGGATCTCACTGATAAGAAATAATTAGAAAAATCAAACTCAGAGTTAGGCTCTAGAATATAGGTTACCAGGGGATGGGGCGAGGGTAGGGAGTAGGGAATTAAGGCTTGAAATGTACAATTTCTATTTGGGACCCTGGAAACGTTTTCATAATGGATGGTGGTGGTGATAGCACAATGTTCTGAATGTAATTAATAGCACTGGATTATATATTTGACTGTGGTTAAAAGGGGAAATGTTGGGTTGTGTATGTGTTACTAGAATAAAAAAAATTTAAATCCAAGGAGAAGTACACAACACAAGTAGTAACTCCTAAGTTAAACCACAGACCATAGTTATTAGTAGGTATTAAAATGTGCTTTCGCCAGTTGAAACAGTCATGTCACACCAGTGCAAGGTGTTAATAGTAGGATTTAATTGCCATGATCAGTTTTGGAATATTTTCATTTCCCCCAGACGAAACCCATACCCCTTAGCAGTCACCCGCCCCCCCCGCCCCAATTCTTCGTATCCCCTGGGCATTCACTAATCTGCTTTCTGGCTTTATAGATTTACCTATTCTGGACATTTCAGATGGATGGAATTACACAGCATGTGGTCTTTTGTATCTGGCTTCTTCATTTATTACAACGTTTTCAAGGTGCATCCATGTTGTGTGCATCAGTGCTTCATTTCTTTTGAAGGCCAGATGCTTCACTGTATGGATGTACCACATTTTGTTTATCTGCACATCGGTTGAACATTTGGGTTGCTTCCACTTTTTTGGCTATTATGAATAATACTACTATGAACATTTATGTTTAAAAAGTAGTTTAAAATTTTTTTAAATAGAAGAAAAAGCAGGGTTTGCAACTTGGGTTTTTAAAATTATCTGTGACTTTGAAATCTACTCTGAGGAAAGGGCAGCTCATTTAGCATACTTTTTAAATTTTAAATTTTGAAATAATTTTCGATTTATAGAAAAGTTGTAAATATGGTACAGTGTTCCTATATACCTTTTACCCAGTTTCTTCTCTTATTTCACTCAACACAGTGGTTTCAAGGTTCATCCATATTGTCTCGTATCAAAATTTCATCCCTTTTTATGGCTGAATAATATTCCATTGTGCATATATACCATTTTCTTAATCATGTATAACCCTGACACATTTATCAAAACCAAGAAATTACTATTGGTACAATAGTTTACTTAGTACTAAACTCCAGACTTTATTTGGATTTCCCCAATTTTTCCACTTATGTTCTTTTTCTATTCCAGAATCCAATCCAGAATTCTACATTGCGTTTAGATTTGGCATGCTTTTAATAGTCAAGGAGTGAGAGAAAGTAATTGTGGATGCTTTCTGAATAAACTCTTGTGAAACTAACTTTACAAAGAGCAGATTGTGTGAGGAAATGCTCAGAGAAAGCTAGAGAAAAGGAAGAAAGTGGAAAATTAGGTTTTGTCACATTGGAATAGAAGGAACATACTTCTAGATGACATTTTACATTGGTGGTGGATAGCATTTCTGAAGTTCTTGAATTTAGTTTGTAGAATGTCTTATGTATCCTAATTGATGGTTAACCACTAACCATAAAGTACTACCTATGTGTGTGTATGTGAGTGTGTGTGTGTGTGATATGATGAATGTGCTGACATTTAATTCTTCAATGGCTTTAATTTTTTCCTAGCACTTTCATGCAACTCATCAGTGTCATTAGTATTTCTAAACAGTATAACTTTCATTCCACACAGCTACCTCCCTGTGGTAGAGACAAATAGCTTCTTAATCCACATGAATTCACCTTTCCTTCTTACTATAGTACTCCTGTTTAATGGGCCCAGCTCCTTTCCTTCTGTAGCTGACCAATGAGAAATCTGCAGAGGTCCTCAGGTGGGAGCTCTGGGGAAGCTTTTAAAAGGGAACTGATTCAACTGGTAGGGATGTTCCTTCTCCTCCCCCTTCCTGCTTGGAACACTGCTGTGATGCCCGGAGTTCCTGTAGCCATTATGTGACCATGAAGCTATGGAGGAGATGGAAGCCACTCCTAAAGGTAGTAAAATACACAGGCGGAAGAGGCCTGGTTTCCTGTTACCCTCCAGACACCTTTTGCAGGAGGAAATAACTCCCCACATATGACTGAACATAAAATGGGCCAAGAATGAATACACATTCCTAGGAAGAGATGTGTAAATGACCAGTAAACATTTGACAGCCTCACTAGTGGTCAAGGAAAATGAAAGTTTTACTATTAGATGAGCAATATTTGAAAAGAGTGATAATATGAGGTTTAGAAAGTTGTGAGAAAATAGTCCTCTGGTACATTGCAGGTGAATGTTTCAGCAGAACAATTTCTCAGGAACAATCAAAATTTAAAATGCGGATACTTCTTAACTGGCAGTGCTACTTGTTGTTCTCTACTTTCAGTTGCAGAAACTTTTGCACTTGTGCCAAAGATGGTTGTATAAGATTGCTCACTGTTTACCAAAGTAAACAAAACCTTGAATGTTCAGTCCATAGTGACCAGTTAAATAAAAACAAAAGAATATAGTGCAGCAGTTTTTAAAAATGAGGTTGAGTTCAATGTACTGATTTGGAAAGATCTCCAAAGTATAATGTTTAGTAAAAAAAGCATGTTGTAGAACAGTTATTATGATTTTGTTTATGTAAAAACAATCCCCCCCCCCAAAAAAAAAACCCAAACTGGGGGATTCACACCAAACTGTTCACAGCAGTTTCCTCTGACTCATCAGAGAAATCAGATTGGTGTGGGGATTAACTTTGTAAAACTTTGACAACATAAAGCAAAATGAAAAACTTACATTATGGTGGAAAAAAGCAGTCAGATGAAAACAAATTTTTCACTTTTTTTCTTCGTTCCCAGGGAACCAGGATAATAAAATTTGACAACCCTCCCGCCACCCCCCCACACACCCCTGGCACTTAATACAGTACTTGTCATAAAAAGCAGTGGTCAGTGGATGAACTTGGCATGTGAGGCTGTTCAGCTTTCCTGTGGGTAAAAGAGCGAGAGCAGGGAGAAGCTTGGCGTCAGGCTCTGTGCTGCTGGCCGCCGCCCACTTCCGAGTGCTTAGTCTGGACTTCGTCGTGGTCTTGTCCACCCATGGCTGATGGATTCAGAGCTCTGAGCAGGCTGCAGCGTGAAAGCAGCATGGCCGACACGCCGCCTTGTGGGTCATGGCACCGGCTCTTGTAAAGGAAGACTGTGGTGAGGCGTGAGCGCCAGGGTGCTCTGCCGAGGGCGCGCTGTGCTCCAGGAGATCTGGACGCTGGCAGGCAGACACGTGGTGGTGGCCCCGGGGTAAGAGGCAGGGGCAGCTTTATGCGTGATAGCCCACTTTTTACCTCAAGAAGGACAACTAATATTTTGCATGTATAAATTTTGAAAAGCACTAATGTAGACAAAAGCCAATCAACAAACATGCCAAAATGTTACAGTGATTAATTCTAGGTGTTGGGAACATGACCGATTGTGGTTTTCTCTTTCCTCCAATATGTATTTTTTATTTAAAAAAGGAAATGATTCAGTAAGTGACAACTTTAGTGGGTTAGTGTCAAAGAATAGACTATGTTAGGTTAAAAATTAAATTTGGGAAGGAAGAAAGGTACAAAGGAAAAAATAACTGAATTTAATTTTGCTTATTTAATAAGAAGAAACTAAGATTATACTTCACTCTGGGAAGAGGAAGTACTTTATGTGGCCACGATCCTTTTGGAAAAGAAGCACTCTTTTTGCTCCTGGATTCAGTCTCGCCTTGGCTTTCAGCGGCAGCAGCGGGGAAGCCGTTTGCTTCCTGGATCATATGATCTCGTCAGGCTGTTGCTGCTGGCGGGTTGTGGGTTTGGAAACCAGAGAGCTCTTGGTATCCTTGACAGCCAGTCAGCCTCTGTCCACGGGCGGCCAAGCGGGCCAAAGGGCCAAGCTGATGTAATATTCCTCGTGCAGAAAAGGGTTGCAAGATCGCTTTTCTATCAAACATGAGAAAGTGGGGAGGGGCAGGTGGTCATCAATTCCAAAGGAAGATGATTTCCGCCTTTAATTTTCACGATCCTGGTGTTCTGCTCTGCTGCCTCTGAAACCTCGTTGTTCCACGTGTCCCCTCCCCTAGCCACTGATTTTTATTATGAAAACGTTTAAACAGCACAGAAAAGTTGAAAGAATAGTACAATGAATATTCGTTATAGCACCACTTAGATTCAACAGCTAGCGTCTTTCCATATACGCTTTATCTTTATGTTTTGTTTTCTTCTCATTCTTTTCTGCTGAACCGTTTTAAAATATATTTAAAATTTTTTTTTGTTTTATTTTTTGCTGCTGAACCTTTTTGAAGTAAGTTGCAGACATCATGGCACCTCACTGCTAAGCTCTTCACCATCATTTGCTGAGAAAGAGGCCGTTCTACTGCGTAAACACAGCGGCAGTGAGTCTCACCTGAGAAAACCAGCAGTAGCTCCCTAACACTGCATGATACACCGTCAGTGTTCAGTCTCCGCAGAGGTCTCAGAGATGTTTCCCTGTTGCTTAAAAAAGTGGTCAGATCAGGACTCATACATTGCATTTTGTTACTCCGTCTGATTCTTTAATTCTTTGACTCTAGAGGAGTTCTCCTTCTCTGTTGTTTTTGTTTTACGTGGCACTGAGTTTTGAGGAGACCAGGCTGCTGCTGTGTTCTGGATTTATCTAACTTTTCTCGTGGTGTTTCACTTATTCTCTATAGCTCCTCTGAACTTGACATTTATCTGATTCAGAGCAAACGTTTTCGGCAGAAATGCTTCATCAGTATATATTTCACACTTTAGGAGGCACCAGTATGTCATTTTGAATTAATCCGTGCCTTTTTTTAAAAAATATCTGATATGGTTAGATAAGAATTCTCTCCAATCATTTTACAATCGGTGGTCTTTTTTTTTTAAGATTTTATTTATTTTTTCATTTATCTCCCCCTTGCTGCTTGTGCTCGCTGAGTCAGCTAACCACGCCGTGCGGGCGGGCTTGCCTTCACCAGGAGGCCCCGGGAACCGAACCCGGGTCCTCCCATATGGTAAACGGGAGCCCTGCTGATTGAGCCACAGCCGCTTCCCCACAATCGGTGGTCTTGACACCAGTTAGCCTCAGTTTCCTTTTTAAATTCAGGTCTCGCGTGAGAGGGGGAAGTGCCTGACCTCTGTCTGCCTGCACCGCTACGGCTCAGGGCCCAAGCCGCGTGTCTCTTGTCCCTAGTACCTGGCCCACTTCTGGTACTGCTGCTGCAGGAAGAACGTTCTAGCTTTCGAATTTAGTGGACACCAAATGAAAGCTTTTTACTGTAGAAATGGGTTGAATTCGATGTCGGCTGTTTGGTGCCAGCATTCAGGTGGGGGTGTGCTCCTAGGCCAGGCCTGGAGGGCCCCAGGCGCTGGGCAGGCAGGGCGCAGCCATCTCGGCCGCACTCCTCCCGTGGGCACTCCTCCCGCGGACACTCCTCCCGTGGGCACGCCTCCAGGCCTGGCTGCCCACTGCCCTCGGAAGCGCTCTGGTCCCTGGCCCGTCCTCCACATGCTGACCGGCCTGCTTCTGCTCCTGCTCCTGCTCCGTGGACCTGCTCGCGGCCCTCTGGCAGTCTTCAGCGCACACTGCGCCCTCACGTCTCTTCTCCAGGCTCCACATCCCCGGCTCCATCCCTGTCCATGAGCTGTGGCATTGGGTAGACTCAGTCCGAAACCTGGCTCTTCTGCCTGACAGGTGCTGCTAAGTGCAGTGCACAGGACACTGTCTTCCGCACAGAGGATGTTTGAGTCCTTTGGTTGCCCCGATCCCTCTTACTGTGTGTGTTGCCTTCTTCTCAGTCATTTGCCGTGCAGAGCCAGAGTTTCAGTCGTGATCTAGCCAGCGGACCTACAGTGCCACAATGCTTTTTTCTGTTTTATTGAAAGGATTTTACTGTGAACAAGCGCATATGTCACCACTACCAGAACCTTCCATCAACATTGTGCTATACTTACTTTTTCATATCTCTTTCTATCCATTGATCCATCCCTTTATCCATTCAATTCATATTGTTTTTGGTGCATTTCAAAATAAGTTGCAGGGGGGCGGATGTGGCTCAAATGGTTGGGCGTCCATCTGCCATATGGAGGGACCTGGGTTCAATCCCCGGGACCTCCCGGTAAAATAAAAAATATATATATAGAAGGTGCATGGGCTGCCAGGCCCTGTGTGCAGCTGAGCTGTCGGGCCCCAGGAGCCATGCAGCAGGATGATGACGTAACAGGGGAGAGACAAGACGAGATGCTCCGAAAGCTCCAGAAGCCGGGAGCTGAGGTGGCGCAGGCAGCAGAATACCTCTCTCCTACATCGGAAGTCTCCAGGATCGAATCTTGGTGAAGACTGGAGGAGGAGGATGAGAAGAGATGGCAGGAAACACACACAGAGAATTGCCCAGCAAATGGACACAAAACAGCAAATGGGGAAGGGGGGGTTTAAAATGGATAAAGTAAATAAATAAAGTCTTTAAAAAAAAAAAAAAAATGCAGGCATTAGTATACTTCCCTCTAAATACTTCAACACACAAATCATTAACTAAAGTTCAGTATTTGGTTATAGCTTTTTTCCTTTGATGTAAACTTCATAAATCTTAAGTGTACATTTGCGTAGTTTTGACAAGTGCTTTCACTTATGTAACCAAAAACTCTATCAAAATATAGAATATTACCATTACCCAGATATTAATTCTTAGATATTAACTCCACACATAGGTGTACTAGTCACATGCCCACACTGCACTGAGATGAGGATAAGACATATGTGTGCAGTGGCTTTGTGTGCTGCTGGAAACCAGGAACTGAAGTCCACAGATTGGGAAGTCGTAGGCACACGGTGTCTGAGCATCAGAGGCGATGAGCTTACTGAGGGAATATGCCTAAAGAGAAGTGCGGAGTGTGTATGACTGACTTGGGAAACAGCTCGTGCATAACGGTGATAGTGAGGAAGGATGGTCCAAGGACGCCCAAAGGAAGCGCTGGAGAAGTTTGTGCACTTCTCTTGAGGAGCCAGGCCGAGCTCTTTCTGTTGCCGGCATGGAAGAGATGGTGATGGAGCGAGGCTGCGGGCCCTGCCGAGTGCTCCAGTGGAGGAGCGAGGTGGTGATGCGCTTATACCATCAAGTCGCCTTGACAAGCAGGCAGGACCCATGGCAGGGACCTCCAACCTCACCTGGGAGCGCTTCCAGGAGAAGGTGCTCCCTGAAAAAAAGGCCTGAAGAATGAGCAGAATTTAGCCAGTGAAGGTGAGAGGCTGGCAGCAGGAAAAACATGGCTTTTTTATCCTATGTTTTCATCTAAAAGTTTTATAGCTTTTAAATCTGTGGCCTATGTTGAGTTAGCTTCTGAATAAAGTATAAAATTTAGGTTGCAGTTCATTTTTTTTCCCTTTGCCTATGGATATCTTGTTGTTCCAGCACCATTTGTTGAAAAGAATAGCCTTCCTCCACTCAGTTACTTTTGTGCCTTTGTCAAAAATTAGTTGACTTGGGAAGCGGCTGTGGCTCAATCAGTAGGGCTCCCATTTACCATATGGGAGGCTCCGGGTTCGGTTCCCGGGGCCTCCTGGTGAGGGCGGGCCCGCCTGCACGGCGTGGTTGGCTGGCCCGGTGAGCGCGGGCAGCAAGGGGGGGATGGATGAATAAATAAATAAAATCTAAAAAAAAAAATTAGTTGGCTGTACTTGTCTGAGCTTATTTCTGACTTCTCTGTTCTGTACCACTGATTTAAGTCTCTCCCTCAGCCTAATATATCTTGAAGTCAAGTAAAGGGATTCCTCCCACTTCATTCTTCTTTCTCAAAATTATTTTAACTAGTCTAGTTGCTTTGCCTTTCCATATACATTTTTAGAATAATCTTATCTATAGCCTCAAAAAATGTTGCTTTTTTTTTTTTTTTTTTTTTTTTTGAGGTACTGGAGCCAGGGATTGAATCCAGGACTTTATATGTGGGAAGCCAGCACTCAACCACTGAGCCACATCCACTCCCCTTGCTGGGATTTTGACAGAAATTGTATTAAACCTGTATATCAAACTGGGGAGAATTGACCTTTATACTATGGTATAAAGTCCATGAACATGGTATGTCTCTCCATTTATTTAGATATTCTTGGATTTCTTTCATCAGTGTTTTTTAATTTTACCACATAAGTCCTGTGCATATTTTGTTAGATTTGTATCTGAATATTTCATATTTTGAGAGATTGTAAATGATGCTGTACTTTTAATTTTGGTTTCCACGTGTTTATTGCTATTATAGAAATACAATTGTTTTTCATATGGTAAATGTAATTTTTCAAATATTGTCTTGTATTCTCCAACCTTGTTGAACTCACTTATTAATTCTAGGAGTTTTTTATAGTTTCTTTGAGATTCCCTATGTAGACAATCTTGTCATCTGCAAATAGAGACAGTTTTATTCTTCCTGTTCCAGCTGTTTGCCTTTTATTTCCTTTTCTTGCCTTATTATTCTAGCCAGAACTTCCAGGACTGTGGTGCTAGGTGCGGTGAGGGCAGACATCCTTACCATTCTGATCCTAGGGGAAAACATTCCGTCTTTCACCATTAAGTATGGCATTAGCTATGAAGTTGAGGAAACTAGTCTATTCTGAGTTTTCTGAGTACTTTAAAAAATTTTTTGTCAAATGATTTTTCTGTGTTAATTATATGGTTGTGTGACTTTTTTTTTTCTTCTTTAGCCTGTTAATATAATGGATTATATTGATTGTTAAAAATATAGAACCAGCTTTGCATCTCTGGAATAAATTCTGCTTGGTCATGGTGTATAATTCTTTTTAATATTGTTGAATTCTCTTTGCTAACATTTTGCAAAGTGTTTTTGCATCTGCATTCATGATGGATGTCAGTCTTTAGATTTATTTCTTCCTTTTGGTTTTGGTGTTGGGTAAGGATGGTATACCAGGGGAAAAGGAGAATCCAGAGAAGGGAGATAGTGTTAGGTGGCTGGAAGTGCTGTTGTGTGGTCAGTGGGCCAGGGCGTCTCAGTGAGGTGTGGGCAGGATGGTTGGTGTAGCTGGTCTGTGGAGTAGCTCAGCTGCGATGGTGCAGTGGGCCTGGGGGTGGCCGGCTCTGTGGGAAAGAGGAAATAAAGGCGGGTTAGGGAGTGGATAGGGGGCAGCTCCTGGACCTGAGGTGACGGAGGAGAACCACCGAGAGGGCCAGTCTCGAGCACGACATGGGGCACCTCTCTGTGGGGCTGCTTGGGAGTGGGGGGAGTACGGAGAGGATGGGGGTCCTTAGAAATGATTTAACGTCTGGGAGTGCCTCCCCCCCAAACTCTGTGGGGCAGGATTGGGAATAGCCCCAGGGATGGAGGGATATTAGATCTGCCTGGAAATGGGAGCAAGCCTGGTTGGTGGTAGAACCCGAGCTGCATTTGGGACTTACCCAGTCTGGGGGAGGGTCTGCCTGTTTTTGTTTTGAGACTGAGAAGGACCACGCTTGGGGCACATCAGCGTGGAGAATCTTTTTGAGAACACCCAAATGAGAAGGTCCTTGGGGCCTTCTGACAAGTCCAGACCCGCCAGCATTGACCACGGGAGGGCCATTGGCTCCGTCCCTGTTGAGCCTGTTGAGCTGTCCAGTTTGTAGTCTTCAGACCAATCCTCACAAGCTCGTCCAGCAGAAGATGACAAGGAAGGCTTCCCAGTTCATGTAAACTTCTCACCCCACCCGACCAGGTCCCATTTCCATCCTCTTCCTTAGGCCCCATCGCCCTCCCAGAGCTGCTCCTCTCCCTGTGGGCAGGGCTGGCCCTCAGGGAGCTGCCTTCTCTCGTTGCAGCCGCAGCCGCCTCCACCAGGTGCAGAGTATCCTGACCCAGAGCAGCAAGCCTCGGCCCGACGGGATCCTTTGCATCCTCGGTGAGCTCTTCCCGGTACCGCCGGGCTGGTGTGGCTGCTCGTTGGGAGGGAGGCCCTGATAATGGGGTTCCAGCCTGAGTGCGCGTCTTCTCCCCGCCCTCGTCACTGCTTTAGTAAGGTTGGGTGATGACCAGTGAGGTGGGGACGCTGCCACGGGGCAGGCGTGGTCCCTTCTAGGGTACTTCCCCTCATGGCGACCTTACCAGGGAGCGGGAGAGAGGGCCCTCTTTTCAGAAATAGGCTAGCTCAGGGCCACAGGGTGGCAGAATTAAAGGTAGCTTTGTTCTTTTAACATTTTTAAAATTTATTATAAAAACAACCACCTAATTAAGAAATTTAGACAATATCCCCCCAGACACCACATCCTATTCCTCACACATAAATAACATTGTCAACTGCATCTTATTAAAAAATCAACACAAGTGGTAACATGTCGTACATACTATTGTTAGCCATTTTCTTTTCACGGAACCGTTTATCTTGGAGAGTTTTGTATATAGACTCAAGTTGATCTCCTTTATCTCCTTGTCATTATCTCCCGAGCCCTGAGCCATGGAATGGGCTCATTAGGTCAGGAGGTCCCATCCACCAACCACCCAGCCCCCCTTGCAGAAGCAAACACAGCTACCAGTTCCTTGTCTTTCAGCTCTTCTTCACCTAACGACATCTGCGTCTAAATTTATGAGCGGCAGTGTGCAGAATGGTGAAAACATGCCCTCTGGGCATCCAGGTTTGGAATTGAACCTGCCCCACCGCTCGCTCAGCCCAGAGGTTGGCGAGACTCCATAGAGCACAGGAAATGGCCACCAGAATCCAAGCTGGAGGCTTTGGAGGCCCCTGGGACTCCCTGTCCAGCCCAGCTGTCGGGAGGCTGAGGGCCCTCTTTGCTGTGAATTAACCCACGAATAGCACCACCTGTCTGCTTTGTGTAACCACCACAGAGGCATCCCTGCAGCAGGAACTTTACTAAAAGTGTTCAACACCGAGACAACAGTTACGTGACTGAATTTGGATGTTTACTGAGGGAGCCAGACAAACAGTGTCCAACCAGGACTTCTGTCCCGCTGTAAATTTGAGTGTTTCATAAGAAAAATGGTTTAATATGTATCATTACAAAGGAGGAAAAAAGAACACCCCTCAACAGCTCGTGGCATACCCTTACCCCATTCTCCAAACACCATTTGCTGCCGAAGGTCACAGCAAGGAAGGAACAAGGGCTGAAGACACGGCCTTTGCTAGCCACTGCTGTGCCCCAATTACAGCTCTGGAGATGCAGTGGGGCACACTAGGGCCCCGCTTCCAGGTACGAGGCCCCTGCCCTGCACAGGGACCAAGTCAGCCTTGCTCTCAGGTGCAGCCCGTGCCCAGCCCGTGCCCAGCCCGTGCCCAGCCCGTGCCCACTTGGCAGCTGCCCTGGCAGCCTGGGCAGGTGTTAGGGAATATGGCCATGAGGCTGACAGAGTAAGATGCCAGGAAAGGAGAGACAGGGCTGCACTCCATGGAGACTAAGATGAGCACTAGCTCTGTGGAGGTCGGTTACTGTGTTCCCTTATGGTGAATTCTCATTCAAAAGATTTGACATTTTTGAACAATGTATCGCCATCAAATTTAACCTGGGCCACAGAGAAAAAACTCTTTGATCACTCCCATCTGAGACTGAAGAAAAAGTCATTTAGACTCTCTCCCAGGAGTCTTTAAATTATTTAAATTAAATTATATTAAATGTTTGATGAAAATACAATTCAAGTATATTAAAGGTCCAGCCTTACAATTGGAGAAGTGCTTTTATAGCCCTCTAGGAATGAAGTCTTACAACCCACTCCTTTGTTCTTGTTGATTTTCATCTTTATGAAAACATTGTGGCATGGCTTTAAAGTCCTTTAGCGCTTTAGAGAGAGTGTGTGCTGTAAGTGCGGCTCCTCGGCCAGTGACTCAGCGACTTCATTACACCAGGAGCACAAAGGCAGCATCTTCCAGCATAAATAAATGCCCCAGCGTTTTTAAAAAAAAACACATCATCACATAGTTACAGAGCTCAAAAAGACCTTAGAGATCAACTAGCCAAAGTGAGAATTCAAGGCTCTGATAAGTGAGGTGATTTGCTCAAGGTCCTAAAATCTAGTTAGTCAGAATCAAGATCAGAATTGAGAATCCAGACCTGTAGCCCAGGGCGCTGTCCTTTTGCAAACCAGTAAGAAATGTCTGCATATAAGAGAGTAATCCAGACTGTCCTCAAAATTGAGCCCGACACGAGGGACTGTGGTGTGGACTGAAAGCAGCACCCTGGACCAGCTTACTGAGCTCTGTGTCTTTGTGTGCCTTGTAGTTTTCTGCTGGGCAGAGAACACAAACTGGTCACCACCTTGCTTCCTTCCTGCTGCCCAGCACCATCTGGGCCAGGAGGCGAGTTCTGTATCACTTCGGTCAGTGCCAGCAAGCCTGGGAGGGGTCTGTGTGGTCAGGCTCAGCCGCTGCCGGTGGGCAAAGCTGGTGGGTCTTGGCACGAGTTCTTCACCGGCAGGGATACCAGGCGACCTAGTGCTTCTGCACTCAGTTTGCGCATCATCGATGTTTAGGTTTTGCTGAAGAGCTGTGGCTGCTGTCCCAAGAACAAGCATGTTCTCCAGACTTGGAGGGATATCACTGTTGGCCACCAAGACCAATGGGTCCATCTACCCTAAAGAGTTAGCATTAGCAGGGGCCTTCCTGCCCAGAGGTGAGCTCATGGAAGTTCAGTCAATAGTCAGAATTCCCGAGTTCACCAAGGCCAGGTCTGATGCAATTGCTGGACCATGACATTACCAGTGTGTTAGAAAAGAGCGAGACTGGGTCTGCTATCGAGCTCACTTTGTCCAGGGCTGTACGTTTACTGCTGGCGTAAGAGAACGTGCAGCTTCCAGCTGAGGTAGAAGACCTTGGCACAGAATGTGCTGTTTGACCACGTGAGTTCTCATGTGAAGCGCCTGTTACTGCTGGAGACCGGGCAGCGGCTCTTCGGAGCATCCACGTCCTTACGGCATCTCTCCGTGTGGAGGTACAGGCCGCTATGATCGAGTGCCCAGCAGGTGGATGGTGCCGTGTTCAGCTCTCGTGAATGACCTACCACGGCCTCCCGCAGGGCAGGTGAACCTCCGTCAGCATGTCTCCTCTTGGTCTTAAGAGGTTGGACGTGCTGGTGAAGGTCCTGCCAGTCACGAAGAGGAGGCCTCTCACCTGATGACTGCTCAGGTGAATTTTCAGCCGACACGCTTAGCCATATTGTTTGCTCCATCCAGGAAAAGAGCTAAAAAAGAGTTCCTGTTCCCTGAGATGGGCTTGACTGTGGGAAGACTGAGCACTTGCTGCGATGAGTGTCTTCTCGCAGCCTGAGTCACACCTGTAAGGCACTGGTGGGAGCCGAGTTTGGTGTGCGTGGGGATGCACTCGGTGGGCTCATGGCCATTCATGTGAGGCTGTGAGTGGCGGTGAACCTGCCTCAGCCATCCACTGGCAGCTGCTTGAAGGTGGTGAAGGCCCAGCCGCAGCCATCCAGGGGCCACTTAGAGGGCCGCTGGCCCTGGCTTTCCCTGTGCATTAGCAGGTGCCCCTCGACGAAGGTCTGCAGTGGCCCTAGTGGCTCAGGGCAGCAGCCCTTGCAGCCTCCTTGCTGGGCTCTAGGGTGGCCAGAGGCTCAACCAGGAGCAGGCACCGGGTGGCACGGAGGACCCTGGCCTGTGGGCGATGGCAGTGTGGCCAGTGTGAAGACGCCGTTGTTGAAGCACGCCAGCAGGGCCGGGGCTTGGTTGCTACCATCAGGGCCTTTGGGATTGCCATGAGGAAATGTGGGTCACTGAGATCAGGCCTCCTGCCTGGAGAGCTGTGCTGTAAGGCCCCATGGAGCTGAGCCGCTGCAGCCCGAGGTAGCTCGGGCTCGGGAGGCTGAAGGCAGGGCCTCTCCTAGTCCCTGGGCTCCTGCAGCTGGCCACCTCCTGCCTCTCTGGGGCTTCATCTTGGCTCCCACTTAGCTCTTTTGCTGGCTCAGGTCCAGACACCAGAGCAAGACTCTGGGCTCTGTGAGTCCTAATAGGAGGTTCTTCACCAGATCATCTCAGGGCCACAGCTGGGCTACAGATGGTGGCTGTCCTTAGGTCAGATGCCTGCGCCGAGTCGGCGGTGCCAGGGTGGCAGGGCTTGGCAACACTGCGTGGCAGTTTGTGCCACTGGAGCCCTTGGAAAGGTATGCTGAGGCCAGGTCCTCCAGCCCGCTGGTTATTGAACTCCAGCTCTTTCAGCTTCAGGCCCTTGCTGCTTTTCATTTTTCGCCCATCCCTTCATTGGCGTGTTAGCTGGGATAGAACAGGGCTGTGCTCTTTGATCTCAGCTGAGAAAGGAGTCCTCCTGTAAGAGAAGCCCCCTGCCACGGGCAGCCCCAGGCCTCTCCCCTTGCTTTCCCTGGTCCTCTTTCCCAGATTGAAGCTGCATTTCTGTCCTCAGAGCTTCTGTTCCACCACCTTCCCCCTAGCCTTCCACAAACGGCTGCCTCCTGCCCGTGGCGCATCCTCTTGCCCATGGCTCTGGGCCTTCATGGAAACTCAGCAGGTACGAAATGCATGTGCCAGAGGCATTAAGGGGCAGTGGTGAGGACAGCATTGTTTGGTTTCCTCTTCATTTGTGTCTTTCTTTTTTTAAAAGATTTCTTTCTTTCTTTCTACCCCTCCCCACCCTCAATCTGTGCTTGCTGTCTGCTTTCTGAGTCCATTCTCTGTGTGTTCTTCTGTGTCTGCTTGTCTTCTCTTTAGGCAGCACCAGGAACCGATCCTGGGACTTTCCAGAGTGGAGAGAGGGGCTCAATCTCTTGCACCACCTCAGCTCCCTGGTCTACCGGGTCTCCCATTGTCTCTTCTGTGTTTCTTTTTGTTGCATCATCTTGCTGTGCCAGCTCTCTGCATGGACCAGCTCTCCTGCATGGGCCAGCTTGCTTTTCACCAGGAGGCCCTGGGGCTCAAACCCTGGACCTCCTATATGGTAGGCAGGAGCCCAATCACTTGAGCCACATCCCCTTCCCTATAAATAAATATATATATTTTTTTGAGGTACTGGGAGCCGGGGATTGAACCCAGGACCTTGTGTGGGAGGTGGGCACTCAACCACTGAGCCATGTATGCGCCCCCTTCATTTGTTTTTGGCAGCCCCATTGTACTTGCTGTGGGCTCTGCTGCACCCAGAACCTAGGACAGTGCTGGCCTTGAGCCTGGCAGACATCTGTGAGATGACAGGTTGAGGGTGGTTCAATTCACTTGTCTTTGTCCTCACTTTTTGGGTTCTTGCCATTCTACCTTAACCTGCCTTTTTCTGATCCTTCATGTTTTGGCAAAGATCTCCTTGAGAAGTGAATATTTTTCTGATCCCTTTTCCTAATCCAACTGAGTGTTCCCAGGTCTTATGGTAGGAATTGGACCATGTTTTCTGGTTTCTTCTGTTGTCAAGAATTGCTTTTTGGAGGTGTGTCAGTGACACAGAGGCGATGTGAGGCGGAGGGGACCACTGATGAGCTGAGCGGCAGTGGGGGCACACCGGGCTCTCTCCCCCCACTCCACACACTTCACCCTTCACTCCAGGTCTTGGGGGCCACATTGAGGTTCAGACCACTAGCCATTGTCTGGAGATAATGCAAAAGGTGTCCCCAGGGAAGCGGCTGTGGCTCAATCAGTAGGGCTCCCATTTACCATATGGGAGGCCCCGGGTTCGGTTCCCTGGGGCCTCCTGGTGAAGGCAAAGCCTGCCCGCATGGTGTGGTTAGCTGACCCAGCGAGCACAAGCAGCAAGGGGGAGATAAATGAATAAATAAATAAATAAATAATCTTAAAAAAAAAAAAAAAAAAAAAGGTGTCCCCAGGCTCCTGAGGAGTGAAGAAAGATTTGAGAAAGACAGCCAAGCTCGTGTTTTCTCCTGTCAAGAAAGTCATCCATCCAGAGCACCGGTAAAACGTGGTGAACTCATTGTCTTACTGCCAAGTGGCAACAGAGCATGGAGGAAAAGTGGGTCTGCTTTGCTGGAAAGGCCTGAGGCTGTACTCGTGTTTTGTTCCCGCCAGGCTGCCAAGGCAGCGGGCAGCAAAGACTAGCATGGTAGACCACGTCCCTCATCTCAGGCCCAGGCGGTGGTGGCCGAAGATACTTAGCACAGCAGCAGGGGCCTCTTTCAGCAGGGGCCTCTTTCAGATTGGTTGGTCGCCTGACAGTCTTGTCGATTTTGTTGTAACTGACTCAGTTCCTGGAAGTCAAAGCAATTCTGATACACAGTCAGTGCAAAGCACTATATCTGGATTTGCCTGTAGAATCATATGTGAACGGAATCCCCCTTTACAACACGGATTTATGCTGCAGGATTTGACTCATCAAAAAACATCTTTCTTGGGGAGCAGTAGCCAAATGGAAGACATCAGACAGGCAGATGGATGGCTTGACCCCTGTAGAGTCCTTGGTGTGCATCCACACAATGGGTTCACAGAAGATTCCAAGCCTGGAGTATGGAGAGAACTATCAGTGTGTGGAAATGTGTTCAGCCTGCGTGAAACCAGGTCGTCTCAGCAAGGAGGGAAAATGGTGGAAATGGAAACCATTCAGTTACAGGACGGCTCATTAATTGGTCTCTGTGGTGCAGCCTTGCTGTGGCATACTGCAGAGGGCCTTTCCCACACTCCCAGGGAAGCTTCTAGAAACTTTAAGACAGGAAATCAACACAGCCCGACCTCGGTGCCCTGTCGGCTTCAACACACTTGTGTTTCCTAGTATGAAGAGGAAGATGTTATAGATGAAAAACAGCCATGGGTATATCCGAACTGTGGCCCTGTCCATGGCTGTCATAACTGGGGAAGTGAAGAACATGATGGGAAAGATCATGGATGTCTTGTGTGTAGGTCCGTTGGTCCCTATGCCCCTCTGTGGCTTGGATGTGAAGCAGGATGATACGTGGACACCGGCCCTCCAACCCATGCGTTTAACCCGTGTGGGCAAATGTGTTCAGAAGAGACACTGCCTTCTGGTCCCAGATCACACCTCCTCATGGCACTCTTACTTTTCTCATAGCCTGCATTTTGTGCACACCCATAGGCTGGTGAACAAGGCTCCATAGACTTACTTTCTGTAGCCATTTGGCAATTTGATGTAATTATGAATTCCAAAAATATAATGGGATCATGCTTGTAAACTGATCTGTTAATCTGGGCATAATTAAGTTATGATTAGGACGTTGACTGGGCCATGTCAGTAGGGCGTTGAGCCTTACCCCTTGGTGGGTAGGGGAAGAAAATATAAAAGGCATCACAAAGAACAGAGATGCAGCAGTTTTGGAGAAGCAGATTTGATGTTGGAGTTTTGATGTTGGAGAGAAGGCCCCAGGAGAAGAGAGGCTAGCCGTTTGCCTGATAGTCTACAGCTGACCTTGTGGAGGAACTAGAGGAGCTAAGCCCGGAGAGAAACGCAGCCTTGGGAAGAGAGGAACCCAAGAAGCCTGAACCCTGGCAAATGTCGGCAGCTGTCTTGCTCCAACACGTGGCAATGGACTTTCGTGAGAGAAGAAACTTACACCTTATGGTCTGGTATCTGTGGACTTCTACCCCAAATAAATACCCTTTATAAAGACCAACCCATTTTTGATATTTCACATTAGCACCCCTTTGGCTGACTAATACACTTTCCAAAGACCTCTAGACCAACAGACAATTGTCCTCCAGGACTACATTATACATTTATAAGCTAAGTGATTTGGGATGTCCAACCTGTTGTCCATATCACAGTTTCTCTGTTCTGATCTTTTGCATTAATAGGAAGAATTTTAAAAAACATTTATAATAAATAGTAGCAATCTCTGAGCAAACATCTGGGAAACTCAAGCAAAGGGATTTCTGAAAGAACCAGATTTCTGAATTGAGTTTGGAAAATATATTTTGGTGAGAAAAAGACATAGTCTAATTTGATGCCTTCATTTTACTTTTTTGTTTTGTTTTGTTTTGTTTTTATTTTTTTTTTATTTTTTAAATTTTTTCTAACCTTATTTTGTACATTTAATAATTGAAAACTTAAGCAATAAAAAACTAAAAAGTAAACACAGATGAATATTCATTTTACTTTTTGAATCACCTACCCTCAGTGTTGAAAAGTTGTTTTGTATAATTGAGGGTACTGTTGGTTCAAACTACATTTACATTTTGTTGCAAACATTGTAAAATACAGCAACATGCATATTAACATTTTTTTCTATTTATCTTTATTATAGAAACTGTCTTAGGATGGTCTTGATAGAGTAGCATGATAGCAGTGGTGGTGCATCCTTGGTGTGGGTGGTAGTGTAGCGAGCTTAATCCTTGGCCTGGGTGGTAGTGTAGCGAGCTTAGTCCTCGGCATGGATGGTAGCGTAGCGAGCTTAGTCCTCGGCCTGGGTGGTGGCATAACGAGCTTAGTCCTTGGCATGGATGGTAGCGTAGTGAGCTTAGTCCTTGCCTGAGTGGTAACATAGCGAGCTTAGTCTTTGGCATGGATGGTAGTGTAGCGAGCTTAGTCCAAGCTTTTGCAAGTCTGGGAAAGACAGGAGAGCCTCTCCTTCTCCACCCTGCCCCCCCCCCATCTAAATATGGAATTTGGTAGGTTAGAATACTTTGTAAAGTGTGAGATGTGTTTGTTTTTAACTATGTAGACGATGATCAGGAAATGTTTTTGCCTCATTGTTTCTCATGTGTAGTACTACAACAAAAACGTAATGCTAAGAAACATTTTTATGTGCTCCTTTGAATATACAATTTAATCTAGATTATTTATTTTTTTCCCATGTTTTTAGTATTTGCAGCATTTGGCAAGTTTATTTTTTTGGTATAAACTGTAGTTCACCTGTTCACTGTTTCTGGAAAAAAATCATTCCCATGAGAAAAAAGTATAAAATAACAAGAAAAGAGAATGGCTTGATTTGCTTTTAGAAAAAGAAATGTTAAATAAATTATTCTGTATTTGGCCTCATCCAGGCATTAGGAAATCTAGGAGTTACAGAGTCGAATGACAACAGTGCCAGTCTTAACTGGGGTTTGAAGCATACGATGAGTTTCCGGTGTGAGTTAAGTAGATGTTTGGCTGCAAATGAGCACCAATGACAGCAGAGTGGAGGAACATAATTGTGTTGTCTTTAATTCTTTAATTCCAATAAGTTTTTTGCTTTCAGAAGCAAGAAAATGTCTCTCTCCACCCCCACCCTTACAAGAAAACTATAGGCAGTTGTACCACCTCAGACTCTTTTTGACATTTGTAGAAATCAATGGACTCTTAGATTAGATAGAATCACTTTTTGATCTTTTGGTTTGTTTTCCTTTGGTTTGAAAAGCTGTGCTATACTAGCATAGCTTTAATTTACCCTATTATAACGCTGTTCTGGGTTTTCTTTTTGTTTATAAAAATTGTGGCTTAGAAGCCATGAACTATTTTATTTTATTTCAACTGCCAGAATTTCCTTGTTTTTAAAAATGATTATTTGGGTTCACTTAGGAAATGCATGTCAGGAAATCTGTATTATAAGTTTATTAGTTGTTATGTATCTCTAACTGCTGTTAGCTCCCTTTTAAAAGAAATATAATTGATTTTGAAGTTGTCTAGATTGTCACACACCTGTGACTAAGGCAAGGAAATCAAGTCCTGTGTTGTATTTGCTCTGGTCATTTCTATTCAGGCTATACATTATAGCTGATTTTTATTTGCAATTAATTTATTCAAACTAAGTAAATACTTTTCAAAATAGATACTTAAAACAAAACAAAATAGAGTTGCTTTTTGGAAATTAACAGTCTCAATAGTCTGTGCCGTTTGATTGCCTCAACTGTTCTAGATTTTGGAATCCAGGTAGGGACACTTTGGAGGCCTCGAGAGCTTTGCTTCCTTTGCTTTCAGGCCTGAAGCTGGTCTTAGTTTCTGCCTTTAGCACAGCCATTGTTTTGCTGAGCTGGGTAAATTATTGGGGTCATTTGTACCCCATTGTACAGTAGAGATGACCAGAGCCTTTTTTGCTTTGTAGGAATCGATAGCAGGTACAATGAAGGCTGCAGAGAGCTGGCAAATTATCTTCTGTTTGGTTTGTATAATCAGAATACCAGTGATTTTGAGAAAACAGGGTTTTCTGAAGAAGTTCTGGATGGTAAGTATCTATTGGTAAACTTGGTATGTGTGGGAGAAGGTTATTTCCTCTAATCTTTATTGCATGGTCTTTTTCTCAGGCAGGGGTCAAGTAATCAAATTTAAAGTAGCCCAAAACTCCAGTAATTTTTTTTGCCTTTTTAATAATGAAAAGCAACATTTCTTTTTTCTGATGTTTTAAATAGTATGAGTAGTGACAAGTAGTTTTCAGAATGTTTACTGGATAAATTAGCTTTAAGGAGAAAAGTAAACGAGTGTTTGGCTTTATATTTTCTTGGCCAAGTACGAGATGTCCTTCTAATTGCCCTTGGCCTGCACTGTGGGAGGTTCAGATTATGTGCTGCTGTCCTTTGAAAGCACTTTCTGAGTCAAGGATGAGCCTGCAGGCTGAGCCACCAGGAAGACTCACAGAGGCCCTTTGTCCCTCTTTGTCTTTGGGAATTGTTTTTATGTGACTGCAGTACAGGCTTTTTGCTCACAGTCCCTTCCCGCCTCTGAGATCCTCTTCCTGCATTGCCCGCCCAGGGGTGTGGCCCGCCAAGGGCCATTGCCCAGGGGCCTTCAGACGGCACCCTTATGGGTCAGGAGACAGGCCGCTCCTGTGAGGCAGCCAGGGGAGGCTTGGGAGCAAACGTCTTGCTGTGGGGCTAGTGCAGGGCTCTCAGCTCAGGCACTTTGTGCCCCACGGGACGCGTGGCAGTGTCTGGAGCCTGGGGGATGGGTGCTCCTGGCATCCGGCCCCCCATTTCCTGCCATGTACAGGGCCGTCTCCACAGCAGAGAGTTATCCTGTGTACACTCAACAGTGCTGACATTGAGAACTGTTCTGGTGTCAGTGAAGGTTCTCTTAGTAGCATTTATCCTTTTAGATTGATTGATATTTCCTTTTTATTGGAAAATAAAGTAAAAGTAGACTGTAATCCCTTTCTTTAAATGTTTTTCAATCCAAATTTGGTCTCAGATTTTGA
Source organism: Tolypeutes matacus (assembly GCA_026826555.1). Lineage (NCBI taxonomy): Eukaryota > Metazoa > Chordata > Mammalia > Cingulata > Chlamyphoridae > Tolypeutes > Tolypeutes matacus. The sequence continues at coordinate 1,219,030 of JAKSZT010028529.1, read as the reverse complement.
ATTTAAAAAAATTCCCTTATACAATGTAGCATCTACTGGTTTGAAGAGATTCATTCTAGCCAATTCATTTAGAGAGTTGGAAATGAGCATTTTTCTCTAAATAAAGTGATTTTTTAAAAATCCATGTAGTGAGAAAGCTGAGACCACCAGATTTATGCTTCTGCATTTTGATCTCCACTCACATGAGAGGGAAAAGGCCAACATCAGGGTTTATTTTAAAAAGAAACTGTTAGACTAGTGCATTTATCCCAGCCCTTTTCCCGTGTTAAACTGCTGTCTGTCAGTGATGACGGCAGGGCTCTGGGATCTTGCCGCCGCTGGGCGTCTTCTGTGGGGTCCTCAGCCTCGAGGTCGGTACATGTGCTTCCAGGCAGCTTCCTCTCTCCACGCAGCACCCAGCGTCCAGCATCCACAGGTCTGCTGGCAGCCTACAGGCAGCTGCAGTGGGATGAGGCCCTTCCCCTCCTTTGACTCGAGGATGGGTGCGAGTGTCTGCAGTGAAGAGGCTCCTTCAAGTCTGCTTCTCTGAGCACCTTGGACCTGAGCGCGGGTGGTGTCAGGGTGGCTTCAGGCCACGTCATGGGCCTTTTTTCCCGGAGGCCACCCAGCCTGGCCGGCGTGGTCAGCATTTACCAGACTCAGGGTCCGTCCCTGTGGACATGTGCTGGCACTGCCCCCCACCTGCTGCCTCAGGAGCTCCCTGCCATGTGCCTTTCTCAACTCCAGACTCCTTCTCCAGCAGCTCCCTGGGCTTGTCTCGCTAGAGGAGGCCTGACAGCTGGCTCCTGAGGACGGTGAGATAACTTTCTCTCCGGAAGGGCGACTGCTTTCCTCCGCATGTCCACACTGCTCACCCCATTCCACGACTCTTCTGTTAGTCTACTTGGGATTGCTTTATTCACTTGGCCACAAACATTGATGTCTATTCCCTGAATCTGTGAGCTACTGATGCCTTTATAGAGGCCCTTTCCACTTATCTCTGTGTCCTTCCTCTCATCCTTTCCTGTGTACACAGTTAACTTACACAGTAGCCTTCCCAGAGCTGAGGCAGTGACGGGCCCACCAAGGACGCTGCTTGAGCCAGATGGGACAATAGCCAAGAGCTGTAGACGCGGATACCTGCAGGAGAGCCAGGCACTGGCCATGTTTGGTGCTGTTTTCCTGCCGCGGGGGCTTTAGGCATGGGGTTTCCACTTCGTATTTAGTATTTATCTCTGCAGCAAAGTGCCTGCCCAGCTGAAGTTCAGCACCATAGATTTGACTGTGTTGAATCTTTTGCAAAGTGTAAAGCTTGAGTAGCTGAAGTGTATTCTTTTGATTTATTCTGTGGCTACAGTACTATAATCAGAGGGCCACAGTGGTGGGAGCAGCTCACTGGACCCAGCAAGACTTTGCTTTCAGCACTTGAGAGTTCTACAGTCATTTTGAAACATGTTTCCTAATTAAATAAATAATATTCAGTTTAGTACTTTGTTACTTTGTTTCTGAAATAGCTTTAATGGCTTTACTATTTTTGTAGGCAAAATATGTCTAAACAAAATGCCTTGTGTTTTTATTTTGTTTTTCTTGCAGATGTCATTCTATTGATTAAATACGATAGTGTCCACCTGTATTGTAACCCTGTAAACTATCGCTATCTTGTACCCTATGTGGCACATTGGAGAAATCTGCATTTCCACTGCATGACCGAAAACGAGGTGAGGAGAAGGGACAGAAAAGGTACCTGGAGACTCTCTGGAATTCTCCTCCAGGGAAGTGTTGGTCTGGAACAGGATGTCCCTAAAAAGGGCAGCTTGCAGGGCATGGCTACACAGAAGAAGTTACTTGTTTTAAGTGGAAGGTTTCTATTTCATTTTGAGGCTAACTTGGAGATCATCTGTGTGCCCGAAGGAAGCACAAGAGGGCCATCGACATTGGGACCAGGGGGCTACTTACGCCTGTCTCAGGGCGCTAGGCCTGGGGCTGCTCCAGGAAGATCTCACAGGCCTGGAACCTTCCCAGGGTGGGGGCTCTTGTTTCTGCTTCTCTTTCCCTTTTGGCCCTTTTCAAGGGTTTGGCTGGAAATCAGATTGGGATTTGGGATTTTATGGAACTAGTGACCTGATATTGGTCAAGAACCCTTCTTTCCCTGTGAGCTTTTAAGGATTTTTGAGGACAACTTTTATCTCTTATATTTGAGACTGCTCTATTTTGAGTTGTTTGGTTTACAGCCTAAGTAAGGGAATGACAAGTGTTTCTGACCAGCAAACACAAAAAATTGGCTTTGGAAACATCCCCTAGGGTGGAGCCCTCCATAAGTGTCATTTGGGACAACTCTGATTGACAAAACACAGAAAACATGAGACTTTGTGTGATGTCTCATTAGGATCTGTTTTACTTTCCATTTTCCTCTCTAGTATGAAGATGAAGAAGCTGCAGAAGAATTTAAAATTGCCAGTTTTGTGGACATGGTTCGAGACTGTAATAAAATTGGCATTCCTTACAGCTCCCAGGGTGAGTATCTGGCCGCAAGCCATTTTAGAACCTTGCTTGGGTGGTGGGTGAATCAAATACTACTATGTATCTTTTTAGTGGAGGCATTCAGCTGACACACCCATTAATCTATTGGTACTGAAAGCAAAGGTCAAGCACTGAAAATTTGGGGAATCTTCCTATTTAAACTTGTTTCCATAACTGTGACATTTCCACAGCAATTCAATGGGCCACCTCGGGTCAGGGAGAAGAACTGATAAGGGATTTATCACAATTGACATCTGTTTTAGGTTGCTAAAATTTGCTGGGAGCAATATATCAGAAATGGGTTGGCTTTTGCAATGAGAATTTTTTTTTTTTTTAACTATTTTGTACATTTAATAATTGAAAACATAAGCAATAAAAAACTAAAAAGTAAACACAGATGAATAAATATATACATTTCTCAATTAAATGTAATTTATACATTAAATTTTTTTGTTGTTTTGTTTTTTTTGTTTTTTTGTGTGTGTGAATCAAACAATATATTACACAATATATTTGGTTCATAGTAATGCATTCATACGGTATTTGTCCTTTTGTGTCTGGCTTGCTTCACTCAACATAATGTCCTCCAGATTCATCCATGTTGCCATATGCTTTATCACTTCATTTCTTCTTACAGCTGCATAATATTCCATCGTGTGAATAGACCACAGTTTGTTTATCCATTGATCTGTTGATGGACACCTGGGTTGTTTCCAACTTTTGGCAATGATGAATAATGTGGCTATGAACATTGGTGTGCAGCTGTCTGTTCGTGTCACTGCTCTCAGTTCTTCTGGGTATATACCCAGTAGTGGTATTGCAGGGTCACGTGGCAAGTCTATATTCAACTTCTTTAGGAACTGCCAAAAAGTCCTCCATAGTGGTTGTACCATCCTGCATTCCCACCAACAGTGAA
>JAKSZT010028529.1:1163572-1215215 GCA_026826555.1 Tolypeutes matacus | reverse complement strand
GTTTGTCAATTTTATTGATCTTCTCAAAGAACCAGCTTTTGGTTTTGCTGATTTTCTCTATTGTTTTCTGTTGTCATTTTCATTTATTTCTGCTCTAATCTTTATTATTTCTTTCTTTCTGCTTGCTTTGGGATTGGTTTGCTGTTCTTTTTCTAGTTTCTCAAGTTGTTCAGTTAAATTTTTGAGTTTAGCTCTTTCTTGTTTCTTTTTTTTTTTTTTTTAAATATTTTATTTATTTATTAATTTATCCCCCCCTTGCTGCTTGTGCTCGCTGGGTCAGCTAACCACGCCGTGCGGGCAGGCTTGCCTTCACCAGGAGGCCCCGGGAACCGAACCCGGGGCCTCCCATATGGTAAACGGGAGCCCTACTGATTGAGCCACAGCCGCTTCCCCTTGTTTCTTAATATAGGCATTTAGGGCTATAAGTTTCCCTCTCAAGACTGCCTTCGCTGTATCATATAAGTTTTGATACGTTGTGTTCTCATTTTCATTTGTCGCAATATATTTACTGATTTCACTTGCAATTTCTTCTTTGACCCACGGAATATTTAGGGGTGTGCTGTTCAGTCTCCACACATTTGCAAATTTACTTTTTTCCTGTCTCTTATTGATTTCTAGTTTCATTCCATTATGATCTGAGAAGGTGCTTTGTATAATTTCAATCTTTTTATATTTATTGAGAGCTGTATTGTGACCTAACATGTGGTCTATCCTGGAGAAAGATCCATGGGCACTTGAGAAGAATGTATAATCCGCTGAGTTTGGATGCAGTGTTCTGTATATGTCTGTTAGGTCTAACTTGTTTATCATATTGTTCAAGTTCTCTGTTTCCTTGTTGATCTTCTGTCTAGTTGTTCTATCTAATGATGTGAGAGGGGTGTTGAAGTTCCCGATGATTATTATAGAAATGTCTATTTCTCCCTTCAGTTTTGCCAGAATTTGTCTCATATATTTTGGGGCACCCTGGTTAGGTGCATAGATATTTATGACTGTTCTATCTTCCTGGAGGATCGTCCCTTTTATTAATATATAATGGCCTTCTGCATCTCTTATCACTTTTTTGCATTTGAAGTCTGTTTTGTCTGATATTAGTATAGCTACCCCTGCTCTTTTCTGTTTACTATTCGCATGGAGTATCTTTTTCCAACCTTTTACTTTCAGCTGGCTTGTATCCTTGTGTCTGAGATGAGTTTCTTGTAAGCAGCATATGGATGGCTCATGTTTTTTTATCCATTCTGTCAGCCTGTATCTTTTGATTGGGGAATTTAATCCATTCACATTCAGTGATATTACTGAAAATACGCTATTTATTTCCTCCATTTTATTCTTTAGTTTTCATATGTCATCTTATTTTTGTCTTTCTTTTTACTCTTTTGGTTATCCTTTCTGCTTTTCTTCTATACTCTCCTCCAAGCCTCTCTCTCCTGTCTTTTTCTTTCAGGTTCTAAGGCTTCCTTTAATATTTCCTGAAAAGGTGGATTCTTTTTTGCAAACTCTCTTAGCTTCTGTTTGTTTGTGAATACTTTATATTCACCTTCATATTTGAAGGACAGTTTTGCCGGGTAAAGAATTCTTGGCTGGCAGTTTTTCTCTTTCAGTTTCCTAATTGTATCATACCACTGTGTTCTCGCCTCCATGGTTTCTGTAGAGATATCTGCACAAAGTCTTACTGGACGTCCTTTGTACGTGATCGTTTGCTTCTCTCTTGCTGCTCTGAGCATTTTCTCTTTATCTTTTACATTTGACATTCTGAATAATATGTGTCTTGGCGTAGGTCTATTTGGATTTATTTTTATTGGGGTCCGGTGTGCTTCTTGGACATGAAAGTTCATTTCTTTCGTGAGAGTTGGGAAATTTTCAGCTACTATTTCCTCAAATACTCTTTCTTCCCCTTTTCCTTTCTCTTCTCCTTCTGGAACTCCCATGACACGTATGTTCTTGTGTTTAGTGTTGTCATTCCACTCTCTGAGCCCCTGCTCAATTTTTTCCATTCTTTTCTCTCTCTGTTCTTTTCTCTCTTCAATTTTAGCTGCTCTGTCTTCAGTATCACTTATTCTTTCTTCTATCATTTCGAGTCTGCTGTTTTATGCTTCAAATGTATTTTTTCTTCACCTATTGTGTCTTTCATTCCCATGAACTCCGTTACTTTTCTGTTCATGATTTCAAATTCTTACTTACGCTCGCTCAATGACTTCTTGATGTCATTGATCTCTTTATATTCTCTTTCATCTCATTAATTTGATTTTGGAAATGTGTGCTCATCTCAGTGATTAGTTCTCTCAAATTCTGCATCTCTTCTGGGACTTTGCTGTATTCCTTTTCTTGGACCATGTCTTCTATTTTCTTAGTATGGCCCGTAATTTTTTGTTGGTGCTTAGGCATCTGGTTAGTTTGTATTTTACTTAGATGCTTTATCTCTTTCTCTTTTATGGGGTTTTAGTGGCAGGAGGCTGTGAGTTACCACAGCTCTTTGATTTTTGGCTCAACCTTGATTGTTAGGATTGTTCTGCTGGTTGCTCAAAACTGGGCACTGGACCCAGTAATTGGTTGTAGAGTCGTTTCCTAGGGTCTTGGGCAGGGAGGCTATAGAGGCCAGGAAAAGACTCTCTACTTATTAATTTTCTTATGTGTACTTCCTTGTTCTGCCAGGAGATGGCGCTTGTTGGCTGCTCGCAATTCAATGCCTGGTCGGAACGTATTTGTTGTGACACAGGCCAGATCAATGAGATAGAGCTTCCCGTCTGGGTGCTAGGAGCCTTGTGATTCAAACTTTCTGAGACAGTTCTCCAGACTTCTTTCGTAGCTAGGAAATATTTTCACTCCCTTCTGAATCCTCAACAATCAGTCCCTGTTAGTAGAGGAGGAGATTGGGAGGTTCGTATATCTTTAGCCCCTTGCAGGCTCCAAGGCAAACAATGGCGCAGCCCCACCCAGCCTGGAAGGGCTCTCGGGACAGGGCAGACCAAACCTGGGAGTCCAAAGCAGGGTCAGCCCCAGGCTCTCTCTCCCCTCTCCCGTGGTGTCCTGAACAACTAGTCCAGGCTAGAAGAGAGGGAGGTTGCGAGGGTCGGATTTCTCCAGTCCTTTCCAGGCTCCCAGGGCAAACTGCTGTGTGGAAGGGTCCGTGGGGCTCTGCAGCCCAAATTTCAGGTCCGAACCTGAGTCAGCCTAAGGCTGTGTCCCTCTCTCTCCCCTTTCCGGGAGTGGCAGATCCCTGAAGCCCCCTTTGTCTGTGGTCGCAGGCCCAGGGGCCCGGGAATTCTGAAGAATGTGGGGGAGGGTGCCGGCAGCAGCAGAAGCTGCTACTTGCAACTCACAGTTCTGTAGTCGCGATTTCCCTCTTCTGTCCCTCTCTCCTCTGGGTGTTGTGCAGCCTTCACCTGCTGACCTAAATCCTAGAAGATCTTTTTCGGGGCTGTTTCATCTTGTCCTCTATCTATTTTTCTGGAGAAGAGATTCCCGTGTCTTACTAGTCCGCCATCTTCCCGGAAGTCTTGCTTCAATCTTCTGCAATGAGAATTTATTAGGTTAAAAACTTAGAGTTCTAAGGCTGTGATTATGTCCAAATCAAGGCATCGTCAGAAATGCTGCCTCACCAAGTAGCAGCTCTGGGTGATCAGGCACATGGCTCATCTCTCCTCTCTCCCCCTGGCCTCTTTTACCCTCCCGGGGGCCTCTTTCTGTTTTGCTGTGTTGATTCCAGCCTCCAGCCTCTGGGACCTCTCTCTCAGCCTTTCGGGTTCCTCTGTCTCTGCAGGTTTTTTATTCCTCCATTTATAAAAGATTCCAGTAAGAGGATTAAGACCCACCCTGGGTCATACAGTCTCATCGAAGGCCCTCAACTGAAGTGATTTAATCCAGACTTCCCACCTACAGTGGTTTACATGCACAGGGATGGGTCAGTCTAAGGACATGATCTTTCCTGGGATCCACAACAAGCTTCAGAGTGTCACAGCATCTCATACGTATCCCTTATTGTACACAAATACATGTTGTACATAAGCACAGATGTGGGGCCTTTTGATAATTAGAATAGTAATTTGAATATTTGTTATAAAAATTTTGATGACATAGCTAGGTTCAAAAAGGATGTGTAAAAACAAAACAAAAAAACCCAACAAGTTTAGTAGGGGCTTATACCTTAAAAAAACAACCTTTCACAGTGAAGCTATTGTTATAAGAAAGGAAAATTTTTATTTGGTAATTTTCCTTTGAAAAAGTTGTTTGGCTATGGTTCTTGAGGGACAGGAGCCGAGTTTGAGTCTGCTAATAATTATAATCAGTAAATGATGCAAGTTGCATGTAATATGCCACTATTTGTTTATTTACATACTTACTTATTTACTCCTTGCTCGCTTACTTAGGAACCACAATGTGAAAATGTACCATAGAGCAATCTGAATTTATGTAACTTATTTGTGGTTTGAATTTTCCTTGGCTTCCATGGTTAGTTTCAATATCTAACCATTTTACCTGTTTCTTTATTTTGCTAGATGAGTCCTCAGGGAACTTGTGGGAAATGATGCCTGTCCGACCACATTAGGTCAGGCTTAGACTGTTCTATCCCGGCGGTATTTGATACATGCTGTTGTATTTGATTCCTCTAGGTCATCTGCAGATATTTGATATGTTTGTGGTGGAGAAATGGCCAATTGTACAGGCCTTTGCCCTCGAGGGCATTGGAGGAGATGGATTTTTTACCATGAAATACGAGGTATGCATGAAGGCAGTGTGCCTGGGCTTTGCCTGCCCCTGGCCACTCTTGTCCTGAAGGTGGGCGTCATGGCAGTACCTGATGGGCATGGGCACCTCAGGAGAAGGTGTGGGACGGAAAGCAGCTGCTGTTGAAGACCTCATCCCCAGCTGAGCGCCTGTGCTGCCTCTTGGGGTTTCTGTCTTCCCTCCCTCCTCTCCTTTCCCAATTCTGAATTAGCTGTTCTTCCTGTCTCGTCTTGCAGCACCCTAAGCTAGCTTCCGTTAGTTTCTAGCATCCTGTACTCTGTTGCATTTGTCACCACCCACTCGTCTGCTTACCCACCCCTGTTCTCTGGACTGGAGACTCTTTGAGAACAAAAACAGAGACTTTATGTTGTTGTTGTTTCTATCTCTGAAATTCATATAATTCAAAAATTATTCAAGAGCAATGAAAAGGACAGTAGAGAACTTGTCTGATTTTGTGTACTGGAGGAATGAAAGGGTTAGCCTTTGTGATGAGAACAGTGTCTTTTATGTCAGCATTTCTTGCCTCTGGTTGATGACCAGTAAGTATTTGTCCAGTGAATTAATGAGCGAGTCTGGGAGAGAGGCGCATCCAGAGCGTAGGCTGGCGAGGTCGGGCTGGTGGGTCAGCAGTGCGACGGGCACCCCAGTTCCCCAGAGGGTCCCCTGAAACAACCTGCCCGGCACAGGAGACCTCCGAGGGGGAGCACTGTCATGCTGGAAATGGGACTTCTGCCAGGGCTAGAGCAGGTGGGACCACGGCCAGGGCCGCATTCTAGCCTCCTTCTGGGAATTGAGTGGAGCCCTGCCGGGGCCACACCCCTACCCTAGTGTGGAGGAGCCTGGTCTGCCAGGCAGAAGAGAAGTATCCTCCTGCTCCGAAATCCTGGTGTTCTCCATAGGCTTCCAAGCAGAGCAGCAGCAGGGCTGTGGGAACCAAGGCAGCAAGTCGTGCTTTCTGCTTTAAGAGTCTGAGTTTGAAGGGAGACAAGGCCATAGTGGGCAGAGAGGAAACTTACACTTTTTGGCAATAATAGTAATCTTTATCTTTAATTAATTGTATTATTAAATTGGCATGTATATAGACTAAATTATAGAGTATCTACTATATGCCAGATGGGACACAACTTATGAAAAGATTCAACAAGTGTAAGAAAGAAACCATAGCATATTAGATGTGGAGGTAGATCATCATGCTTTTAAAAAAATACTTTCTCCTGGAAATAAAATAAAGTGGAGAAATATCTCTGTACTTTTTAGAAATTGAGTTTATAAAGCAAGAAATGAGATACAGCAGATAAAACAAGTAGAATTAAAAGGGAGATAGATGATACCCAAGGAGTGTTAGAAGTCTCAGCCTTCATTAGCAGAATTGGAAGTTTCATTACAAAATAGAAATAAAACTCACTTATCTTCCAAAAACCTAATCATTTGACACCCTTGAAAAGTATGTGCCACAGCGTAGAGAAAGGGGCCAAATAGATTGAAACAGTGAGAAAGAAGATGATGAAATAGAGAATGGAACTTGGTGATATGGACAGTGGAGGAACCAGCTGAGGCTTTTCTGTAATCATCTTTGCTCTGCCTCCTCCCGGGATGAGAGGCCTCCAGGCACGGACCAGCTGCCACCTCCACTCCAGGGAAAGCAGCTGGGGAGGGATGGGGGAGGTTTCTCTAAAGAAGCATCCAAAACAAAAACAAAATCAAAACAAATGGAACTCATTGGCAAGTGTGACTTCTTTTTTCAAACAATTTATTGAAGTATATCATTCCTACATGAACATACATAACTACAAGTGTTCAGTAAACATCGTGATCTTACAAAACAAATGCATAGCATCATACAGGGCTCCTACATATCACCCCCCCACAAACACCCTGCATTGTTGTGAAACATTTGTTAAATCATAAAAGAGCATCATCAAAAGTATTACTACCAACTATAGTCTGTATCTTCCTCCCCTATACATTTTTTTAAAGCATTTATTATTATTATTATTATTATTATTTTTTTTTTTTTTACCAGGAGGTACCGGGGATCGAACCCCGGTCTCTCCATATGGTAGACGGACGCCGAACCTCTTGAGCCACATCCGTTTCCCTAAAGCATTTATTTATTTATTTATTTATTTATTTATTTACTTTTATCCATTTTTACACACACACACACCGTTTTTGCTGTTTCTGTGTCCATTCGCTGGGCGGCTCTGTGTCCGTTTCCCGATCTCTCTTCTCATCCTCCTGTCTTCACTGGGATTTGATCCTCGGAACCTCCAATGTGGGAGAGAGGCGTTCTACTGCCTGCGCCACCTTAGTTCCTGTTTTTTTTGGTGCATCTCGGCTCTCCCTTGTGTCACCCTCCTGTTACGTCATTATCTTGCTGCGTGGCTTGTGGGGCCTGGTGGCGCACACATGCATGGGGCCTGGTGGCCCACGTGCCTTTCTATATTTTTCTTTTTTCTTTTAATTTTACTGGGAGGTCTGGTGATCGAAACCAGGTCCCTCCATGTCTTGGAGACAGACGCCCAACCACCCGAGCCACTCCGTCCCCCTGCTATATCTCTTAAGGTTGACCAGAGTTACCCAAAGTTACAGTCTTTTCCCATACAGGATGGTTATATAATAAATCAGGCTTAGTTTATCACCAGCATTCTAAAAACCAAACCTAGGAAGAAAAACTAGGTCTGGGGACACATGTATGGTTTCTAATATGGCGAATGTTTAGCCTACCCTGATTATCACAAAATCAGGACAGTGAGAATATTCGCAAGCTAGTGTGACTTTTGCTGCCTGAGAGAAGAGCTGTCCACATTTTGGCATTTGGAATACAAGAGGGATCCTGGAGTAATAACCTCTTGGCTATCTTTTCCTCCTAAAAATCTTCCTGGTAATCAACAAATTTTGCTGATAGCATAGAACTTCCTTTTAGTGTTCCCATCACCTCATTTGAAAATATGAATAGGCAGCCAGGGATCACCAAACATTTGATTAAACATCTCTAACTTGAAAGAAAAAGATAGTTGTTTTTTTTTTTTTTAAGGAGGTACCAGGGATTGAACCCCAGGACCTCATACATGGGAAGCAGATGCTCAACCACTGAGCAACATCTGCTCCCCAATGAGAGTTGGTTTTTTTGTTTGTTTTGTTTTTTTGGGAGGTACCGTAGAGCAAAACCAGGACCTTGTACGTGGGAAGCAGGCGTTCAACCACTGAGCAATGTCTGCTCCCAAGAATTTTTTTTTAAATATACTTTTTAATTTTTTTTTAAAAGATATTTAGATTACATAAATGTTAAATAAAATAGATTAAAAAAAAAAAGACCAACTCAGTAAGACCCAAAGATAATTTAAGATATAGAGAAGAGCTTAAGACACCAAACTCTAGGATGCAGAGAGAAAATTAAGGTTTGATGTCCATAGAACAAGTAAATGTTATGCTAAATAATATATGGAAAATAAGAGGTCTAGAAAATTATAACTGATACAATTAATATAATGGGTTTCAAGATGAAGTTAGGAAAATTTCTAAAATGTGAAATAAAAAAAAGTTGAGTTATAAAATAGACAAAAAAGTTGGAAGACATTGAGGACTGATTCAAAAAGTCTAATATCTAACAAGTAGGAGTTCCATAAAAGTGGGAGAGAGACATCAGAAGGGAAATAATTGAAAAATAAAAATACAATAGGCTTGTCCATTAATAAAGAGGGGTAAAAGTTTTTAAATTAAATCATTTAGCAAGTGTTGATGGGAGTGGAAGAACCTTAAATCTGTGACTTTTTTGAACACTAAGGATTAAAAGGAATATCTTAAAAAACTTCCGGGAAATAAAAATAAGTCACTTGCGATAAGATAACACAAACCAGATTTTCCTCCTGCCTGAAACAACAAAACCAACCAAACAAAACCACACTCACAAAATGTGTGAAACAACCGTTTTCAAGAGCAGACATGAGGTGCTGAGGGATGATGGTTCCCTGAGAGACAGGAACTCACTAGGCTAGCCCTAGAGGTGCTGCAGCTTATACCTTGAGAAAGTCTCCAGGCCGTGGCACAGGTGGGGACACCCAGGTGGGAGCCCAGCTAGCACCCTGGGTTGAGATGCACCGGAGAGCCTGGGGTACCAACGAGGAAAGAGGCGCCCAGAGAAAGAACTCCAAACAACCCCATCTCCACCTCACATAGTCAGCAGTGTTGATCAGTGCCTACCTGCACGAGCTAACTGCTCACAGCTGATGAAACCTTGAAAGCAAGTATCGCACAGCAGTGCCTGGTGTGTGCTTGGGGCTGGTCAGTGCCTGCCCCACCAGGCAGGTTGGAAAACCATGTCATTCTCAGAGCATAGTATAGAGTCCTCAGGAAGGTCTTGGCTGGGGAACAGTCAGCCGAGCCTGAGCGCTGCTTCAGACTCTCCTATCAGGTCATAAAATCAAGACCCAAAAGTACCAAACTGTTTCCAGGTACTTACTTGCATTCCAGAACAATGCATAGAAATCTTTATAGGAATTAAAAATAGCTAGCACTTAATGAAATAAAATTCACAATGTCTGGCAGCCAATAAGAGATTTTCAGGTTTACAAAGACACAGGAAAACACAACTAATAATGAGAACAATCAATCAATTGAATAGAATTAACAGAAATCTTAGAATTAGAAACCAAGGGTATTAAAACAGTTGTTATAACTGTATTCCATATGTTCAAGAAGCTAGAGGAGATACTGAACTTGTAAATAGAGACATAAAAATATTTTAAAAGATACAAATCAGAATTCTAGAGATGAAAACTGTTTAAGGTGAAAAATGCACTGATAGGATTACAAACAGATAGCCATTACACAAGATTAGTGAATTTGAAGCCATAGCAGTAGAAACGACCCATGATGAAGCATAGAGAGAATAAAGAATCCAAAAAAATAGAAAGGCCGTCAGTGAGCTGTTAAGCAGGCTTGAGGACAGAATAAAGACTTAAAAAAAAAAAAAAAAAAAATTACCTCCTGTGACTCCTTTCTCAGAATGCTATTGGAGGATGTGCTCCAGCAAATAAGAAAGTTAACCAAGAACTAGGAGACAAGTAATCCATGAAATCACTGCCATCATCTGAGAGCTCCAAGATGACAGAAAAGTCTCAACATGGAAATGAGAAAGTTATAGCTTTGCAGCAAGCCCACATAACGCTACACTAGGATAAAGCAGCAAGAGAGAGGAAGGTAGATCTTCAGAATAAAAGGGAATTGATAGATTATCTGATATGTTTAGGTAGGTCACTGGTTCTTAGTGTAGGGTGATTTTGCTACCCAGGGGGCAGATAGCACTGTCTGGAAATATTTTTTATTTTTTCAAAGTGGGTGGCGGACAGTGCGACAGGCATTTAATGAGTAGAGGCCAGAGGTGCAGGGAAACTGCTGAGAATCTACAGTGCACAACAGATCTGTCTCGCTCAAAAGGACAGGAGTGTTGCGTTGAGGAACCCTAGTTTAAGAATCTTGGCAATTCTGGTGGGACAGTTAGAAAAAGTTTAAAGGATTGATCTGTAAAAAATTGAAAGTGAGAAAATGAGTCTGTTAGTAACTCCAAGAGAAACAAAAATTTGTTGAAGAAAGTAAATAAATAAGAGAATAGTAGGGAAGCGGCTATGGCTCAAGCAATTGACCTCCCGTTTACCATATGGAGGACCCAGGTTCCATCCCCAGAACCTCCTGGTAAAAAGAAGAAAGAAAAAAAAACGGCGTCCCTGCACAGTACTGTGCAGGTATTCGTGCAGTGGGGAGAGGCGCAGGCCCCTGTGTGGCGAAGCATCACACCAAAAAGATGATGACGCAACCAGATAGGAAAAAAAAGTATGGTATATACCTAACCTGCAGGAAATAATAATTGCATGGTCCTAATATTATAAACAATGATTATTGTTAGAAGCAAAAAAGTCAGGATATTTGGTGGGGTTAGGATGCGCCAAGGTGAAAGGTAAACGTGTATAGCAAAAAAGTATGACATAGAAAAGCTACATCTTTGCCATAGCAAGTAATATTTAATTTCCAAATTTATAAATCAAGAAATAGTGATAGAAGCATATCATATCAAAATATGGAGGTAAAAAACAGGAAAATATGTTAAAAGCTAAGTAGTTGCCTCTGATTAGTGAGTCTAGTGGAGTTTGTGAAAGGTTGGCTTAGGAGCTTACTTTTTTGTTCTTTTTTTTATTATAAATCTTTAGTACTATTTGATTTTTTAACAAAGGGCATGTATTATTTTGATTAAAATTTTATTTTAAACAAAGGCAAAATATACATATACAATGTGTGTGTGTGTGTATCTATCATTGAAACTATTTAAAGGATATACCAAAGGTTCTGAAAAAATAATTTCTTTAAATAAGACAGCATTTACTAAAATGGACAGGTTCTGTATAATTGACAAAAATTTGATTTATTGTTCTAATCATGCTGAGTTTTTACCAAAATAGTCATTTTTTGATATGAGAACATGGCTCTGACTGTGCCGCTCCTGTGCTGTTCTCTGTTGCAGTTGAAGGATGTGAGTCTGGATCTTTGGAACGTCTACAGTAAGATGGATCCAGTGTCTCTGGAGAGTTTGCTTTCAGAAGTAAGGAGCCAAACTAATGGTATTTAATTAAAAGAAATGCAAGATACATTTTAGTTTACTTTTTCTTCCTCACTGGTATAGAAGGGCGGCTGGAAAAGTGGCACCACCTCTTCTGCTCTGATGAAACCTCAGCACCAGGCAGGACCAAGACCTCCTGCCTGGTCCAGAGCTTAGGTGTCACCAAAGACTTTCTTTCTGTTGGGATGGACTTTAGAAAAACAATACAGAGGGTGTCTTCTTGCTCTCTTTCTCTGGGGCAGTATTAAAAGATTAAGAAGAAGGAATATGGCTTAAAGGAAACAGTATCAAAGCAGGAGTCAGCAAACTTTTTCTGTAAAAGGCTAGATAGTAATATTTTAGGCTTTGTGGACCATTCGGCCTCTGCTGCAACCTCTCAACAATGCTGCTGTGGCATGAAAGCAGCGTTAGACGATGCTTGAGGCACGGGTGTGTCTGTGCTCTAAGACAACTTTAAAAAGACTTCTTTTTAAACATTTTTTAAAAGTACGCAGTAAAAGGCACAAATCTTAAATGTACATTTAGATAAAATTTAGCAGGTGTATAACACTGTGTAACCACCACCCAGATAAAGACACAAAACATCTCCAGCCACTGAAACAAACAAAAAAAATCAAATTCCCCCAAACACAACAACTATGCTGACTTCCATTACCAGATGATACTTTTGCCTGTTCTTGAACTTTTAGCTACCAAAGCCTGGATTGGAGCAGGAGAACTGAGAGAACCCCTTGGAGACACTCCAGGCTTCACAGAGTATAAGCAGCTGCCCTCTTAGGGCTGTGGTGAGGCAGCAGGACGGAGCTTTCCTTAGGTAGACAGAGCCAAGGGTCCTGGAGAGCAAAGAGAATTATTTAGCAACCCTAAAAGCTGGTAGCCGGGTTGTAAAGCAGAAAGAGATCACCTGTAATCCAGAGGCACAAACACCTTTCAGTTCAGCTGTGAGGCACAAAGAAATTTCCAGAATCTTGCCAGTTCCTCTAAGCCATAGCTCTGCTAAAATATTTAAATTTAGTGATGAACTAACTCAAACTGCTGATGTAGTAAAACCCAGAACCAGGTCAATTACAGATCAGTTTGACTCAGATCTGTATGCTGGTGTTCTAATAACAGAAAGGAAGTAATATTACTTACTTCAATCTTTACTCTTTTATACGAAATGACTGGCTTATGATAAAAAATTACAAGATATGAAGAAAGCAAGAAAAGCCATGGTCCATGGTCAAGATAGGAAAGTCAGTAAAAGCCTACCCATATGTTGGAATTCAGCAGATGGGTGCTTTAAAATAACTATAGGGGAGCTGATGTAGCTCGGTGGTTGAGCGCCTCCTTCCTATGTTTGAGGTCCTGGGTTCAATCCCCCGTACCTCCTAAAAACAAAAAACAAACAAACAAACTATAATGACAGTGCTAAAGAATCTGAAAGGAAAGGGAACAACATACATGAAAAGATGGGGGTTTTTAGCAGAGACTTGGAAACCATAAAAGGAACCAAATGGAAATGCTATAAATCAAGAGTTCTTAACCTTTTTTGTTTCATGGACCCCTTTGCCAGTCAGGTGAAACCACACACCCCTTACTAAGTCCACACTATACTTTGTATTATTTAATAAATATATCACACCTGCACCAACACGTCCCCACAAGAATGATGTTTTTTTGAATTTCAATTCAAGCTCATGGACCCCTAGTTAAGAACCCCTGCTATAAATGAAAAATACAATACCAGAAATGAAGAACTCATTTGATTGGCTTAACAGCAGACTAGACATAACTGAAGAAGGGTTCAGTGTACTTGAAAACAGGTCAATAGAAAGTTTCTGAACTGAAAAACAAAGAGAATAAGAGTGGAGGAGAAGAGTGCATCCAGTATTTGTTGGACAATATCAGATGATCTAATATAGTGTAATTGGAGTTCCAGAAGGACAGGAGAAGGAAAATAGGGCAGAAAAAAATTGATGATGTCAGAGAACTTTCTGAATTAATAAAAACATCAATCCACAGATCCAAGAAGCTCAGCAAAGCCCAAGTGGGATCAGAATTACTATAAACATGTAAAATGGCCATGAATTTGTGCAGGGGTCTCTTGTAGAATCTACAAATATTAATACAATGTAATTCTTGTCATTACTTTGTGTCTCTAAAAGATTACTAAAAGGGAAGCCAAGCCACAACCCATACTACTACTTTAAATCTACATAATTTTCTTCTCCCTTCTCTTGCTCAGCTGTGCCATAGCCTCCACATCTCTCTACATCCCCCTTTTCCTCAGCCATTCAAACACCTTTTCTTTTGTTGCCAAGACTCATACTCTTCTAGCCAGAATTGGTGTCTAGGCTTGAACTCCCACTGGCTAACCAGTGATGGCAGCTCTAGGATGGCTAGAGAACCCACAGCTGTACTCTTCCTTACCTCCCCGTGCATCCCACAGGAGGAAGGTGCAGGCTGCTCTGAGAAGTGTGTGTGTGTGTGTGTATTTTTTTGAAGGTACCAGGGTTTGAACCCAGGACCTTGTACATGGGGAGTGGGTGCTCAGCCACTGAGCTACATCCACTCCCCTGAGAAGTATATATTTTTATTGATTACTTTTCTCAAGAAACATTATTTTCAGATGACCTCTGCCATTATTCACAGGCATACTAAGTAAATTACAATGAGATGCTCCTTTTCCATCTACTAAAGTATTAGAAAAATTTGAAGGTGGTGGTGGGGTCAGTTGCCAGAATTAGACTTTCTTCTATGGAATAGGTAAAATGCCTGTCTGGGATGAACATTTGGCATCCTTAAACAGCTCTTTTAATCTAGTCATTTATCTCAAGGATATAAGTAAAGCTCTATTCCCAAGAACATTCACTGAAGCACTGTTTGTAAAAACAAAACTGAAGACAAAGTAAATACCAAACAAGATTTCAATGTCCCAATATACTGTCTTTAAAAATGGTGTTCGGAAAGTGCATTTGGAAAGATGCTCGGAATCAGGTGGAAAAAGTAAAAAAGCAGAGTATCTTTTCATCTTTATAAGACTGTTTATATTTCTTTGTCTAACTTCAGTCTTTACACTGGCCAACAGCCAGGGCCCACTGGCATGGTTTTGGTGTTTTCAAGCCTCTGCTGCTCATCTGACCTTGCTCTTTCTGGGCCCACGTTCTGGGTTTGGCCTTGGCCAGTCAGCACATTATCACATCCACCTGCACACCCAGGATCTGTTTCCACCAGTGTAGGGCTTGTGCTGGGGAGCAGGTGGAGAGTAGTGGGTTTTGTGGGAAGCAGACTCTCCGCACATCCCCACAGTTGGTGCTTGTTAGCATGACATCCTCAGGGAGGTCACTCGTCCTCAGCCATCTCATTTATAAAGTGGGCGTGGAGAATTACGGAGACACATGCTGCTTACTTTTAGTAGGGAGAATTCACTGCATCTTTCATTTCATTCGTAGCAGGGAGCTTAAAGCCACATTGTACTGTGCTTAGTACTGGTACACCCACTTCCCTGAGAGGCTTCTTGGGAGCAGAGGACCCGTCTTTGTCTATGTGTACCCCAAAGCACACCATGTTTTTTACCTAGAAGAGAGCCCTAGAATAGCTACTGCCTAAGGTATAACTCTGCTTCCTGGCACAGGCTGGACCCTGTCACTAGGTAGGCCATTAAATGGAACTGAAAAGCTGAATTGGTGTGTTCTGTGGTGAGAGCCATACGGGTCCTTTCTGTTTTTCAGTCTTGCAAACTGATGCATTTTGGTTTGCAATCATTAGACTGCTGGTGCTCGAATTGCACCAACTTGGGGCAGTGGGCTCAAGTTGTTGCAGGTTGGCTCCCAGATCCTTTCCACACATCCCAACAGGCCTTGGTATTCAGCTGTCTGCTGTGAGCCATTCCAGCTTACCCTAGCTGGGAATGTTCATTGCTTCTGGGTTGGTCGTTGTTTCTAAACGACACAACGTTTCATTGCTTCTGGGCTGGTCGTTGTTTCTTCAGTGGGCAGAGCTGGGAAATCTCGCTCTTTCTCTCTCTGCATGTATGTGGTAATGTGTGTGTGTGTACACACACACATATATACCTGCATATGTACACACACAGCTCAGGAGTTGTACTGGTGTTTGAATTTCATATTCAGGAGCATAAGATGTTTTCTTAATTTTTTCTGTTTTACATTTATTTCTCCTTTTCTCTATAACAAAAATCCTGTTTTGCAAGGATAGTAGGGTGATGGAATCAGACTACCACTAATTCACTGATTTGTTTTATTCCACATTATACAGAAAACATATTCAGAAAACAGGATCCGCACATATATGTGTATGCATATAATAGTCTGGGCAGCAAGTGGAGCCATGTGTGAGAATACTGATCACCCTAAGTTAGATGTTCCAGCAGACATCATTTGTGCTCCATGCCTTGGGCCAGAAGCGGGTTCAGTACATGGCTGCCTATCGGTGCACCTCGACTGGAAGATGAGAAAGCGGGAGCATAGACCCCCTTGATCATTTCTGGTGCAGCAAACAGAATGCCTGCTGTGAGCACAGCACCGAGCAGGGCTCTCAGCGTAGGCACACTTACACGGCACTGGACGCTCAGCATACTCGCGCTTACATGGCAAGGGCGCTCAGCGTACGCGCGCTTTCACGGTGAGGGAACTCTGTACATGCACTTACACGGCGAGGGTACTCAGTGTATGCGCACTTACACAGCACTGGATGCTCAGCATACGCGTGCTTACACGGTACAGTGTGGACAGTGATCTGACCACCCAGTTTGAGTACATGTTATTAGTAACTTCAGAGCAAGGTCAGAGATGAAACCTTGGCTAACAGAATATGCCTTAAAGAAAAACCAGTTGCAGAAGACCCATGTGGTAGGTGGTAACAGGAATGAGTTCAGAGAAGAGGCTGAAAAGCAGCTGGGGTGGGCGAGCAGAGGTGGCGTGTAGAGGAGGGTCATCTGGGAAGGGTGCAGAGCTTCTCCATGTCTGGTGGGACCTAGGAGGAGGCCGTGAGGGAGAATAGGGCTCCGGGCCACCCTGGCGCTGCCAGCCACTTTAAAAGGCCAACTAGTATGACCTTGGACAAGCATCACTGATGAGATCCTGTAGGTGTCTCATCAATAGCTCCCTTCCTCTAGCAAGGCATTGGGGGGCCATTGTTGCCTTTTTAAAAAATTGCTTTATTAAGTTGTAATTTACATACCATAAAATTCACCCATTTTCTGCGTACCATTCAGTAACTTTTAGTAAATTTACAGAGTTGTGCAACTATCACCACAATCCAATTTTGGAACTTTTAATCAACCCAGAAAGATCCCTTATGTCCACGCGCAGCCAATCTCCGTTCCCTCTCCCAGCCAGCAGGCCGCTTGTCTGCTTTCTGCCTCTAGATTTGCCTTTTCTGGATATTCCGTTTAAGTGTCTCTTGGGCCAGGCGGTCTTTTGGTTCTGGTAGCATGTAAGAGTAGTTCACTGCTACCTTTTAAAACAATGTATTTAAATGCCCTGGTGTTTAGAGATCAGATCCAATTTTATGATTCTAGGTTTCTAAAGAACTGCCTTTGTATGGCCAAGCAGATTATCTTTTTCATTTTTTTCCTAGGATTTAGTGGCTTTTGAACACCAGTGGACTAACTTCTTCGCCAATTTTGACACAGAAATTCCTTTCCTCCTGGAACTTTCTGAATCTCAGGCGAGTGAGGTATGTGAGGGGAGGGTCAAAGAAAAAGAAGAAATTGGTTGATTTATTTATTATTTTTTATTTATGGTTTTTCCAAAATATAAATTGTCAACCCTAATTTGCTTAGCTTATCATTTCCTTAAGCTTTCCCCCTATGCCAACCACTGCATAAGAAGTTGTGTTTTTCCTGTGCCAGTTACTCTAAGGGAGGGATATTTACTTTTCAATGTGATGGTGCTTCTGCCAGACAGGAATTCTACTGGGCACACAGACGGAGTAAAATGCAAACCTAGTTAATAAGCCCTGTGTGAGTAGCTTGTCAGTTGGACCTCTAGGTAACACCAAGCTTTCCATGCGGGCAAACAGCAGTTAGAAGTGGGAAGTTACCTGATTCAGGCAAGGTTCACTCCTGAGTAAACTGCAGAACCTAAGTTGAGAGCTCAGCCCTGGAGGGCTCAGAGGAGCCACCTCAAGCTTGCAGGTGGCCTCCTGTGGGCTTACACCACCAGTCCTCAGTCCCTTGTGCTCCACGTGGCCAGAGCAAGCCCTGCTCCACATCGTTGATCTCTGTTACACTTTGGCCTTAATTTTTAGCCACAAGTAAATGAGCAATCAGCCTCATAGAGGGTAGAGAATCAACTGAAAAGTTTTATTGTACACCAGCAGTAGCTAATTAGATAATTTAATGAGACCAGATGGCATTCATGTTAGAAAAAAGATCCTAGACAAAATAAATAACAACAAAAAAACAGAAAATGCCCAGCAACAGTCCTAGTGATATGTACAATTTCTATGATGTAAACTGTTAAATGTACTGAGTATTACAAGATTTGAATAAATTAAGATAAATATAATGTTCTCTACCTTAAGTATTATTACTGTCAGTTTATCCAAAAGTAACTTATAGGTTTAATTATAATGAGTTTTTTTTAACTTGACAAAATCATTCTGAATTATTATTATTCTGTAATAAATTTGAAAATAAATAATGGCTAGGAAACTTTGGAAAAGCACTGTAGTAGGCCGGGCGTGTCCTACCAGCTACTGAATGGCGTGAGGTGCAGATCCTGTGATGCTGTAGTGTTAATGTTGGAGTCAACACATGCCCAGCCACCAACATGCGTGTCATGAAATACGCCCTCATATATTACGTGTGTGATGGTAAAATATACACCACGTACATAGAAACCTTAGCATGCAGTGAGACCTACGAGTAGGTAACAGGTAAGTTATTCAGCAGATGACGGGAGAAAATAATGATTTCTGTTTCTTTATTTTATTTTATTTTTTTTAAAGATTTTATTTATTTATTCATCTATCCCCCCCTTGCTGCTTGTGCTCACTGGGTCAGCCAACCACGCCGTGCGGGCGGGCCTGCCTTCACCAGGAGGCCCCAGGAACCGAACCCGGGGCCTCCCATATGGTAAACGGGAGCCCCACTGACTGAGCCACAGCCGCTTCCCTGTTTCTTTATTTTTTAAGCCCTTAATCTCATACTATGTGCTGACGTCATAAAATGAAACCATAGAAACGTAGTTCAAGATGGCTTACTGAGGGAAGCGGCTGTGGCACAATCAGTGGGGCTCCCGTTTACCATATGGGAGGCCCCGGGTTCGGTTCCCGGGGCCTCCTGGTGAGGGCGGGCCCGCCCGCACGGCGTGGTTGGCTGGCCCAGCGAGCACAAGCAGCAAGGGGGGGATAAATGAATAAATAAATAAAATCTTTAAAAAAAAAAAAAAAAAAAAAAGGCTTACTGAGCACACTTGTCTCCTCTTCTAGAGAGCTTAATAAATCTGTAGTAAAGGAAGTCTTTACAAGGTATAAAACCGTAACAACTAAGAGAGACCATCAGTGAAGCAGAGAGCTGACAGAAGTCACTGAACGAAGGTCAGAGCAAGGAGATGCTGGCAGACCTGGGGCGACCCGCGGCAGAGGCCCAGGCACGTCAGTGAGGCCCAACTGGAGCCCTCAGCTTTCCTCACTCCTTTCCCCATTCTTACGTGCAACCCAGCGTTACCCCTCATGCCAAAAAAAAAAAAAAGAAATTTTGTTTAATAAATTAAATGAGCTGTCTGTCAGGGCAACTAAGGATAGGCCTGTGATGCCCAGCGTTGGAAGTCGTCGTGATGGCCCATTTCCTGCTTGCTTTTTTGACACGGAGCTGGTCAGCGGAGCTCCGGGCAGGTGGTCGGCCCTCCACGAATGCCCTTCTGTTGCCTTGGAAGCCACAGAGCACCAGATGGACCGCCTGGAAAGTGGAAGACCAAGATCAACAGAAAACGGATCCAGGAGAAATGAAAACAAGAGGCACTTAATTAGGAGGCTGGGAGGTGTTTGAGAAGGTATTATATCCATAAAACAGTAACTGAGTGCACTGAAAAAGAAAGACGGAACAGGACAAAGCTTTTTTTTAAATAACACAAAACCTTGAAGTCATAAAGTAAATTGATTAATTCAATAACTTAAAAAAAGTTCTTCGTTAAGTAAAAGCAAAGTGACTTGGCAAACCTAAAAAAAAATATGTAGCATTTGTGTAATCTAAAGCTCCTTTCAAAATAAGGAAAAAATATAAATAATGTATATATAACTTGTGGACAAAGTGCTTAAAATTTAAAAAGAGCTACAAATTAATATAAAAATACTAATAATTGAAAAAAGATAAAAGATATGAACAAAGTTTTCAGATAAAAAATTGTAATTGACTATATAAACAAGGATATTTTGAAACTTTTCATGGGAGTATAAAATGATACAGTCTTTATGGAGAGCAATAGGGAAGTAACTGTAAACATTTAAAAAGCTCATACTGTTTGTCCCTGAAATAGCAACCTCTGGGAATGTATCTTACAGCTGTACAACACATGAAATGACATGTTTATGAAGATAATCATTGAAATTGTTTCTAATCTCAGAAGATTAGAAGCAACCTCAGGGTCCCCCAGTTTGGGCCTGGTTAAATAAAATACAGTATATCTGTACAATGGAACACCATGCAGGAGTTATAAAAGAATGAGTTAGCTTTACATGTGATGATATGAAATGAACATTTTTAAGTGAAAAAATCAAGATGCAGTACAGCCATGCATAGCTTGCTTCCTGTTATGGGGAAAATAGACTTATTTTTGTGCTTGTGAATACATAGACTATCTCGGGGAGGATTCACGATTTTTTAAAAAAGTGATTGCTGCTGGTGAGTATGAGCTGACTGGAGGACAGAGGTAGCAGAGAAACTCACATTTCACAGCATACCCCTTTTAAAAATCTTTTTGAGTATTGTATCATTTGCCTTTATTACCTAGTCAATATTTTAAAGAAAAGAGCTCTGGGAAATTGAAATTGAAATTGAAATTATTATTTCCAAAAAAGAAAAAAAAATTTTAGAAATATTAGAAGATAAAATTTGAACTAACAGACTCCCCAAAAGACAAGGAAGTGGAAAGTGAAAGTTCTATAAAGAGAGACTAGGAAGGAAAAAAAAAAGAAAAGATTAGCATCGGAATAATAGAATAAAATTTCTCAAAACAGAAAGGAGATGATAGAGTTCAACTTGAAAGGGTCCTCTCAGTGCTAAGAAAGATTAGTAAAAAAAAAATTTCTACACCTAGATACTTCATTTGAAAGTTTCAAAACATCAAATGTGAAAAGAGTATCATTTAAAAAAATGTCCAAAGAGGAATGAGAATCATCAGTTATCTTATTGGGAGCTTTATTAAAAGCTCATTATTTCATCAGAATGCTGCATTAAAATGGAGAAGGATTTCAAAATTCTAAGGGAAAATTATATTGTAACTTAAAATCCTAAGCCCAGTTAAATGATTAACCAGTTTTGGGGGCAGAAGAAAGATACTCAAACATGAGAGTACTTGGGGACTACCACTTTTCAACACGAAGGGAGTAAGATATTCTGCCAAATTAAAACTGGGTAAAATGTAGGAAACAATTTCAGACATTGGCAGCACAGGACTAAAATCTCTAAGGAATGGGAAGCAAGTGAGGTTTGTCATGTGAATAGAAGTTATTCTGGAGCGTGCAGAGGGGCGTCAGAGTCCTCAAGACCAAGCCCATTTGATGCTGCCCTAGGAGTATTCACAGGACTTGGTGTGGTCATATTCCCAGCTGTGACGATTTATCATGAAGGGATACAGAAGGGAGCATGGGGTGGCATCTAAAAAGAACCAGGTACAAGCCTTCAAGAGCCCACTCCCAGGGGACCACCCAGCACCAAGGTGGGGCGACACATATGAGCTGTCTCCCTAGAGCCTCGTTAGACGTGGTGCCCAGGATGTGTTTTAGGGTCTGGTCACATCGGCCCCTCCACCTTGCATGTTCCAAAATCCCAGTCTCCCAGGAGCTCTAGTCATGATAATCTATTTCTTGGTTTTTCGCTTATATCTTTTTATTTCCTTTCTTCTGTCATTTTGTGTTTAATTTGCTCCTTTTCATTTTCTAGTTTCTTAAGATGGAAGCCAAGGTAATTGCTTTGACACCTTTCTTCTTTTCTAATTTATGTGTTTAGTGATATAAATTTCCCCTAAGGACTGTTTTCAGTTTCAGTTTCCCCCCAAAATTCTGTTTTCAGTTTCATTCAGTTCAAAATACTTTCTGATCTCCCTTTTGATTTCTTCTTTAGTCCATTGGCTATTTAGAAATGTGTTCTTTATTTTCAGAATATCTGGAGGAGTTTCCAGGTGTCATCCTGTCATTGATTTCTAGTTTAATTCCGTTATGGTCAGAGAACATGCTTTGTAGGACTTGAGTCCTTTTGAATTGATTATGACTTCTTTTGTAGCTTGGAATGTGATCTTTGTAAATGTTCCATGTATTTGGGAAGAATGTGTTTGTCTATTTCTCCTTGCAGTCCTATCAGTTTTTACTTCATGTATTTGGAAGCTTTGCTATTAGGCACATAAATATTTAGCATTGCTATGACCTTTTGTTTAACTGACCCTTTTAGCATTATGAAATGACCTGCTTTATCCCTAGTAATATTCTTTGCTCTGAAATCTATTTTATCTGATACTATAGCCATGCCAACTTTCTCTTGATTCATGTTAACTAGGCTCTATCTTTTACTATCTTTTTTGTGTCTTTATATTTAAAGTGTTTTTAAATATGGGCAGGCAGAATTCAATTGGGTGTGGCTTTTTTATATATATCCATTCTGACAAAGTCTGCTTTGAATTAAGGGGTTAAGACTGCTTATGTGTGATGTGCTTGTTGATAAGGTCAGTTTGAGTCTGTTGCCTTGCTCTTCATTTCTACGTATTCTTTCTGTTCTTTGCTCCCCTTCTCTTCTTTTTTGCCACCTTTTAGATTAATCAAGTGTTTTTATTATTCTATTTTCCTCTCCTTTGTTGGCTTGTTAAGTCTCCTTATTTCACTCTTACTGGCTGCTTTAAGGTTTATGGTGCACGTCTTTAACTCATCACAGTTTACCTTCAGGGAATAGTACACTATACACACACAGTGTGAGAATCCTTGAAGATGAAGGCACCTTTCATTTCTCCCCTTCCTGCCTACATGCTTCCTGCCTGCTTCCTTTTATATGAAGCCATGCATTTCACTTTTACGTGTGTTTACACATTGCTACTATCTGTTTAAACAGTCAATTATTTTAAAAAATATTTGAATAGTAAGAAAAAATCTTAGGTCTTGCCCCTGTCAGTAGTTTCTGGGGTTTTTTGTTTGTTTGTATGGATCCAGATTTACGTCCAGCGTTATTTCCATCCTTCTGAAGGATGTCCTTTAACGTTTTTTGTAGTGTGAATCTTCTGGTGATGAACCTTTCAGTTTTTGTATGTTTGAAAAAAATCTTTATTTTCCCTTTATTTTTGAAAGATATTTTTCCATATATAAAATTCCAAGTTGGGTTTTTTTTCCTTTCAATACTTGAAAGATGGTGTT
Source organism: Tolypeutes matacus (assembly GCA_026826555.1). Classification (NCBI taxonomy): domain Eukaryota; kingdom Metazoa; phylum Chordata; class Mammalia; order Cingulata; family Chlamyphoridae; genus Tolypeutes; species Tolypeutes matacus. The sequence goes on along the minus strand of JAKSZT010028529.1, from coordinate 1,192,318 downwards.
CTACTATCTTCTCACTTACATTGTTTCCGATGAGAAATCTTTGATGCTTGTCTTTGTTCTTCTGTACAAAAATAAAAGGTTTTGATTTTTTTTTTGTCCCTCTGATTGCTTGTAAGGTCTTCTCTTTATTGCTTGATTATGACATGCCTCGGTCTGCTTTTCTTCATGTTTCTGCTGCTTGGGTTTCATTGACCTTTATGGATCTGTGAGTTTATAATTTTCAACTTTTGGAAAGTTTGGGACCATTATTCCTTCAAATATTTTTTTCTGTTCCCCCTCTCTCTTTTCCTTCAGATACTCCAATTATCTTTCTGTCAGGCCACTTGAAGTCATCCCATAGCTCCCTAATGCCCTTTTCAGTGTTTTAGGTTCTGTTTTCTTCTCTTGATATTACAGTTCTAAGAGTCAAAGGTATTAAAAAAGATATATTCTGAGAAATGTCACTCCCTCTCATTTCCTACTACCTCATTTCCCCCTTCTTTCCCCTTTCAACCCATTCCATGTAGGTAACAAATCTCCTTAGTTTCTGGTTTATCTCTTCTGTGTTTTTTTGGCACAGATGAGCGAGTGTTTTCTTATATCCTCTTCTTTCTTACATTGAAGGGTAGCATTTTATATAAAGTCGTTTTGTCTTCTGCTTTTTTCATTCTCTGTCACATACCATAGCACTCCATTGTGTGACTTTATCATGATCTGTTCAGCCACTCTCTGGTGCATGGGTGTTGAAGCCGCTCTCAACATGTTGCCGTTATGAACAGGGCCGTGGTAAGTGACTCTGTGCGTGTGTGTTTCAATGTGGTTAGAGGTCTGTGCACCTAGGGATGGGATTCGCTATATGATATAATTTGATGCAATCACATATTTTCCATGGCTGTACAATGGAAGAAAATTTGGAAGAAAATGTACCAGAATGTTAACAGTTCTTAGAGACTGTAAGTGGTTTTTATTGTTTTCTAAAATAAGCATATATCTGGAAAAAGTATGATAGATGTTATTTAGGAGGGTTAAAATTGTCTTTTGAAATTTTGAACGTTTTAACATCAGACCCTGCATATTAATTTTTTAAAATTTTTAAACTTTTTATTTTGAAATACTTTCAAACTTACAGAACCCTTACAAAAATAATAAAGACCCCATACAGAGAGCTCCAGTGTACCCCTGTTCTCCCAGATACCCAGAGCTACCAGTTTTAACATTTTACATGTTGGCCATAGCATTCTGTCTGTCCATCAATCTGTCAACCCTCTATCTCTCTTTCTTTCTATCCATTTTCTGAGCACTTGAGTGTAGGTTGTATATACATAAGGCTCCTTGAACCCTTAATACTGTCATGTACATTTCTTAAAAAACAAGGCTATTCACTTATATATCCACCTTAAGTGTGATTATCAAGTTCAAGAAATTTAGCATTGACATAAAGCTTACATTCTGTATTCCAGTATTTTCCTATGTGCCAATAATGTCCTTTTGAGCCCTCTTTCCTCCCTTGTTAGATCCTGTCCAGCATCATATATTGCCTTTAATTCTCATGGTCTCTTTAGTTTAATTGTGGGAACATGTATACAACATAAGCTTTACCATTTCCCTCCCAAGCACACTATTCAGTGGGATGAATCACATTCACTGTGTTTCAGTGCCCTCTCCACCTTCCATTACTAAAACTTTGCCAAAGCCCCAAACAGAAACCCTATACCCATTTTTCATTAACTCCCCATTCTCCCTGGCCCCCACCCCTGGCAACCTGCACTGTAAGTTCTGTTCTCTATGAGTTTGCATATTCTACAATATTTTCTTTTTATACCATGGGGTGTAAGTTTAACATCCTTAATGTATCATTTTATTTGCTTTGACACCAACTTAATTTCACTATCATACCTAAACTGTTCCTATACTCCTCTGTTCCCATCACAAATTACTTGTTTATGCATTATGAGTCCTAAACCATTGATTTCTCATTACCTTTTATGCATTTGCCTTTTAGATCCTGAAGGAAGTAAAAGTGAAGTTACAAACCAAAAATACAGTAGTCCCGGCATTTATATTTACCCATGTCATTACCTTTATTTCTTCATGTGGCTCTGATTTATTGTCTCCTGTCCTTTCCTTTCAACCTACAGAATTCTCTTTATCACATCTTACAGGGCTGGTCTAGTGCTGATGAGCTCACTCAGCTTTGTGTATTGGGGAATGTCTTAACCTCCCCTCATTTTTGCAAGACATTTTTGCTGGATATAGAATTCTTGATTGGCAGGTTTTTCCTTTCAGCACTCTAAATATCCCACTGCCTTCTTGTGTCCATGGTTTCTTTCTTTTTTTTTTTTTTTTTTTTTTGCCCCCTGGTCTCTGATGAGAAATCAGCACTTATTCTTATTGAGGCTCCCTTGTACATGTTGCCTTTCTCTTGCAGCTTTCAGAACTCTCTGTCTTTGGTACTGGGCCATTTGGTTATCATATTTCAGGGCATAGGTCTATTTGGGTTTATCTTGTGTGGAGTTCATTGACCTTCTTGGATGTGTATATTCATGTCTTTCATTAAATTTGGGAAGTTTTCAGCCTTTATTTCTTTGAATATTCTTTCTGCCCCTTTCTCTTGTTATTCCTCTTCTGGGACTCTCACAATGTGTATATTGGGACACTTGATGATATCCCACAGGTTTTTTTTTTACACTTTTTTTAAACAAATCAATTTTATTGATACATATTAATTAAACATACACTTCATCCAAAGTGTACAATCAGTGGTATTTGGTATAATCACATAATTATGCATTCATTACTTCAGTCATTATTAGAGCATTTTCATTATTTCAGTAATAATAATAAACAAAAAAACAGACAAACAAGAAAATTCTTCATCTCTTGATCTCTCTATGCTTCCCCTGCTATACATAGCTGCCATTTCTGGCTATTCTTGCACAATTATTTATTTATTAAGCAGTACAATTGAGAAATATTCTCATAACATACAATCTATCCAACGTGTATTATCAATGGCTTTTAGTATAATTACAATGTTGTGCATTCATCACTACAAAAAAATCTTAGAATTATTTCATTACTCCATAAAGAAAAACTCCACACCCCTCAGAAGTCACCTTTCAATCCCTCTATCCTTCCCCAGCCCTACATAACCACGAATATAATTTCATCTTTTTAAAAAAATATTTAGTTTATTTATTTATTTTTCCCCACCCTTTCATTTATTCGTCTTCCTTGTTTCTTTAGAAGGCTCTGGAAACCAAACCCGGGACCTCTGATATGGGAGGGAGGCGCCTAATCACTTGAGCCACCTCCACTCCCTGCTTTGTTGTGTCTCTCATTATGTTTTTCTTCTTGTGTGTCTTGTTGCATCGTCTTGCTGGGTCAGCTCACTGCACCTGCCCATCGTGCCAGCTCGCTGTCTTGCTCGTCCTCTTTTAGGAGGCACTGGGAACCTCCGCTCCCTGCTTTGTTGGGTCTCTCATTATCTTTTCTTTTTTTCTTCTTGTGTCTCTTGTTGCGTCAACTTGCTGCACCTGCCCATCGTACCAGCTGGCTGTCTTCTTTAGGAGGCACCAGGAACCGAACCAGGGGCCTCCCATGTGGTAGGCAGGAGCTCAGTTGCTTGAGCCACATCCACTTCCCTAATTTTATCTTTATAAAATGATTTATACTTATATATATATATTTTTTTAAGATTTATTCGTTTTCACTTTAATCCATTTTTAAACCCCCCTTCCCTACCCTGTTTTTGCTGTTTTTGTGTCCATTAGCTGGGTAACTCTCTGTGTCCGTTTCTTGCCCTCTCCTCTCATCCTTCTCCTCCTGTGTTCACCAGGATTCAATCCTGGGAACCTCCGATGTGGGAGAGAGGCATTCTGCCACCTGCACCACCTTAGTTCCTGGTTCTTTGGCATGTCTCGTCTTGGCTCTCCCCTTGTGTCACTCTCCTGTTACATCATCCTGCTGCGTGGCTTGGTGGAAGTTGGAGCACCTACACATGGGGGCCTGGTGGCCTGCACGCCTTCTATATTTTTCTTTATTTTACCGGGAGGTCCCAGGCATCGAACCCAGATCCCTCCATATGGGAAACAGACGCCCAACCATTTGAGCCACATCCGCCCCCGTATACTTACATTTTATTTAAGTGGAATCATACAATATGTAGTACTTTGTGTCTAGTTTCTTTCACTTAGCATTATGTTTGTTTTTTGTCTTGATACCAGCATCTTGTAGTATTAACATACATTTGTTAAGTTTCAAAGAAAAATTATCTTACATATGCAATTTACCCAAAATCATATTTCACATGCAGTTTTATTATGTTATACAGTCCCATGTTACATTTTTTAGCTTTCCTTTTAGCAATATACATGACCTTAAACTTTCTCTTTAAACCACATCCACATCCACATAATAGTACTGCTAAGGAAGTGGATGTGGCTCAAGTGATTGGGCTCCCTTTTACATATGGGAGGCCCTGTGTTCGATTCCCAGGACTTCCTGGTGAAGGCGAGCTGGCCCGCGTGGCGTGGTGAGCTGACAGCGCACGCGGCACAGTGAGCTGGAGCAGCAGGATGACCCAACAAAGGGAGACGAGCAGACACAGGAAAATGCACAGTAAATGGACACAGCAAGCACAGGCAGCAAGGGGAGGATAAATAAATAAATAAATAAAAATCTTAAAAAAAAAAAAAAAGTACTGCTAGTTATAAACATTATGTTAGGCTTTCACCTTTTCTATTCATTTCCAAAGATTAACACTCATCCTTATTACCAGTTCTGTATAAGTTAACCCTCAGCATTCCATTCTTTAACCTCATTCTGTTTTCTTGTGACCCATATTCAAGTTATTAATTCCATGAGAATGCACAGTATATTTAGTTCATAGTAACACAGTCACACAGTGTTTGTCCTTTTGTGTCTGGCTTGCTTCACTCAACATAATGTCCTCCAGCTTCATCCAAGTTGTCATGTGCTTCACGACTCCATTTCTTCTTACATCTGGATAATATTCCATTGTGTGAATACACCATAGTCTGCTCATCCATTCATCGGTTGATGGACACATGGGTTGTTTCCAACTTTTGGCATTTGTGAATAACACCTCTGTGAACATTGGTGTGCAGGTGTCTGTTCGTGTTGTTGCTCTCAGTTCTTCTGGGTATATACCCAGTAGGTATTATCGGGTCACATGGCAAGTCTATATTCAACTTCCCTAGGAATTGCCAAACAGTCCTGCACAGTGACTGTACCATTCTGCATTCCCACCAACAGTGAATAAGTGTTCCTCTCTCTCCACATCTTCTCCAACACTTGTAGTTCTCTGTCTTTTAATAGTGGCTATTCTGATAGGTGTGAAATGATATCTCATTGTAGCTTTTTTTTTTTTTTTTTTTAAGATTTATTTATTTATCCCCCCACCCCTACCCCCTGTTGTTTTGCTCTCGCTGTCTGCTCTCTGTGTGTTCTTCTGTGTCTGCTTCTCTTCTCTTTAGGCGGCACCAGGAACCGATCCTGGGACCTTCCAGAGTAGAGAGAGGTGCTCAATCTCTTGTGCCACCTCAGCTCCCTGGTCTGCTGTGTCTCTTATTGTCTCTCTTCTGTGTCTCTTTTTGCTGCATCATCTTGCTGTGCCAGCTTTTCACGCGAGTGAGCACTCCTGCACAGGCTAGCACTCTGCATGGGCCAGCTCGCCTTCACGAGGAGGCCCTGGGAATCGAACCCTGGACCTCCCATATGGTAGACGGGAGCCCAATTGCTTCAGCCACATCCACTTCCCTCATTGTAGTTTTCATTTGCATTTCCCTAATCGCTAGTGATGGTGAACATATTTTCATATATTTATTTATTTATTGCCATTTGTATTTCTTTTTTGGACAATTGTCTATTCAAGTCTTTTGCCCATTTTTTAAACAGGTTGTTTTTTTCTTTATTGTTGAGTTATAGCATCTCTTTGTATATATTGGATATTAAACCCTTATCAGAGATGTGATTTCCAAATATTTTCTCCCGTTGAGTCAGCTGCCTTTTCACCCTTTTGACAAAGTCCTGGAAGGTGTTTAATTTTGAGGAGGTCCCATTTATCTATTTTTTCTTTTGTGGACCATGCTTTGGGTGTAAGTCCAAGAAACCACCAACAACCACAAAGTCTTTAAGATGTTTCCTTACATTTTCTTCTAGTAGTTTTATGGTCCTGGCTTTTATATTTAGGTGTTTGATCCATTTTGAGTTGATTCTTGTATAGGGAGTGAGTTAGGGGTCCTCATTCATTCTTTTAGTTGTAGATATTCAGTTCTCCCAACACCATTTGTTGAAGAGACTGTTTTGTCCCATTAACATAACTTTGGTAGGTTTGTTGAAAACCAGTTGACTGTATAGGTGAGGGTATATTTCTGGATTCTCAATTCTATTCCACTGATCGTTGTGTCTATCTTTATGCCAGTACCATGCTGTTTTGACCACTGTAGCTTTGTAATATGTTTCAAGGTCAGGCAGTGAAATTCCTCCCACATCACTCTTCTTTTTTAGAATGCTTTTGGCTATTCGGGTGCACTTTCCCTTCCAAATGAATTTGGTAATTGCCTTTTCTATCTGTATAGTAGGCTGTTGGAATTTTGATTGGTATTGCATTGAATCTATAAATCAATTTAGGTAGGATTGACACCTTCACAATATTTAGTCTTCCAATCCATGAACATGGAATGTTTTTCGTTTGTTTAGGTCTTCATTGATTTCTTTTAGGATTGTTTTGTAGTTTTCTGCATATAGTTCCTGTACTTCTTTGGTCAAGTTGATTTCTAGGTATTTGAGTCTTTTTGTTGCTATTGTAAGTGGAATTTTCCCTGATTTCCTCCTCAGATCGCTCAATCTTAGTGTAGAGAAACATTACTGATGATTGCGCATTAATCTATATCCTGCCACTTTGCTGAACTCATTTATTAGCTCAAGTAGCTTTATTGTAGATGTTTCAGAATTTTCTAAATATAGGATCTTGTCATCTGCAAATAGAATTTTACTTCCTCTTTTCCTATTTGGATGTCTTTTATTTCTTTTTCTTGTCTATTTGCTCTAGCTAGAACTTCTAGTACAATGTTGAATAACAGTGGTGATAGTGGGCATCCTTATCTTGTTCCGGATCTTAGAGGGAAAGCTTTCAACCTTTCTCCATTGAGTATGATGTTGGCTGTGGGTTTTTCATATATACCTTTTATCATATTGAGGAATTTTCCTTCTATTCCTATATTTTGAAGTGTTTATTTTATTTATTTCTTATTTAGAGAATACTTTATTAGTTTCTGTAATCAAATCCATGTAGATAAGACCTTACATATTTAATACAGTGTGTTACCCCTGTACAAAAAAATGGAAAAAATTTAAGTTTAACGTTTCTAGACCAATATGGCTGTTAATTTCTGTACAATGCCAACTCAACACGGTACAACTGGGATACTTTTTCCAAAGTTGACAGCGCAGCTAAAGTTTCCAAAAATTCAAGTTATATATATGTATATATATATTTATTTATATGAAAAGACCAAAGCAGTATGTTATACATCAGTAGCAGCAACAGGTTTTCCAGGTTCTGCAGTCATCTGAACAAAATTATAGAGACATCCAGAATACTCCATTTAAAAAAAAGGAAAAAAAAAGGGAAAAAACAAAAATTCCAGAAAACAGCAAGTTCTGTTACTGTTATGGTACCTGGCACAATTTTTTATTAGCTTCTCAATCATCATCTGGAAAGAAAACATTCTAGAATAATGTCATTAAAATAGGTCTGCTATAGCACGGTTACTACTACGTATCATGAAGCAGGTACAAGATATTTTACATCCACAGAGATATGATACAGTATTGTCCTACATTTGTAGTACTAGAGGATACAATGAAAAAGGCATTACTTGATTCTACTTTTCCAGCAGAGGGCCCAAAGGACGGTGTGACACAGCTCTGGTTAAAGAAATGCATCTTCTTAGATGGGGTTTTCTTTCATCAACAGCACAGATCTAAGGACATTGCTCTTCATGAACATCAGCCAAAAACCATAAAAAATAAAAACAAAACACTGGATTCATGCAAAGATGACGGAGTGGAGGCAAGCAGGATACAATCTAACTAGTATTTTACCCAATCTGTCATGCTTGAATGGTGTGAGCTCCATGGAGGAAAGCATAGGCCATGTAGCAATTCAGAGCTTCGGGCCACAACCAAAACATTGTTTCAAACAGAAGCAGTAGCCAAACGCTGCCCATGTGAAGATACTCAATGATGCTGACCGCAGTACTTAACCATCTGTTCACTCATCCAGGAAGAAGGGGAGATCAGGCATTGTACTTTTTTTATTAAAAAACAATTTATTCAAGTATATCATTCATACATGAACATACATAAACTGTAAATGTTCAGTAAACATTGTGAACTTATAAAACAAACGTGTAACATCACACAGGGCTCCCACACATCACCCCTCCCCCCCCCACAAACATCCTGCATTGTTGTGAAACATTTGTTAACAAATCATGAAAGAGCATTGTCAAAGTATTACTACGAACTATAGTCCGAATCTTCCTCCCCTATACTGTTTTTTTTTAAGGATTTATTTATTTATTTACTTTTATCCATTTTTACCCCTCCCTCCTCCCCCCCTCCCCCCCGTTTTTGGGTCCATTTGCTGGGCAACTTTCTGTGTCCGTTTCCTGCCCTCTTTTCTCATCCTCTCCTCCTGTCTTCACTGGGATTTGATCCTCGGAATCTCCAGTGTGGGAGAAAGGCATCCTACAGCCTGTGTCACCTTAGTTCCTGGTTTTTGGTGCGTCTTGTTTTGGCTCTCCCCTGTGTCACTCTCCTTTTATGTCATTATCTTGATGTGTGGCTCGCGGGGCCTGATGGTGTGCACAGGCCTGGGGGTGTCACTCGCTCACGGGGCCTGGTGGCACACCTGCTTGCGGGGCCTGGCAGCCTGCACGCCTTCTCTCTCTCTCTATATATATATATATATATTTTTTTTTTTTTAAAGATTTTATTCATTTATTCATCTATCCCCCCCTTGCTGCCTGTGCTCGCTGGGTCAGCCAACCACGCCATGCGGGCGGGCCTGCCTTCACCAGGAGGCCCCGGGAACCGAACCCGGGGCCTCCCATATGGTAAATGGGAGCCCTACTGATTGAGCCACAGCCGCTTCCCTATATTTTTTATTTTTACTGGGAGTTCCTGGGGATCGAACCCAGGTCTCTCCATATGGGAGACGGACGCCCAACCAGTCGAGCCACATCCACCTCCCTGCTATATCTCTTAAGGTTGACCAAAGATACCTGGAGTTTAGTCATTTTCCATACAGGATGGTCATATAATAAATCAAGTTTTGTTTATCACCAGCATTCTAAAAACCCAGACCTAGGGAGGAAAACTAGGTCTGGGGACACATTCATGGTTTCTAATATAGCGAATGTTTAGCCTACCCTGATTATCACAAAATCAGGACAGCGAGAATATTCACAAGTCATTGTACTTTGGTTGTGCTCAACTAAATCACCATGTTACAAAAATAGCAAGCTGCCAGAATAAAAAATAAGGCTCCTCTATCCAGCATCAGTTATCTTCAGTTCTTCACCACCAAGCCTACAAACACTATAACCATATCCAAAGAACATAAGAGAACAAAGAAACCACATCTTAAAGTGTTTTAATATAGAAGGGATGCTGGATTTTGTCAAATGCCTTTTCTGCATCGATTGAGATGATCATGTGGTTTTTTTTCCCTTCAATTTGTTAATGTGGTATATTACATTAATTGATATTCTTATGTTGAACCACCCTTGCATACCAGGAATAAATCCCACTTATAAAGACTGTATGTTTTTTGATATGCTGTTGGATTCTATTTGCAAGTATTTTGTTTAGGATTTTTGTATCTATTTTCATTAGAGAGATTGGTCTGTAATTTTCTTTCTTGTAGTGTCTGTCTGGCTTTGGTACTAAGGTGATTTGGCTTCATAAAATGTGTTAGAATTCACCTGTGAAGCCATTTGGTCCTGGACTTTTCTTTGCTGGGGGTTTTTTGATGATGGATTAAATTTCCTTCAATGTGGTTGGTTTGTTAAGTTCTTGTGTTTCTTATAGCGTCAGTGTAGGTTGGTTGTGCATTTCTAGGCATTTGTCTATTTCATCTAGGTTGTCTAGTTTGTTGGCATAGAGTTTCTCATAATATCCTCTTATGATTCTTTTTATTTCTGTGAGGTCATTTGTTATTTCTCCCCTTTCATTTCTGATTGTATTTATTTGCATCTTCTCTCTTTTTTTCTTTGTTAGTCTAGCGAGGGGTTTGTCAATTTTATTGATCTTCTCAAAGAACCAGCTTTTGGTTTTGTTGATTTTCTCTATTGTTTTTCTGTTGTCATTTTCATTTATTTCTGCTCTAATCTTTATTATTTCTTTCCTTCTGCTTGCTTTGGGATTGGTTTGCTGTTCTTTTTCTAGTTTCTCAAGTTGTTCAGTTAAATGTTTGAGTTTAGCTCTTTCTTCTTTTTTAATATAGGTGTTTGGGGCTATAAATTTCCCTCTCAAGACTGCCTTCACTGTACCCCATAAGTTTTGATACGTTGTGTTCTCATTTTCATTTGTCTCAATATATTTACCGATTTCATTTGCAATTTCTTCTTTGACCCACCAATTATTTAGGAGTGCGTTGTTCAGCCTCCACACGTTTGTGAATTTACTTTTTTCCTGTCTATTATTGATTTCCAGTTTCATTCCATTATGACCTGAGAAGGTGCTTTGTGTAATTTCAGTCTTTTTATATTTATTGAGAGCTGCATTGTGCCCTAACATGTGGTCTATCCTGGAGAAAGTTCCATGGGCACTTGAGAAGAATGTATAACCCACTGAGTTTGGATGCAGTGTTCTGTATATGTCTGTTAGGTCTAACTCGTTTATCGTATTGTTCAAGTTCTCTGTTTCCTTGTTGATCTTTTGTCTAGTTCTATCTAATGATGTGAGTGGGGTGTTGAAGTCTCCAATGATTATTGTAGAGATGTCTATTTCTCCCTTCAGTTTTGCCAGAGTTTGTCTCATGTATTTTTGGGGCACCCTGGTTAGGTGCATAGATATTTATGACTGTTATATCTTCCTGATGGATCATCCCTTTTATTAATATATAATGGCTTCTGTATCTCTTATAACTTTTTGGCATTTAAAATCTGTTTTGTCTGATATTAGTATAGCTACCCCTTCTCTTTTCTGGTTATAATTCACAAGGAGTATCTTTTCTCAGCCTTTCACTTTCAGCCAGTTTGTATCCCTGGGTCTAAGGTGAGTTTCTTGTAAGCAGCATATGGATGGCTCATGTTTTTTCATCCATCCTATCAGCCTGTATCTTTTGATTGGGGAGTTTAATACATTCACATTCAGTGATATTACTGTAAATGCACTATTTACTTCCTCCATTTTATTCTTTGGTTTTCATATGTCATCTTGTTTTTGTCTGTCTTTTTACTCTTTTGATTATCCTTTCTGCTATTCTTTCTTCTGTACTCTCCTCCAAGCTTCTCCTTCCTGTCATTTTCTTTCAGGGTGTAAGGCTTCCTTTATATCTCCTGCAAAGATGATTCTTTTTTATGAACTCTCTTAGTTTCTGTTTGTTTGTGAATATTTTAAACTCACATCCATATTTGAAGGACAGTTGCTGGATAAAGAATTCTCGGCTGACATTTTTTTCTCTTTCAATTTCCTAATTGTATCTTATCATGTATCTCGTTGATTAGTTGTCTGAAATCCTGAGTCTCCTCTGGGACCTTGATATATTCCTCCTCTTGGGTCATTTCTTCCATTTTCTTAGTGTGGATTGTAATTTTTTGCTGATGTCTAGGCATCTGATTAGGATGGTAAGTTTACTCAGAAGCTCAATTTCTCTCTCTTTCACAGGGTTTTAGTAGCAGGAGGCTGTGTGTTACTACTGTTCTTTGATTCTTAGTTCAGCCTTTTCTGGGTCTTTAGGATTGTCCCTGTTTGTTGCTCAAATCTTGGCCCTGGACCCAGTAGTGGGTTGCAGACCCGCTTCCTAGGGCCTTGGGGAGGGAGGCTGTAAAGGCTGGAAAAAGCCTTTTTTAATATTTACTTTTAATTTCCTCACTGCACGTCCTTGGTCTGCCAGCAGTTGGCGCTCTTCCGTAGCCCTCTCAGTTCAATGCCTGGTTGGAGAGTGTTTGCTGGAACACGGACCAGATCAGTGTGATAGAGGATCCTGCTAGGTGGCTAAGATCCTCGTAATTCAAACTTTCTCAAAGGCAGTTCTCCAGCCTTCTCTGGCAGCCCCCTCCCTTTTCCCACGTAGGAAATAATTCCACTCCCCTCTGCATCCTCAACAACCAGATCTCTTTAGTCCCAGAGGGAGATTGGGAGGGTCAGATCTCTTAGTCCCGGATCTCTTTAGCCCCTTGCTGGCTCCTCAGGCAAACAATGGTGCAGCCCCACCCCGCTTGGAAGGGCTTCTGGGACACCTCTCTCTCCCTTTTCCTGCAGAGGTGGGTCCCTTGAGCCCCCTTTATCTGTAGCCAGCTCAGAGGCCTGAGAATTCTGAAGTGTCTGTAATGTGGGGGAGGGTGGCATCCACTTGAGCTCTGTGATCTGCTTTCTGTACACAGGGCAGGTTCTGGGGTGGGGAGTCCTTCAGGCCTCCAGCAAACATAGGTGCTCCCTGTGTGAGCATGTGGGAGTTAAGACTGAAGAGGGGTCAACCAGGGTGACCCAAGAGCCCCCCCCCCCCCATTTTAAGTAGCCCCTTTCTTCATTTGGCACTTGCTCTGTTACTGCAGTCCTTAACTGTTTTCTTTTTCTCTTTCCTGCTTCTGTGTCTCTACTTCTGTGTGTCTCCTTGATTGTTTTATATAGCCCACAAAGGGGGCGGGGACCCAAACCCAGTTGCCCTAATCTTAACATAATTAAATCAAAGGCATCTCAGCTGAATCTAATACGGAACTGTTTTCTGGAGTTTGGAGTAAGAAGTTTCTGCCAGTTCTTGCTGTTTGTCCGAAGCTTCAGTGGGGCACGGAGCCCTGAAGCTCTCCCTCTGCCCTCTTGAGCAGGGTGGGCCTCACAGTCTTAGTGTTTCCTTAGCGATTAGCCTAGCGCTGTGCACACAAAACCTGAGAATTACTTGTGTTTTCCTGGGAAACGTCTGTCAGTGTATGTCTGAGTTCCTTGGATTCCTGTGCCTTGATGAGTTTTGGGGTAAAGTCACTTGTTTTTATTGGTTGATAGAGGATGTTATTTTAAAATTAGAAGTGCTAGTCCACGGGGGAGCAGATTTGGCTCAGTGGTTGAGTGCCTGCTTCCCACATATGCGGTCCTGGGTTCGGATCCCGGTGCCTCCTAAAAAAAAACAAAAACAACAAACAAACAAAAAAACCAACCCAGGGGAGCCAATGTGGCTCAGTGGTTGACCACCAGCTTCCCATATACTAGGTCTGGGTCAATCCCCAGGCCCCAGTACCTTAAAAAAAAAAAAAAAAAGAAGTGCTAATCCAGGTAATATATGAGTGTTCGTTTTATGATTTGTTCAGTTTTTCTGTATGTTTCAAACTATTTGTAATTCACAAAATTTTAGATAGAGAATTAGAAATGCTTCTGGCCTTTCTGAAATGGTTTTCTAGGACATAAATTTATAGCATGAGAGTTTGTCAAGTTTGTGTCTTATTTTAAGCCTTCCCTCTTTGACTTGGAAAATTTGTGATGTATAGGGTTTTTTTTTGGTTATTTTTTTTGAATAGGTGATTCCATCAAATGCTATATAATTCATAAGGCATCAGAGTACATGCAGTGAAGTCTCTTTCTTGCTTCTGTCCTGCAGCCACCCAGTTGTCCTCTCTTAGAAGCAGCCAGTGTTTTCAGTTTCCTGTCTGCTCTTCCAGTATTTCGTGTGTATACACACACACACACACACACACACACACACAAGCCTGTGTGTGTGTGGTTGCATATTAAACATGCTCTTTTTTTTTTTTTTTTTTTTTAAGATTTTATTTATTTATTCATTCATCCCCCCCTTGCTGCCCGTGCTCACCGGGTCAGCCAACCACGCCATGCGGGCGGGCCCGCCCTCACCAGGAGGCCCCGGGAACCGAACCCGGGGCCCCCCATATGGTAAACGGGAGCCCCACCGACTGAACCACAGCCGCTTCCCTAAACATGCTCTTTTTACCTTACTTTTCCATTCACTAATACATCCTTCAAGTGTAGTTTGCTTTCAGTACCCAAAAGAGCCTCCTCGTTTCTTTTTTATGGCTTTATAGTATTTAATCATATGGGTATACCATAATTTAAGCAGTCCTCTGTTGTTGATTTTTACTATTATATAGATGGCTGCGATGAGTAGGCTAAATTCTTACTAGTCAAATTACTAATTCAAAAGTAGATGCCTCGGGAAGTGGCTGTGGCTCAATCAGTGGGGCTCCCGGGTTCAGGTTCAGTTCCCGGGGCCTCCTGGTGAGGGCAGGCCTGCCCGCACAGCGTGGTTGGCTGACCCAGCAAGCACAAGCAGCAAGGGGGGGGATAAATGAATAAATAAATAAAAATCTTTAAAAAAAAAAAAAAAGATGCCTCAATTTATTAGGCACTGTGAAGTTATCTTCAGCAAATATGAGTATCCATTTTATACAGTGTTATGTGTTAACAAACTCACCCTACCCCACTCTGCTTTGTAAAAATTTGGTTTTAGACTTTGCTTATCATATTTCTTAGGTACCCTTTTACCAGCTGCTTATGGTTACCTATATTTAAATATATGCAGTTTTAAAAATTACAATACTGAAATTAATATATATTGGAAATTTAGAATTAAAAAAAAGAAAAATGGGAGTGGATGTGTCTCAGTGGTTGAGGTCCACGTACAAGGTCCCAGGTTCAACCCCCAGCTCCAGTACCTCAAAAAAGAAGAAAGAAAATATCCCCACATGGTTAACATCTTGTGGTTTTTTTTTGTTTGTTTTTTTTTTTACCGGGAGGTCCCGGGGATCGAACCTGGGTCCCTCCATATGGGAGACGGACGCCCAACCAGTTGAGCCACATCCACATCCGATCCCCTTCCTCATCTTGTGGTTAGTCTAATTTCCTCTCAATAGTTAAAAACTATACAATTAGTAGGAATCTCTTTTCTTTTTCTTCCTTTCCTTTTCTTTTTAGACTTTTATCTTTTTTCTTTGCTGTTTTTTTTTGCTACCTATCCCCAAAATTCATGTTATTTACCTTATATATCCATGTTCTTATAGTAATCTGCAAACGTGTCACACACGCGTGCACTAAATAACACGTACTTCCTTCCCTGAGGAGTTTTTGTGATCCTTCACAAAGTTGTGACCCTAATACTTACCATATTACCTTCCTCAGCCGTTCAGAAGCTACTTCAGTCATGGGATGATCTCCAGCCATATAACGGAAAACAGGTGAGGTTCGTGGCATGAAGGCATGAATGGGCCAGCGTTGGGGGATGGACGCAGTGGGGTTGGGAGAACCACACTCGATTTTAGTCAAGAGAGTAAGAAGTCCATGTTCTGTTTTGTTTTCCTGTAATCTTACAGTAAATTAACTTTTAAAACATTAGAGCCTGCTGAAACCTGAAGAAACTGACTTTTGGTCCCCCCCTTGCCCAGGAAATTGAGGGAAGCAGAGAGCTAAGGGCTGGGGTGGGGGTTGTAGAGGCCCTGAAAGGAGAGGGCAGTGGGGCAGCGGCCCCTGGCTCTGCTGAGGTGCTTCCTTTAGCATCTCTGTCACCACGGAGAGCTGAAGGGCCTTCCCTTCTCTAAGAGCAAGTGGGTAGAAACGTAGATTCTCCCTTCCTTTTCTTCCCCCACCTCCAGTTCTATCTGTTGTTGAGATAAGCTACCCGGGTGAAACTCAGGGTCATCTTTTCTGCCCAGAGGTCATTTGAATTAAGCTTCAGAAGAAAAATCAGAGACCTGTTTACTTTTAAGAGCCCCTGTTTGCCTGAAGGTTGAAGAAAGTATTTTTAAAACTAGAGAGAAGAAATGCAAAGCGTTTTCCACATGAAACACACTAAGGGAAATTTGGGGAAAGGGCAGGGAGTAATGGAAACTATACTTCTTTAATAATCTTTCAGTCATGAAATACTTATTGAGAACATACGCTGTACTGAGCAAGAGAGAGAGAGCAGTTAGAAACCAGGTGTGGTCTCTGCCTCGTGGCGCTCTTAGTGTGGTGGGAAAGAAGACATCCTCAGACAGCCTCACAAGTGAATAAAGGCTCTCAAACTCTGAGTGGTGCTGTGGAGGAGGAGAGGACATGGCATGTGAAGCCATAACTGGGGACCTCCCCTGGGGGTCCGAAAGATGAGTACTTGGGGGAGGGGAAGCAGTGCAGGCAGGGGTCCTGAGAAAAGACCACCATGTGTTCAGGAATGTACAAGAAGACGAGCTTGTCTAGGATGTAGGGTATCAGGAGAGACTGGCCTTACATGGGGCTGATGAAGTCGGCAAGTCCTTGTTGACCACATGAAAGATTTGGCCCTTGTCCTGAAAGCAAGGTTAAAGCATTAAAGGCTTTGCTTGTCCGTCCTGCAGTGTGGAGGGTCAACGATAGGATGGCAGGAATGGAAACAGGCAAACAGTGAGAAGAGAAGTGGTGGCAGCCCGGGCCCGGGGTATGGCCATGCGGGTGGAGGGAGGTGGACAAAAGGGAGTGGAACCTGGGCTGTTGGCTGGCTTTAGGTGATGAGGGGGCAGGAGAAGTCAAGGATGCTCCAATCTGGCCTTTTCCCTAATGGACAGTGGTGCTGTTTATTTACTGCACGAGCTGGATGAGGAACAGGCTTAGGACTGAGGTCACGAGAGAGGAGAGCAGAGAGTAGACAGTGAAGGTAAAACCCTTGCAGCGTTCAGATGCCAGATAGACCAGGGGGACGCCCGAGAAGCAGCTGTTCTCACAGTGGCCGTGCGCGATGCCCCTGGGAGAGCAAGGAAGTGGGGGTTGAGGTGCTCATTGGACTGCACAGCGCCTGAAAGCCATCGGGGGCCTCTTGCAAGAGCTCTCGAGTGAAACGACAGGGTTCATTAGAGTGGGCTGTGGAGTGAGCAAAAAGTGGGGAAAAAAGCCCAGCAGGAGGGAGGAGAAAGGGCTGGGTACAGAGCAGGGAGGAGTGGTGCTGAAAGTTCACGGGAATGGCCGTCTAGTCTGAGCACCACAGCTACTATCGTTCTGTAAAATGCTGTTATAAAACTGGAGTTTTGCTCCAGCACTGGACCATGGACAGCAAACTTAGTGAACTTCCTCCTCTAGAAGTGGGACAAGCTGCTGATAGAACTCTGCCTTGGGCTTAGTTATGTCCCTAAATGAATGGTCCCTATGGGTCCGCAGGAAGAATCAGGGGCATCCAGCACCTATCCCAGCCAGCCAGGAGCATCAGGTGCACTGACCACCGCTTTCCTCAGACTCAGGACGCCGCTCGGAAAAGCCCAGCAGTGTGCCCGGGTCTGGGAAGCTGGCCCTGACCAGGAGTCACTTTTCTGACCACGTTTCTGACCTGCTGCTCTAGCCCTAGCAGGCAGCCCTTTGTGCTCTTCGGTAATCACTCCACACGAGAAACACTGAATGCTGGCAACTTCAGCTTCCCTTCGGAAGGGCACCTGGTACGCAGCACTGGTCCCGGTGGGAGCTTTGCCAAACACATGGTGAGTCGCTTGGCAGCCTGGTGCTTTGTTTTACCATCAAATAGTGGGGAGGGGGAGCTGTACCAAAGGAAACTTCCAGGTAGTGTGCTGATTTAACCCTGAGCTTGACGTTGTTTTGGAGTGAAAAGAAGTGATTGGAAACTGTGTGTTTTTGTACAACTACTAGGTATGACTTGAAAACATCATTTTCAGTTTTGAAATACTGGAAGGAAAAAGGGTTTATAACTTTCACAAACCCAACTCTTCAAGTTGTCAGAGTAGTATTGTCAGTAGCATAAAATTTTTAAATTAACAAGCCTTAATTTTGTTACGTCCTGACTGACATTTAAGGATGTAAACTTTGAGGGTCATGATTCTTTTATTGAAAGAGCGATTTTTGCCTTTGATGGTTTATTGTCCACTATATTCTATTAAAGGGAACATAGACTAGAATACGAGACTCTCGTCATTGTAAGAGTCTTTGCTATCTTAGGGGAATAAAATGTTCCTGGCAGTCAGGAACGCTGGGAGGTAAGTGCTCCTATTTTTCAGTTTGGATTTGGAGAACATGAGACCCAGGAGGATAAAGTTCCATCTCTCTGGGCTGAGACCAGGTCTGTCTCCAGGCCTGTGCTGGAAACAGGCCTCCCAAATGGGTGTGCATCAGGATCTTGCTGCCACAAAGGGGAGGAGTAGGGCCCCATGGGAACCCCCTGAGCACTCTTGGAATATACAGAAAAGGTCAAATGGCATAGGCCTCTCTGAATACTCTTACTTATTTACTGTACATATAGTAAATACCCAAAAGAATTGAAAGCAGGGACTAGAACAGACATTTGCACACCAGTGTTCATAGCAGCATTATTCACTATTGCTAAAAAATGGAAGCAACCCAAGTTTACATCAACAGATGAATGGATAAACAAAATATGTTGTATACATACAATGGAATATTATTCAGCTATAAAAAAAGAATGAAGTTCTGATACATGCAACAACATGAGTGAACTTTGAAGACATCATGTTGAGTGAAATAAATAAGCCAGACACAAAAGAACAAATGTTTGCTCTCATTGATATAAAATAATTAGAATAAGCACAGTCATAGATTCAGAAACTAGAATACAGGTAACCAGGGTCTGGGGTGAGCATAGGGAATAGGGAGATAATGCTTAATTGGTACAGAATTTCTGTTTGGGGTGATGAAAAAGTTTTGGTAATAGATGATGGTGATGGTAGCACAACATTATGAGTGCAATTAACAGCACTGAATTATATATTTAAATATGGTTAAAGGGGGGAACTTTATATATGTTACTAGAATAATAATTTTTAAAATAACCTATAGGACTGTACAGCACAAACAGTGAACTCTTACGTAAATTATAAACTATAATAAAAATTTTTAAGTGAAAAAATAAATTTTTAAAAATGCAATGAATGGACTCAGCAGTATAATGGAGAGGCAAGAGGAAAGAATCAGTGAACTTGAACGTAGAACAATAGAATTAACCCACTCTGAGTCACAGAGAGAAATAAAAATTAAGGGAAAAAAAATGAACAGCACCTCAGGGATCTATGGGCCTATCACAGAAAATCTAACATTCTAGTCATTGGAGTACCAGAAAGAGAGGAGAAGGAGGGTGGGGCTGGTAGAGTATTCAAAGAAATAATGGCTGAGATTTCCTCAAATTTTCTAACAACATGAACCTCCACGTTCAAGAAACTGAGTGAACCCCAAACAGGATAAACTGAAAGATACCCACACCAAGACACATCCTAGTCAAATTGTAAAAACTCCAGACGAAAAATCTTTAAAGTAGCCAGAGAGAAACAACAACTTACCTATAGGGGAAAAACCATTCAAATGACAGGTCATCTAAGACCATGGAGGCCAGAAGGAAGTAGCACATTTTTCAAGAGCTGAAAGAGAAGAACTGTCAGCCTAGAATTCTTTATCCAGTTAAAATATTCTTCAGAAATGAAGGGAACTCAAGATGTTCTCAGATGAAGAGAAACTAGGCTTTGTTGCAGCAGACCAAACCCTAAAAGGAAATTCTGTCTAAACAGATAGGAAATGATTCCTTCTTTAGGAAGGAATCTTGGAACATCAGGAGGAAAGGAGGAGCATGATGATAAGACCGGTGCTCCCGGGCACGGAAGCGCCATCTTGTTCCAGCAACAGCAGAAGTTGACATGCCCCCTCGACAGCCTGGGGGTCCAGTTAATGGGGTGCTTTCATGTAAGCTCCAGGGGTCCAGTTAACGGGGTGCTGTCCTGTAAGCCTGGGGGTCCAGTTGACAGGGTCCTGTCCTATAAGCCCTGGGGGTCCAGTTGACGGGGTGCTGTCCTGTAAGCCCTGGGGGTCCAGTTGATGGGGTCCTGTCCTGTAAGCCCTGGGGGTCCAGTTGACAGGGTGCTGTCACGTAAGCTCCCGGATCAGCACTTTGTGCTGACCTCTCCTGCCAAGTCCTTCCGTCACAGGTATTCTCACAGCACACTGTCCACCCGGATAGCAGCACTGTCCCCATAGCTCCAAATGCCAATCTCAGTTAAGCCTTGTTGAGCGACCTCCTTGTTCTCTTGCCTTCATTGGATTAAAAAAAAAAATCAATGCACCACTAGATTGTATAGTTTGTAATGGTGAATTTTGTGTTTTGTGAATTTTACCCAAAAATTCGAACAAACCAACACATAATGACGTTAGTAACTTGCACAGGGTCTCGAGACCGTGGACGGCTTGTGCCCCTTTCCTTAGGTCTGCTTGGCTCCTCGGGGCTCTCACCCTCGAGTCCAGGGGACCTGCACATCCCTGCTGTGTGTCCACCGCTGCACTCCCTAAGGGGTTCGCTGCCTCCCGGGTCATAGGCGCGCCGGCCATGCTGCAAGCCTTTGGGCCAGTAAGTTAGCTGGGTTCTCTACACAGCATTTGGTAATCATTGTGGGGGTGTTGTTATCAGATCTTTATTTTACAAATACGGAAACTCAACAAAGTCAAGGAACTTCCCCGAGATAGCCTCCTGGGGGTGGGGAGCCCTAGACGAGGACCTTCCCTTTCAGCTCTGTTGCTAGGTAACATACCACCTTTTCCATTTCTGGGTCATTTGTGAATAATTTACAGATTACTAAATGCTATATGAAAATGCTAACTCTGATTTTTTTTTTTAACAGATTTACATTGCGTATACAAATTCTATGTCAGTTTATTTTTTAATGTGTCAAAAAATTGACATTAATATGTGCTTACCTAAATTAACAACGTTATTTAAGGGACATTTTTGAAATCTTAGGAACATGTTTAATTGAAGCTATGTGCATATTGATGGCATTTACTTGCATGGCATGAATTCTCAAGCAGGCCATGGCAGCAAGGTCATGGCTACCAGGCTGAGTTAGCAATGAGTCTGAGGAAGTCCTCATTTCACATTTGCAACTTGGGTTCACAGTATTCAAAACAGTACCGAAAAATGCCATATATTCTGGTGAAGTAACGTAGAAGGAATGAGCATTTGTGTCACATTTGACTGTTGTGTATATAGTGCTAATCTCCTTTAGCGCTCACGGTAAAATTTTTGCATTTTGTACCTGTTCTCCTAACAACCCTGATGAGAAAGAGAGAATGACATCCAGTCTTATCTCTGTATAAATGAGCAATTAAACAGGGAAGAAGAAAAAATAAAACCCAGGGGCATTCATTTTCTCTTCTACAATGCCTCAGGCACAGAGATGAATGAGAGTGATGGTGGGGAGCTGGGTAGCGCTCCTTTCCTGAATTTTAGCCACCCCGCACATCTGCCGGTTGAGTCTGCTCTCGCTGTGAAAGTTCTGGACTGAGTTCAGAGCCCAAGGACATTTCCTGGCCTTTCCTTCTAAGATGTGAATTCATGAGATCCTGGGTTTGCCGAGCACCCAACAGCAACTTTTAAAAAGGCAAAAAAAAAAAAAAAAAAAAAAAAAAAAAATTAAAAGGTACGTTTTGGTGGGAGAGGGCGGGAGACTTCGGGAGATTTTTTTCCCTATGCCTTAAGAAATAATAAATCAGCTGTTGGTAAAATAAAATGGATTTCCCTTAATGATAGACTTTTTGTTTCTCTGCAGTAAATCATAATCCAAGCACACTAAGTCCCTGTCCTTTTTGCTCCTGGCATCCAGGTGGCACAGTGTGTCTCACCAAAGGGACCCCTTGCTTGCTCAAGAACATACTTTTTTGGAGCTACTCACACTCCTTACTTGGGTAAGTCCTGGCAGTCATCGTCCATCGACTCCAATTAATTTGAAGTTGACCCACAAGTTACTACTTTGCTCAGAAGCTCACGGTGCCCATTTTCAGGCTGCCAGCTCAGTCTCTGGATGTGGCCGGCGAGTTGATGGGCCTCACGCATTTCTCACGGGATGTATTTCAGGAGGAAAAGCAGTTCAGCATGTGCTGAGCCTGTGGCTTGTGGTCCCAGGGCTGCGGGCTGTGATGGGAGTTGGGACCACCCAGGCAGGTGCCTGCCCAGTCGTTCTTGTGTGGAGGAGCGAAGAGGAGCGTGGGAGGAGGGCTCCCAGGAGCTGTGAACATACCCTAGAGCAAGGGCTCCAGATTGTGGGACATCCAGAGAGGCTGGGCTACGGGAGGTCACCCAAAGCTGCAGTCATCGGAGAAGCACGGAGAGGAGCCTGTCGAGGGAATTGGGGGGTCCCACCACTGCCGTCCATCAGGAGCCAGGTTTCCCCCTGGGTGGCAGCACGTGAGCCAGGCACTCTGGAAAGAAGCACGACTGCTGGGTTTAGAAAACCAAGGAGATGAGGGAAGGCAGGACTGAGACTGCTACTGTGACCTCATAATTTAAAAACTTGAGACAAAGCAGAAGCATTCTAGAGGCTCCAGTTCCACGCATATCTGGTGTTTGGTTGTGAAACTAGGTGTGGATGAAAGAAGGAAGTGTTGGGATGAAGGGGTGAAGGTCCAGGAGAGTAAGGGAGAAGCTAGGTTTCACTGTTAGTGCTTGCTCCATGTATTTAACTTAAAAGACAGAATGTTGCTCCTGGCATTTCCTGTAATTGAATTAATAAATTCTAGCTCTGTGAGAAGTGTTTACGTGTCCTGAGCTTGTCACATTCTTAATTCATGACACTCTTTCACAGGTGACAACAGCAAGCTGCCCAAGAAAACGGAACAAATGTAAGGCTTCATTCCTACTTTAATTTTTCTTTCCTAAAGTTGAGTTACTCAGAAATTGTAGCTGTCCTGTCTACTCCCTTTTGAGATCAGGAATAGGCGAGACACTGGGTTTGTGCGGGGAGCAGAGCTGTGCAGTTTCCCAGGAGGCTGCCAGCCCGTCTCTCAGCCTGGAGCCCAGGCAGAGGATTCCTGCCAGCTTTGCCACCTGCTCCTCCCTCTAGAGCTCAGACTTCCTACCCGCAGCACCATACATTTACGTGGCAAAGTTGCCCTTAATATGTTTTCTACAATAGTACATTTTTGTTGGGGGCTTCCCCCCAAATAAAACATCCTGAAACCTATTCCATGTGAAACCCCATCTGGTCTGAGCAGGGTTCTCTCTGGAATTGGCACCTAAGCTACAGAGAGAACTGGCATCATAACCCAGTCTGTGCCCTTAGAAAGGCCTTAGGGTGCGTGTCTCTCCCGCCATATGCAGCAGGAAACCAGAGAGGGGAGCTAAAGTCATGGGTGCTGAAACTACTGAATCTCAGAAGACATTCTCCTTTAGAATGAGAAGCATGCACAGATCCATTACTGCCTTACTGAGCAGCCCAGCTTAAGTTGGTGCTAGCAGTGGTGAGCCTTGCAGGATTCCCTAAGGAGCTTCTCAACAATATAGGCTCCCCTGGTCCAGTCCCAGAGCTCCTTTTTATTTTTTTTATTAGAGAAGTTGTGAACTTACAAAACAGTCATGCATAATGGACAGAATTCCCATATATCACCCCTCCACTACACCTTACGTTGTGGGGCATTTGTCACAGATCACGAGAAAACTTGATCAGACTATCACCACTAGCCATGGTCCGTAGTGTACACTTGGTATAGTTTTCCATATACCCCCTATTATTAGCACCATGTATTAGTATTGTACATTTGTTATGTTCATGAGAGAATACTCTCATTTTCGTACTGTTAACCACAGTTCATCTACCACCACATGGCTCACTGTGTTATACAGTCCCATGCCTTGTACTTTCTATCCAAAGTGGACACTCAATGGCTCTCAGTTTCATCACAGAGTTATGCAGTCATCTCCCCAGTAAACCTTTGACTGTTTTCCTTAGTCCCAAAGAAAAAATCCCATACCCACCCTCCACCACTGCTCCTCAGCATTGATACAGTACCTTCTTTGACATTGATGGAAGAATCTCACAATATTACTGTTAACTATAGTCCATAAGTTACATTGATTCTCTTTTTCCCACGCATCACCATATTCTCACCACCATGTAACAGTTGTGCATTTGTTCTAGTTCGTAGAAGAATATTCTTGCATCTGTACTATTAACCACAATCCTCTTCCATCTCTGGGTTCACTGTGTTATTCAGTCACTAGATTATTCTCTAGCTTTCTTTCAGTTGACATTTACATCCCTGGACTACCCTTTCCAGCCACATTCCCATTTATAAACCAGCTGCTACTCACTATAATGTGTTACCATCAACTCTATCCATTTCCACACTTTAACATTCAAGCTAATTAAAAATTCTACATACATTAAGCATCAGTCCCCCTTCTCAGCCCTCATCCTATATCCTAGTAACCTTTAGATTATGTTTTAACTCCACGTGTTTATTCTTTGCATTTAGTTCATGTTAGTGAGACTGTGCAATATTTTTCCTTTCGTGTCTGGCTAATTTCACTTAGCATAATGTCCTCAAGGTTCATCCATGTTATCATATGTGTCCCAATTTCATTTCTTCTTACAGCAGCATAGTATTCCATCGTATGGATAGACCACATTTAGTTCATCCATTTCATTGATTGATGGACACTTGGGTTGTTTCCATCTTTTGGCAACTGTGAATAACGCCGCTGTGAACATCAGTGTACAAATGTCTGTTTGTGTCCCTGTTTTCAGTTCTTCTGGATATGTTCCTAGTAGAGGAATTGCCAGATAATATGGCAGTTCTATATTTAGCTTTCTGAGGAACCACCAAACTCTATTCCATAGAGGCTACACCATTCTACATTCCCACCAGCAGTGAAGGAGTGCTCGTATTTCTCCACATCCTCTTGAGCACTTGTAGTTTTCTGGGGTTTTTTGTTGTTGTTCTTTTAATAATGGCCATTCTGTGAGGTGTGCGATGATATTTCATTGTCATTTTGATTTGCATTTCCCTAATGGCTATTGCTATTGAACAATTTTTCATGTGCTTTTTGTCCATTTGTATTTCCTCTGGAGAAATGTCTATTTAAGTCTTTTGCCCATTTTTTAATTAGATTGCTTGCTTTTTTATTGTTGAGTTGTATGATCTCTTTGTATTGCATGGAAATCCTTTATCAGATGTGTGGTTTCCAAATATTTTCTCCCATTGAGTGGGTTGCCTTTTTAACCTTCTTGACAAAATCTTTGTTTTTGTTTTTTTTTACCGGGAGGTCCCGGGAATCGAACCTGGGTCTCCCTCCATATGGGAGATGGATGCCTAACCATTTGAGCCACATCTGTCCTCCTTGACAAAATCTTTGAAGCACAAAGGTGTTTTAGTTTGAGGAGGTCTCGTTTATCCATTTTTTCTTTGTTGCTCGTGCTTTCATTGTAAGGTTTAAGAATCCACCACCTACCACCAGGTCTTGAAGATGTTTTGTTACATTTTCTTCTAGGAGTTTTATGGTTGTAGCTTTTATATTTAGGCATTTGGTCCACTTTGAGTTAATTTTGTATAAGGTGTGGGGTCCTCTGTCTTCTTCTGTACGTGGCTGTCCAGTTCTCCCAGCACCATTTGCTGAATAGACTACTCTGCCCCAGCTTGGTGGGCTTTGTGGCTTTGTCAAAAATCACTGACCATATGGGGAGGTGGAGTGGTCCAGCTGCTGTGGAGGACTGTTTGGCGGTTCCTAAGGAAGTTAGATACAGATCTACCACGTGACCTGGCAATGCCACTGCTGGGTGTATGCCCAGAAGAGCTGTGAGCAGTGATACGGACAGACATCTGCACACCTGATGTGCATAGCAGCGTTTTTCACCATCGCCAAAAGTTGGAAACAACCCAGGTGTCCTTCAAATGATGAGTGGATAAACTGTGGTCTGTATACACAATGGAATATTTATTACTCAACTGAAAGAAGAAATGAAGTCATGAAACATATGACAGTGTGGATGAACCTAGAGAGCATTATTTTGAGTGAAGTAAGCCAGGCACAAAAGGACAAATATTGTATGACTTTGCTATTATGAACTAAATATAATGAGCAAACTCATGGAGTTCAATAGCTAGAATATAATCACCAGAGAAAAGAATGTGGTTAGAGAATGGAGAGCTCAGGTTTAATCTGTGCAGAATTGGTCAAAAGTTGTTTGTAAATGATTGGAAATGAATAGAAATCATGAAAGTACATCATAGGATATGTAATTAGTAGTGCTAACATATGGATATGACAGTGGGATGTTTTTGTTTTGTTTTGTTTTTTTTAACTTTATTTTGTACATTTAATAATTGAAAATATAAACAATTAAAAACTAAAAAGCAAACACATGAATAAATATATACATTTCTCAATTAAATCTAATGGATTCATATAATTTTTTTTTAAACAAACAATATATTACACAATATATTTGGTTCATAGTAACGCATTCATACAGTATTTGTACTTTTGTGTATGGCTTGTTTCCCTCAACATGATTTCCTCCAGGTTCATCCATGTTGTCATATACTTTATGACTTCATTTCTTCGTACAGCTGCATAATATTCCATCGTGTGAATAGACCACAGTTTGTTTATCCATTCATCTCTTGATGGACACCTGGGTTGTTTCCAACTTTTGGCAATGGTGAATAATGTTACTATGAACATCGGTGTGCAGATGTCTGTTTGTGTCACTGCTGTCAGTTCTTCAGGGTATATACCCAGTAGCGATATTGCAGGATGACATGGCAATTCTATATTCAAGTTCTTTAGGAACTGCCAAACAGTCCTCCATAGTGGTTGTACCATCCTGCATTCCCACCAACAGTGAAGAAGTGTTCCTATCTCTCCACATCCTCTCCAACACTTGTAGTTCTCTGTCTTTTTAATAGTGGCCATTCTGATAGGTGTGAAATGATATCTCATTGTAGTTTTGATTTGCATTTCCCTAATCATGAGTGATGTTGAGCATTTCTTCATGTGTTTTTTTTGCCATTTGTATTTCTTCTTTGGAGAAATGTCTATTCAAGTCTTTGGCCCATTTTTTAATTGGGTCATTTGTCTTTTTATTGTTGAGCTGTAACATCTCTTTATATATCCTGGATATTAAACCCTTATCAGATATGTGATTTCCAAATATTTTTTCCCATTGAGTCGGCTGCCTTTTCACCCTTCTGATAAAGTCCTGTGAGGTGCAAAAGTGTTTAATTTTGAGGAGGTCCCATTTATCTAATTGTTCTTTTGTTGCACGTGCTTTGGGTGTGAAGTCCAAGCAACCACCACCTACTACAAGGTCTTGAAGATGTTTCCCTACATTTTCTTCTAGTAGTTTTATGGTCCTGGCTTTTATATTTAGATCTTTGATCCATTTTGAGTTGATTCTTGTATAGGGGGTGAGATAGGGGTCCTCTTTCATTCTTTTGGTTATAGATATCCAGTTCTCCCAACACCATTTGTTGAAGAGACTGTATTTTCCCATCAGCGTGGGCTTGGTAGGTTTGTCAAAAAGCAGTTGACTGTATAGGTGAGGGTTTATTTCTGGATTCTCAATTCTATTCCACTGATTGATGTGTCTATCTTTATGCCAGTACCATGTTGTTTTGACCACTGTAGCTTTGTAATATGTTTCAAGGTCAGGCAGTGAAATTCCTCCCACATTGCTCTTCATTTTTAGAATGCTTTTGGCTATTGGGGTGCACTTACCCTTCCAGATGAATTTGGTGATTGCCTTCTCTAATTCTGTAAAGTAAGCTGTTGGGATTTTGATTGGTATTGCATTGAAACTATAAATCAGTTTGGGCAAGATTGACATCTTCACGATATTTATTCTTCCAATCCATGAACATGGAATGTCTTTCCATTTGTTTAGGTCTTTTTAAATTTCTTATAGCATTGTTTTGTAGTTTTCTGCATATAGGTCCTGTACTTCTTTGGTTAAATTAACTCCTAGGTATTTGAGTCTTTTTGTTGCTATTGAAAATGGAATTTTCCTCCTGATTTCCTCCTCAGATTGTTCAGTACTAGTGTACAAAAACATTACTGTTTTTTGCGTGTTGATCTTGTATCCTGAAACTTTGCTGAACTCATTTATCAGTTCAAGTAGCTTTGTTGTGGATACTTCAGGATTTTCTAAATACAGGATCATGTCATCTGCAAACAGTGAGAGTTTTACTTCCTCTTTACCTATTTGGACGCCTTTAATTTTTTTTTGTCTTGTCTAATTGCCCTAGCTAGAACTTCTAGTACAATGTTGAATAACAATGATGACGGTGGGCATCCTTCTCTTGTTCCTGATCTTAGGAGGAAAGCGTTCAACCTTTCCCCATTGAGTATGATCTTGGCTGTGGGTTTTTCATATACGCCTTTTATCATATTGAGGAATTTTCCTTTTATTCCTATCTTTTGAAGTATTTCTTATCAAAAAAGGATGTTGGATTTTGTCGAATGCCTTTTCTGCATCTATTGAGATGATCATGTGGTTTTTTTCCTTCAATTTGTTAATGTGGTGTATTACATTGATTGATTTTCTTATGTTGAACCAGCCTTGCATACCAGGAATAAATCCCACTTGGTCGTGATGTATGTCTTTTGATATGCTGTTGGATTCGATTTGCAAGTATTTTGTTGAGAATTTTTCCATCTATGTTCATGAGAGAGATTGGTCTGTAATTTTCTTTTCTTGTGGAATCTTTACCTGGCTTTAGTATTAGGGTGATATTGGCATCATAAAATGTGTTGGGTAATTTTCCCTCCTCTTCAATTTTTTGGAA
>JAKSZT010028529.1:1022349-1138572 GCA_026826555.1 Tolypeutes matacus | reverse complement strand
GCACACCTCAGTAGGAGCTCATAGAACATCTAAGTGCCTATCACCCCACTCAGTGGGGTTTCTGAGAGCTCCGGAGACACCCTGGTCCTATATAAGGGGGGATAGCCCCAGAGACTGATGCCTTATCAGTGGGTTCTATTTTGGAATCTGTGCTCCTGATTCTCTCTTCAGAGATGAACTTCATAGTGTCTCATGCTCACCGCCATGACATCCTAACCTTCCATGCTGACCTGTGTCCCCACCAGGCCCTGACTGCCCTCTCCCCAGGGACACTCAGCGCCGCCCCCCCCATTGCTGAAACTTTCTTCTCTGGGCTTCTGCCCCTAGCTGCCCCTGCACTCTCCTCTCCTCACTGTGCACACATCCACAGGCCAGTCAGGCACTGTCCATGTGCCATGTGCCACCAGCTCCCAGACAACATTCCAGCCCTAAAAACCCAGGTGCCACCCAATGTCCTGCTTAGACATCTCACATGTCCCTAACAAACCATCAGCCTCCCCTCCCCACCCTGCCATGCCCACCTGTGTCATGAAAGATCACCTCGCATGTACTGTGATAGGCTGCCCAGCCTGCCAAGTCACAGCCCGAGGCACCTGAGAAATTGAAGTGCCGTGCCCGTCAAGATAGAGACCACTTTATTTTTATTTATTTATTTATTTTTTTAATTGCCTTTTTTTTTTTTAAACATTTATTTATTTTTGTTGTTGTTGTTTTTTGTTTATTTGTTTGTTTGTTTTTACCGGGAGGTCCCGGGAATCAAACCCAGGTCCCTCCATATGGGACGGTCGCCCAACCATCTGAGCCACATCCATCCCTAGAGAACACTTTATTTTATTTTATTTATTTTATTTATTTACCAGGAGGTCCCAGAGATAGAACCCAGGTCCCTCCATATGGCAGACGGATGCCCAACCATTTGAGCCACATCCGCCTCCCCTAGAGACCACTTTAAATAAGGCCTGAGAGAAGACTGAGGTCCCAGAAAACAGGCAGAGAAAGAACCCAGCAAAAAAGGCTGCAGCATGGAGGTCACTGCCCATGCCAGGAGTTTGCAACTTTAAAAAATAAAGGGCTAGACAGTATTTTAGGCTTTGTGGGCCAACCCTTGGCCTATGGCATTTTATGAATTTAATTTCTCGTGAAAAGTAGCCTTTCTTAGGGGGGAAGAGAAGAGACAAAGCAAGCCACAACAGCCAGAGGCTGCCTGGTCTGTCTGTCTCCATCTCCTTTGTAACCTCAACCAGGCTGTCACCAACAGGCCAACCGTGGAGGACAATCATCATACTATTAGTCTTCATACCTATCAAAGCCCCAATGTGTTCATCCACTCGCACTCAAATGCCCCTCTCTCCCACCAGAAGCATGTGTGCCCTAGCAGCAGCAAGACCTGGGCTGAAACTGTGGTCCAACAACTTCAACAATTCACTTAACCTTTTCCTGAGTTTCCCTAATTATAAAATAAGTAGAAAGGCACTGCCCACCTCATTGTTTTCAAAAGAATTTTAAAAGAGAAAATCCATCTAAGTTGCTTAGCACAATGGTTGGCACCTAGTAAGCCCTCAATAAATGTTATCATTATTACTGTTAAAACAAAGCATAGTCTTTTGAATAAAATCACAAATATGAGACTTATATTATCTTACTTGTAAGTGATATTAAATCCAGTCAAATTGTAAGCAGCATCACTGAAAAAGTGCAGCAGGGCATAACCTGACGTGGCCACCACCTCAGGGACAGTCTCGTTGCCGTCTCTCTCAGGAACGATGAGGCCACTGAAACGAAAGCAGGTTTCTTGCAGAGATAAGAACCATCACACACAAACTGTACTGTGGCAGATACAAACCAGAACGAG
Source organism: Tolypeutes matacus (assembly GCA_026826555.1). Taxonomy (NCBI): domain Eukaryota; kingdom Metazoa; phylum Chordata; class Mammalia; order Cingulata; family Chlamyphoridae; genus Tolypeutes; species Tolypeutes matacus. The sequence goes on along the minus strand of JAKSZT010028529.1, from coordinate 1,136,720 downwards.
AAGTCAGTCTTACGATTTGAAAGACCACAACCAAAGTGGGCACAAATACCTGTGAAAAACAAGTAGTGCTACCTGACTCCTTCTGAATAACAGATCCGGTTATTTTGCCAGGTTCTCCTTAATTCTGGGCAGCACTTCTAAAGAGATTTTGAATTTTTTGTTGCCGTTTTTTTTTAAGATTAATTTTATTATTTATCACCCACCCACCCCTACTATTTGTGCCTGCTGTCTGCTCGTCTTCTTTGTAGGTGGCACCAAGAACCAAACCTGTGACCTCCCATATGGGAGAGAGGCGCTCAATCACCTGATCCACCTCAGCTCCCAGGTTTGTTGTGTCTCTCATTGTCTTTCCTCTTTGTGTCTCTTTGTTGCGTCATCTTGTTGCGTCAGCTCGCGAAGCCTACCCACTGCGTCAGCTTGCCTTCAGCAGGAGGCCCCAGGAACCAAACCCAGGACCTCCCGTGTGGTAGGTGGGAGCTCAATTGCTTGAGCCATATCTGCTCCCCTCTAATGAAATTTAAAATCAATAGCCCATTCTTTCATTTAATTTTTTTATAAAACCATTTTTATAATGCTCCTTTGAATAAGAGAATAAAATCTTCAAAATCACATAAAATAAAAACTTTGAGAGTTTATGAATGCCAAAAATATACTATTAAAAGACACAGAAGAGCGGATGTAGATCAGTGGTTAAGGATCTGCTTCCCATGTACAAAGTCCTGGATTTGATCCCCGGTACCTCTTACAACTAAACAAATGTAAAAAACCAACTCTCTTTGGGGAACAGATGTAGCCTGCTTCCCATGTATGAGGTCCTGGGTTCAATCCCCGGTACCTCCTAAAAAGAAAAAAGACGACATGATAAGTTAACATAAAAATAAAGAAGCTAGAGAAACAATAACCACAATTCCAACACTATTAACAATCTGATGCCTTTTCTTTGCCTCATTGATATCTTTTAAAAACCATAACCATTTCCTGCACCACTAAAATCTCCCTAGGATACCCCTAGAACCTCACTCAGTCCAGCACAGAGCAAACACAACATGAATGTTTCTGGCAACTGCTGAGAGAAAGGACGGCTGAGTCAAGAGGTCTACGTGGTGCCCTTAGGGCTCCTGCCACGTCATGCCAACTTGCCGTTTTCCACAAGATGTGCTGGTCTGCGATCCCACCAACAGAGGATGATGGGGTCCACTCCACCTCACTCTACCAAGGACGAGAACTGCCAGTCCTAATTTAACTTCACTAAGTAAAAAGTAACATTTTTAAATTGTGGCGTTACCTTGATTTTCTCTTTTTTTTTTTTTTAAGATTAATTTATTTATTGTCCCCTCCTTGTTATTTGCACTCATTGTCTGCTCTCTGTGCCCATTTGCTCTGTGCTCTCTGCGTCTGCTCATCTTCTCTTTAGGAGGAACCAGGAACAGAACCTGGGACCTCCCATGTGGGAGAAAGGCAATCAATCACCTTAGCCACCTCAGCTCCCTACTTTGTTAGCTCTCATTGTGTTTCCTCTTTGTGTCTCCTTGTTGTGTCAGCTCTCCGTGCCAGCTCACTGCCTTGCTCGTCTTCTCCAGGAGGCACCAGGAACCGAACCCAGGATCTCCCATGTGGTAGGCAGGAGCTCAATCGCCTGAGTGACACTTGTCTACCTTGATTTTTATACTCCTGAGCTGGTATTTTCCTAGTTTACTTGCTATTTGCATTTTCTCTTTTGTGAACTGCATGCCCATGACTTTTACCCAATTATTGGTTAGATTTTTTTTTTAACTTTATTTTGTACATTTAGTAATTGAAAATATAAACAATTAAAAACTAAAAAGTAAACACAGATGAATAAATATATACATTTCTCAATTAAATGTAATGAGTACATTTAAAATTTTTTTTTGAATCAAACAATATGTTACACAATATATTTGGTTCATGGTAACGCATTCATACAGTATTTGTCCTTTTGTGTCTGGCTTGTTTCACTCAACATAATGTCCTCCAGGTTCATCCATGTTGCCATATTCTTTACGACTTCATTTATTCTTACAGCTGCACAATATTCCATCGTGTGAATAGACCACAGTTTGTTTATCCATTCTTCTATTGATGGACACCTGCGTTGTTTCCAACTTTTGGCAATAGTGAATAATGTGGCTATGAACATCGGTGTGCAGATGTCTCTTCGTGTCACTGCTCTCAGTTCTTCTGGGTCTATACCCAGTAGTGGTATTGCAGGGTCATGTGGCAAGTCTATATTCAACTTCTTTAGGAACTGCCCAACAGTCCTCCACAGTGTCTGTACCATTCTGCATTCCCACCAACAGTGAAGAAGTGTTCCTATCTCTCCACATCCTCTACAACACTTGTAGTTCTCCTTTTATTAGTGGCCATTCTGATAGGTGTGAGATGATATCTCATTGTAGTTTTGATTTGCATTTCCCTAATCATGAGTGATATTGAGCATTTCTTCATGTGTTTTTTTGCCATTTGTATTTCTTCTTTGGAGAAATGTCTATTCAAGTCTTTGGTCCATTTTTTAATTGGGTCGTTTGTCTTTTTATTGTTGAGTTGTAACATCTCTTTATATATCCTGGATATTAAACCCTTATCAGATATGTGATTTCCAAATATTTTTTCCCATTGAGTTCGCTTCCTTTTCACCCTTCTCACAAAGTCCTGTGAGGTGCAAAACTGTTTAATTTTGAGGAGGTCCCATTTATCTATTTTTAATTTTGTTGCACGTGCTTTGGGTGTAAGGTCCAAGAAACCACCATCTACTACAAGGTCTTGAAGATGTTTCCCTACATTTTCTTCTAGTAGTTTTGTGGTCCTGGCTTTTATATTTAGATCTTTGATCCATTTTGAGTTGATTCTTGTATAGGGGGTGAGATAGGGGTCCTCTTTCATTCTTTTGGTTATAGATATCTAGTTCTCCCAACACCATTTGTAGAAGAGACTGTTTTTTCCCATTAGCGTGGGCTTGGTAGGTTTGTAAAAAACCAGTTGACTATATAGGTAAGGGTATATGTCTGGGTTCTCAATTCTATTCCACTGATCGATGTGTCTATCTTTATGCCAGTACCATGTTGTTTTGACCACTGTAGCTTTGTAATATGTTTCAAGGTCAGGAAGTGAAATTCCTCCCACCTTGCTCTTCTTTTTTAGAATGCTTTTGGCTGTTCGGGTGCACTTACCCTTCCAGATGAATTTGGTGATTGCCTTCTCTAATTCTGTAAAGTAAGCTGTTGGGATTTTGATTGGTATTGCACTGAATCTATAAATCAGTTTGGGCAACATTGACATCTTCACGATATTTACTCTTCTAATCCATGAACACGGAATGTCTTTCCATTTGTTTAGGTCTTTTTAAATTTCTTTTAGCATTGTTCTGTAGTTTTCTGCATACAGGTCCTGTACTTCTTTGGTTAAATTTACTCGTAGGCATTTGAGTCTTTGTTGCTATTGAAAATGGAATTTTCCTCCTGATTTCCTCCTCAGATTGTTCAGTACTACTGTACAAAAACATTACTGATTTTTGCATGTTGATCTTGTATCCTGCCACTTTGCTGAACTCATTTATTAGTTCAAGTAGCTTTGTCGTGGATACTTCAGGGTTTTCTAAGTACAAGATCATATCATCCGCAAACAGTGAGAGTTTTACTTTCTCTCTTCCTATTTGGACGCTTTTAATTTTTTTGTCTTGTCTAACTGCCCTAGCTAGAACTTCTAGTACAATGTTGAATAACAATGGTGACGGTGGGCATCCTTGTCTTGTTTCTGATCTTAGAGGGAAAGCGTTCAACCTTTCCCCATTGAGTATGATGTTGGCTGTGGGTTTTTCATGTATGCCTTTTATCATATTGAGGAATTTTCCTTTTATTCCTATCTTTTGAAGTATTTTTATCAAAAAACGATGTTGGATTTTGTCGAATGCCTTTTCTGCATCTATTGAGATGATTATGTGTTTTTTTTCCTTAAATTTGTTAATGTGGTGTATTACATTGATTGATTTTCTTGTGTTGAACCAGCCTTGCGTACCAGGAATAAATCCCACTTGGTCGTGATGTATAAGTCTTTTCATATGCTGTTGGATTCGATTTGCAAGTATTTTGTTGAGAATTTTTGCATCTATGTTCATTAGTTCGATTAGTCTGTAATTTTCTTTTCTTGTGGAATCTTTATCTGGCTTTGGTATTAGGGTGATGTTGATTCATAAAATGTGTTGGGTAATTTTCCCTCCTCTTCAATTTTGTGGAAGAGTTTCAACAAGATTGGTGCTAATTCTTTTTGAAATGCTTGGAAGAATTCACCTGTGAAGCCATCTGGTCCTAGACTTTTCTTTGCTGGGAGATTTCTGATGGCAGATTCAATCTCCTTAATTGTGACTGATTTGTTAAGTTCTTGTATTTCTTGTAGCGTCAGTGTAGGTTGGTTATGCTTTTCTAAAAATTTGTCCATTTCATTTAGGTTGTCTAGTTTGTTGGCATATAGTTTCTCATAATATCCTCTTATGATTCTTTTTATTTCTGTGAGGTAATTTGTAATTTCTCCCCTTTCATTTCTGATTGTATTTAATTGCATCTTCTCTCTTTTTTTCTTTGTTAGTCTAGCTAGGGGTTTGTCAATTTTATTGATCTTCTCAAAGAACCAGCTTTTGGTTTTGTTGATTTTCTCTATTGTTTTTCTGTTCTCATTTTCATTAATTTCTGCTCTAATTTTTATTACTTCTTTCCTTCTGCTTGCTTTGGGATTGGTTTGCTGTTCTTTTTCTAGTTTCTCTAATTGTTCAATTAAATCTTTGAGTTTAGCTCTTGCTTGTTTTTTAATATAGGCATTTAGGGCTATAAATTTCCCTCTCAAGACTACCTTCGCTGTATCCCATAAGTTTTGATACGTTGTATTCTCATTTTCATCTGTCTCAATATATTTACTGATTTCACTTGCAATTTCTTCTTTGACCTACCAAATATTTAGGAGTGTGTTGTTCAGTCTCCACACATTTGCACACTTACTCTTCTCCTGTCTGTTATTGATTTCTAGTTTCATTGCATTATGATCTGAGAAGGTGTTTTGTATAATTTCAATCTTTTTATATTTATTGCGAGCTGTATTGTGACCTAAATTGGCCTATCCTGGAGAAAGATCCATGGGCACTTGAGAAAAATGTATAACCCGCTGAGTTTGGATGCAGTGTTCTGTATATGTCTGTTAGGTCTAACTTGTTTATCATATTGTTCAAGTTCTCTGTTTCCTTGTTGATCTTCTGTCTAGGTGTTCTATCTAATGATGTGAGAGGGGTGTTGAAGTCTCCAACGATTATTGTAGAAATGTCTATTTCTCCCTTCAGTTTTGCCAGAGTTTGTCTCATATATTTTGGGGCACCCTGGTTAGGTGCGTAGATATTTATGACTGTTATATCTTCCTGGAGGATCGTCCCTTTTATTAATATATAATGGCCTTCCTCATCTCTTACCATTTTTTGCGTTTGAAGTCTGTTTTGTCTGATAACAGTATAGCTACCCCTGCTCTTTTCTGTTTACTATTCGTGTGGAGTATCTTTTTCCAACCTTTTACTTTCAGCCGGTTTGTATCCTTGGGTCTGAGGTGGGTTTCTTGTAAGCAGCATATGGATGGCTCATGTTTTTTTATCCATTCTGTCAGCCTGTATCTTTTGATTGGCGAATTTAATCCATTCACGTTCAAGTATATTACTGAAAATGCACTATTTATTTCCTCCATTTTATTCTTTGGTTTTCATATGTCATCTTATTTTTGTCTCTCTTTTTACTCTTTTGGTTATCCTTTCTGTTTTTCTTTCTTCTATACTCTCCTCCAAGCCTCTCTCTCCTGTCTTCTTCTTTCAGGTTCTAAGGCTTCCTTTAATATTTCCTGCAAAGGTGGATTCTTTTTTGCAAACTCTCTTAGTTTCTGTTTGTTTGTGAATACTTTATATTCACCTTCATATTTGAAGGACAGTTTTGCTGGATAAAGAATTCTCGGCTGGCAGTTTTTCTCTTTCAGTTTCCTAATTGTATCATACCACTGTCTTCTCGCCTTCATGGTTTCTGAAGAGAAATCTGCACTAAGTCTTACTGGACGTCCTTTGTATGTGATCGTTTGCTTCTCTCTTGCTGCTCTGAGAATTTTCTCTTTATCTTTGACATTTGACATTCTGAATAATATGTTCTTGGCGTAGGTCTATTTGGATTTATTCTCATTGGGGTACGGTGTGCTTCTTGGACATGCAAGCTCATTTCTTTCATGAGAGTTGGGAAATTTTCAGCTATTATTTCCTCAAATACTCTTTCTGCCCCTTTTCCTTTCTCTTCCCCTTCTGAAACTCCCATGACACGTATGTTGTTGCATTTTGTGTTGTCATTCAACTCTCTGAGCCCCTGCTCAATTTTTTCCATTCTTTTCTCTCTCTGTTCTTTTCTCTCTTCAATTTTAGCTGCTCTGTCTTTGGTATCACTTATTCTTTCTCCTATTGTTTCGAGTCTGCTGTTGTATGCATCAAATGCATTTTTGACTTTACCTATTGTGTCTTTCATTCCCATGAACTCCCTTACTTTTCTTTTCAGGATTTCAAATTCTTCTTTGCGTTCGCTCAATGACTTCTTGATGTCATTGATCTCTTTAACTATATTCTCTTTCATCTCATTAATTTGATTTTGGAAATTAGTGCTCATCTCACTGATTATTTCTCCCAAATTCTCATCTCTTCTGGGATTTTGCTGTATTCCTTTTCTTGGGCCATGTCTTCTATTTTCTTAGTATGGCTCGTAATGTTTTGCTGGTGCTTAGGCATCTGGTTAGTTTGTATTTTACTTAGATGCTCTATCTCTTTCTCTTTTATGTGGTTTTAGTGGCAGGAGGCTGTGAGTTACCACAGCTCTTTGATTTTTGGCTCAACCTTGATTGTTAGGATTGTTCTGCTAGTTGCTCAAAACTGGGCACTGGGCCCAGTAACTGGTTGTAGAGTTGTTTCCTAGGGCCTTGGGCAGGGAGGCTATAGAAGCCAGGAAAAGCCTCTCTTACTTATTAATTTTCTTATGTGCACTTTCTTGGTCTGCCAGGAGATGGCGCCTGTTGGCAGTTCTCAATTCAATGCCTGGTTGGAGCGTATTTATTGTGACACAGACCAGATCAATGTGATAGAGCTTCCTGTCTTGGGGCTAAGAGCTCTGTGATTCAAACTTTCTGAGACAGTTCTCCAGACTTTTCTCGTAGTGTCCTCCTTTTCCCAGCTAGGAAATATTTCCACTCCCCTTTGAATGCTCAACAATCAGTCCCTGTTAGTAGAGGAGGGGATTGGGAGGTTTGTATATCTTTGGCTCCCTGCAGCACCACCCGGCCTGGAAGGGCTCTCAGGACAGGGCAGACCAAACCTGGGAGTCAAAAGCAGGGTCAGCCCCAGGCTCTCTCCCTGCTCCCCCCTGGAGTCCTCAACAATTAGTCCAGGCCAGAAGAAAGGGAGGTTGTGAGGGCCGGATTTCTCCTCCCGTCCTTCCTAGACTCCCAGGGCAAACCACCATGTGATAGGGACCCAAATTGACAGGTCAGAACCTGAGTCAGCCTAAGGCTATGTCCCTCTCTCTCCCCTTTCAGGGAGTGGTAGATCCCTGGATTTCCCTTTGTCTGTGGTCGCAGGCCCAGAGGCCAGAGAATTCTGAAGAGTGTGGGGGAGGGTGCCGGCAGCAGCAGAAACTGCTACTTCCCACTCACGGTTCTGGTTCTGTGGTCGCGATTCCCCCTCCGCCATCTTCCTGGAACTCCTAGAATGTTCTTGTAAGACCATCTGTGCCTCATTCCCATAGTGGGTTACAGTCAGAGAAGCTCCGTTGCACAATCTCATTTTCTTCTATGGTAACAAATTATTTTGATTTTCTCTGTGTTTTGGAGTCAGTTTCATAGTGTACCTTTTTCTATGAAATCACTCTTTTTATTCATTTTATTTCCATGGCTGTGAACAAAGTAGTTTTTTAATAATTTAATAAAATATATATCTATATTTATTAGAGATATTGTGAGCTTACAAACAGTCATGCATAACGTGCAGAATTCCCATACCTCACCCTCCACCACACCTTACATTGCTGTGGAGCATTTGTCACAGATCATGAAAGAACATCATCAGATGATTACCACTAACTATGGTCCATAGCTTACACGTGGTATATTTTTCCATATACCCCCCTATAATTAATACCATGTATTAGTATTGTACATTTGTTATGGTTCATGAGAGAATACTCTCATATTTGTACTGTTAACCACAGTCCATCTTCCATGGCTCACTGTGTTATACAGTCCCACGCCTTGTACACTCCATCCAAAGTGGAAACTCTGTGGCTCTCACTCTCATCAGAGTTCTGCAGTCATACCCATGTTAACCTTTGACTGTTTTCCTTAGTCCAAAAGAGAAAATCCCGTATCTCCCCCCCACTGCTCCCCAGCATTGACACAGTACCTTCTTTGACATTGATGGAAGAGTATAATGATATTGCTGTTAACTATAGTTAAACCGCCATGTGGAAGGGTCTGTGGGGCTCCGCAGCCCAAATTTACAGGTCAGAACCTTAGTCAGCCTAAGGCTGTGTCCCTCTCTCTCCCCTTTCCAGGACTGGTAGATCCCTGGAGTCCCCTTTGTCTGTGGTCGCAGTCCCAGAGGCCCAAGAATTCTAAAGAGTGTGGGGGAGGGTGCCGGCAGCAGCTGCTACTTCCCACTCACTGTTCGTTGTCGCGATTTCCCTCTTCTGTCCCTCTCTCCTCTGGGTGGTGTGCAGCTTTCACCTGCTGTCCTAAACCCTAGAAGATCTTTTTCGGGGCTGTTTCAGCCTGTCCTCTAGCTATTTTTCTGGAGAAGAGATTCCCGTGTCTTACTAGTCCGCCATCTTCCTGGAAGTCCTCCGGGTTTTTTTAATATTCTTTTTTAATTTTTTTTGGAGTAATGAAAATGCTTTAATATTGACTGAAGTGATGAATGTACAACTCGGTGATTACACCAAATGCACTGATTATACACATTAGATAAATTATATGGTTTATGAACCAAAAAAAAAATAATAGGGTGAGTTGGGGGAAAGTACATCAAATGTAAGATATGGACTATAGTTTAGTAGTAATACTTTGACGATGCTCTTTCCTAATTTGTTACAAATGTTTCACAACAATGCAAGGTATATGTAATGGAGTGGTGTATGGGAGCCCTGTGTTACGTTATACATGTTTTATAAGTTCACAATTTTAACTATACACTTAGTGTTTATATGTCTTCATGTATGAATGATGTACTTCATAAATTGATTTTTAAATGGAAAAAAAATCTCTTGACCTTAGATGTGAGGGTCTGTTTCTGAACCATCAATTCAGTTCCATTGGTCTGTCTGTCTTTCTGCCAGTACCGTGCTGATTTTACCACTGTAGCTAGGTAATATGATTTAAAGTCCATAAGTGAGAGTCCTCCAATTTCATTCTTCCTGTTCAAAATGTTTCTGGCTATTTTGAGGTCCCTTACCCTTCCAAATAAATTTGATAATTGGGTTTTCCATTTCTTTTAAAAAGGCTGTTGGAAATTTTATCAGGATTGCATTGAATCTGTACATCAATTTGGATAGAACTGCCATCTTAACGATATTTAATCTTCCAATCCATTAACACAGAATGTCTTTCAATTTATTTAGGTCTTCTTTGATTTCTTTTAGCAATGCATTGTACTTTTCTGAATACATGTGCTTTACATCCTTTTGTTCCTAAATATTTGATTCTTTTAGTCACTATTGTGAATAGAATTTTTTTCCTGACTTTCTCTTCAGATTGCTAATTGCTAATGTATAGAAACGCTGCTGATTTTTTTTGCATATTAAATCTTGTGTCCTCACACTGTACTGAAATCGTTTATTAGCTCTAGTAGCTTTGTTGTAGATTTTTTGCGATTTTCCAGGTATAGGTTCATATCTGTGAATAGGGAAAGTTTTACTTCTTCCTTTTTGATTTGGATGCCTTTTATTTCTTTTTCTTTCCTGACTGCTCTAGCTGGAGCCTCTAGCAGTACATAGAACAACAGTGGCAACAGTGGGCATCCTTATCTTGTTTCTGATCTCAGCATGAAAACTCAGTCTTTCACCATTGAGTACAATGTTAGCTGTGGGTTTTTCATATATGGCCTTTTTCATGTTGAGAAAGTTTTCTTCAATTTCTATCTTTTGGAGTGTTTTTTATCAAAAAAGGATGCTAGATTTTTATTAAATGCCTTCTCTGCATCATTCAAGATGATCATTTGATTTTCTTCTTTATTTATTAATTTGATGTGTTACACTGATAGATTTTCTTGTGTTGAGCCACCCTTGCATGCCTGGGATAAAACGCACTTGATCATGATGACTAATTCTTTTAATGTGTTGTTGAATTCGATTAGCGAGTGTTTTGTTGAGGATTTTTGCTTCTGTATTCATTAGGGAAGTGAATCTGTAATTTTCTTTTTTTGTAATATCTTTATCTGGTTTTGGTATTAGGGTGATATTGGCTTCACAGAATGAGTTTGGTAGCCTTCCTTCCTGTTCAATGTTTTGGAAGAGTTTGAGTAAGATTGGTATTAGATCTTTGAATGCTTGGCCTCTTGTCCTGGGCGGTTCATTTTGGGGAGCTGTTTGATGACTGCTTCAATGTCTTTGCTTAAAAATATGTAACGCTTCATGAATTTGTATGTCATCCTTGCTCAGGGGCCATGCTAATCTTCTCTGTATTGTTCTGGTTTTAGTATATATGCTGCCAAAGCAAACACCCAGAACTTCTTAATGAAAGTTTCTGGGGAGAGGGCCCACAAAGCTGTACTGGAAAAAAAAATTTTTTAAGTAATATAACTGCACCCCAGAAAACGTGAAAAATTGAGAAAGGAAAATGCGATCAGCCCTCATTCCTCCAATCTGGCACTGCCCCTTTCATGTCTGTCTTTCTGTTTATGTAGCTGTAATCAGAGTGTGTGCTGCTGTCTGAGGCTCTCTTCCCTCAGCAGGATGTCGGCCAATTCTCGCCCGTGGGTAGCTGCCCTTGCCACTGCACTCAGCCATGGCCTTGGCCGTTCCCCTGAGCCGAGTCCCTGCGCTGGAGGAGCTTGGCCTTGTGCGGCCAGCAGGCGGCCCATGTGTGCCCTGAGCTCTTACCTGAAGCTGTGCAAGGCATGTCCACCGTGGCATCCAGGTGTGAGGAGTCTGGCCTCCTGGTCAGCTTCCCAGGGCGCCCTTCTGCCCTGGCCACTCATCTCCAGCACATGTTGGAGATTCTTGGAGCTGCCATTTTACCGTATGCTCTTCCTCTGTACCTTTTTCTTCTGCCCAACTCAAATCCCTTAGGTGCAGTTGAGATTGAAGGCGAAGGCTATGCGATGGGGCATAAAGGAGCAAGGGTCAGGCTGAGAGCCGGCCTGAGTCAGGTCTGCTGTTAATCTGCTGTGTCCTCGGACACTTAATCCTTTCCAGGTGCCTTGGTTGCTTCCTCTGTAAAATCAGAAGCAGGGACCAGATCGTTTCTGTGTTTCCTCTCAGCATTTAAACTCCTAACCCCAGTCACAAGGTTTTCAGAGGCTTAAAAACAGACATAGTCTTGGGCAAGATTTTCAGGTTCCCTGCTAGGCACCTCCCCTCCCCTGTCAGCGCTTCCAGGGTGCCCCTTTTCTCTGTGATTAACCTACAGAGCCTGGGCATCCTCTGAAAGCAGCACTTCTCAGTCAAGGGTGGTTTCGTGCCCACTCTCCCCCGGGGACGAGTGGCAGTATCTATCTGAAAGCGATTTTGGCTGTCACAGCTGCGGGCTGCTGCGAGCAGGGATGCCGCTAAAGACCCTGTCATGTGGAGGGCAAGCCCCCCACAGCAAAAGATTCGCTGGCCTTAAATAGAGATTAAGAAGCCTTCCCTGAGGGAAGCAGGCTTGGCTCTTCTGAAGACTCTCATGCAAGATTCATTTCCAGTTCAGGCAAAGAAAAAGCCAGCAGATAGAGCTCCGTGCGGGGAGGGGGAAGGATGCGCTCAGAGGCCACCTGGAGAGTGGGCCGCAGGCCTGAAGCTGGCTGGTGGGGAGCCAGCCCCTTCTGTGGGCATCCTCTCATTGCCCCGAGGTGCCCCTGAGGGCCAGCCTTGAGCAGGCCTGGTGAGGAGACAGGAGGACCTGGCTTGGCCCCAGAGGAGCAGCAGGTCCTGGGTGTGAGACTGACGCGTTCCAGGTCCTGGGTCAGGGCACCACGCCGGCTTTTCTTGTGGGAGCACAAACAGGGAGATTCGTCTTTGGAGAGGAACTCAGAGGAGCTGGCTTTTCTTAAGGACAAAGTGGACAGCTCTGAGGCACATGGTTTCAGAAGGTTCCGATTTGCAATTCCTGGAGCTGTTTAAAACCTCTTCCCTAAAGACTGCTGTGCACAGCATGCGGCACACTGCTGTGGCTAACCCTCCTCTTCTTCCACAGTCGGCTCTTGTCCCAGGTCTACACTGCAGTTATAGAGGCCGTGCTGGCTGGCATTGCGTGCTACGCCGGCACGTGCAGCCCGGCCAAGGTAAGTTGGGCCACACTTCCCTGTCCTGTCGGTGGTTTCGTGTCTGTCTGTGTGTTCTTTGGCATCTGTGGCACTCGGGTTTTTGTGAGCTTGGGCCTTGATGGAGCTGGCACCCGGCAGAGCTGCCTTGGGCGCACCTGCCACCAGAGGCGGTGCCGTGTCCTGTGGGAGGGCCAGCCAGCAGCTGTGTGCACACGTCTGGTTGGCTACAAAATCACCGTGTAACGTATTGTCTTAGAGGTTTAAAAAGGCTCTTAAAAGTTGAAAAATAAAAATATGGGTTATTCTACCGTGAATTTTAACAAAGGTAGGTCAGTTTGTTTGTAGCTGCATAGTTTAGTTTCCTGTAATTCAGTGTTTGAAAGAATTTAGGTTTAGAAAATCTGATTTGCCTTTCCCAGACAAGGCGCCGTGCTCTTCTGTCTGACCCTGAGCTCTTGCCGTTTGCGGCTGCACTGCTGAGCCTGGGGACGAGAAGAGCCAGCCTGGTGCTTCCCACTGCCAGTGGGCCCTTTCCTGAAGGAAGTCCTTGGGCACTGGGGTGGTCGTGTGCGACTTACTGTCGGAGAGACGCAGCGGCAGTTGCCAACTCCTGGCTGTCGCCCCTCCCCACTCCACCCGAACCCTGAGCTCAGCCAGGATGGCGCAGCCCCTCCTAGCATATGTGGCAGAAGCTGCAGACAGCGGGCTGTGCTGCCAGGGCAACCTCTCACCTTTGTGTTTTAACTCATCTTCTGTAGCTCAGCTATTTGAATGTTCTTAACACCTGGCAGAAACTCTCCAGGCAGCTCGGGATGAGGGGAGAAGGCAACTCTCCAGACCACACGCTCCCCGCTTGTGTCTCGGTGCCCTCTCAGGTGGATGAGCCACCCGGGGTCCAGCCTGAGAAGCAGACCCCTGCCTCCCTGACCAGCTGTTTTCACTGCCACCTGTTGGCGTGGGCACCATAGGCTTGTGGGGGGTGTTCTGGCCACAGGTTAGAAGGGCTCCTGCCCTGAGGTCCTGTGCTTTCCTGCTGCGACGGCTGACACGTCTGTGTTGCTGGTTTTCAGGCCAGGGAGGAGGCAGAGCAGACGCTGGGGTCCACGCTGGATTCCTTTGAGCTGACGCAGTTCAAGACGGCCCTACGGTAATGGCTGCTGTTTCCTGCGCGGCGTTTTTTGATTGTTTTTAAAACGTCCCTGTTCTCTCTTGGATTTACTCCAGCACGTAAGGCCATGTTAGAGGCCAAGATGCTGGACATAGTGTCCCGGGGCCAGGGTGTGCGGTTTGCCAGGGCCAGGGGCTGTGGTCTGGAAGGCATCACCGCCAGGGGGATGGTGGGAACCCTGCGCCGCTATATCTCCGGCCTCGACAGGGCGTCGGGCTCCCTGGCAGGCCTCCCCTCGCATGTCCCCGCATGCCGCCGCACCTCTGTGAGCCCAGTCCACAGCTTCGCCCCACGCTGGGACCACCTCATGCTTTCGTGTGCGCTGGGACATGCCCTGAGGTACCCCAGCCTCTGTGCACACTTCCTTACCCTGGGGAATAAGAAGGGGCTCAGAACGACTGACGGAGCAGCTAGCTGTTCCAGAGAGAGAGTTCTGTGCCCGCCCATCCGGGGTGGGGGAGGGAGCCAGAGCCAACACGGGCAGCAGCCCGGCCTCGGGCAGCTCGGGAAGCGGGCTCCGAGCACGGAGTTGTCCTGCCAGGAGACCCTTAGAGGCCCTTAGAGAACCTGTGGTGCGAGGCCGAGGCTTGCTTCACTCTCTTCCTTGGGCCTTCTGGACCTCGCTCTCTGGCCAGAGAGGTCGGGGCGGGAGGCCGCGTACACCCTGCTGTCTGGCAGATCTGGGTCTGCGCTCCCTTTGCTGTCCAGCTCTATGACCTTGGGCAAGCAGGGAGCTCTCTGTGCACCCGTCTCCTCTGAGAAATGGGTGTTTCCCACCTGGGGAGTAGTTGGGAGCTCAGAGCCTGGCAGGTGGGTGCTACTGCATGGCGTCTTCTCCTTACTGTCAGCCTGGCTGACACAGTCACCCCCCTCCTCCTCTCCGTGGGGCCTCGCCTGGCCCCTTCACCTTCCCAGGGCGGCACACACCTCAGTCCCAGGCCTCCCGGCCCTGTTGTGCAGCCCACTGGAGAGAGGAGCCAGGAGAGAGCCCCATGCCTGGGGAAAAGGGTACCCCACTTTTGGGGGCCCTTCCCCGAGTGCCTCCAAGGGCCTCAGGTTAGCGGACCTCCCACAGGCAGGCGAGGAGGGGGCACGTGTCTGAGCAGCACTTCCTACTGAGGGCTTTGTGCTCAGGCCTTGGGAGCTGGCTCTGCCTCTGGTTCCAAGGCATTCGCGTAGACAGTGGAGACTGGCTTCTGCATGGCTCACAGCAGGGCGGCCCAGAGGTGCTGGGGGATCAGGAAGGGTGTGGAGGCGGTGGGCTGCTCCTGGGCAGCCATGGGCAGCTGTCCTGTCACAATGCCCTCCCCGTGGGAGCTGCGTAAGCAAGGCTGGCTCTCAGCACGTTGGAGGTGTGGCGGCCCAGGCCAGCTGCGCGGCAGTGCTGGGGAGTGCACAGACTGACTTTGCTTCTGTTTCACTTTTGTTCTGCAGCTCCAAGGCAGCTTTTCATATACATGCTGTGAATAATCAGGGAAGGTGAGCCTGAGATTCCTGAGCATCCTCACTGGGGCACGTTTAAGGAGCAAAAAGAGACAGACACTGCCTCGTGGTTCCTGGCCAGGCTGTGGTACTCGGCAGTTCCACGCCTGGGCTCGGGGTGGCTGCGCCCAGCTGAAACCCTCTGCCCCGAGCGCATCCTGCTGAAGGCCCGGCAGTGGGCTGCTGGCACACTCACGCTGCACGGTCTGCGTGTTAACCCTGCGTGTGTGCAGCCCAGTATTTGCAAAATCCCTGAAAGAGATTCAGGGATGGGGGTTGACGTTGCCAGGTTGAAAAGGAACATCATAAAGAAGCCTCTTTTTTTATGCTATAGTATTTTCTGTTTTATTAGTGCTAAGTTAAAAACAAGCATCTGTATTTTTCAGAGCAGTTGTGAGTTTACAGCACAGTGCAGAAAATAAAGAGCCCCCTGCAGTGTTCCCTGTTACTGATGTCGTTAGTTACGCCAGTGGCGGCATGATGACGGCTATGCCGTTGACCAAAATCCATGGTCTGCATTCGGGTTCACGCGGTGTTAGTTCTATGGGTGCTTTTGTTTTTTGTTTTTATTGTGGTAACAAATGCACAACAAAATTTCCCATTTTAACACTTTTGAGCATACAGTTCAGTGGCTTTCGCCACATTCTCAACAGTGCGCTGCCATCACCACCTTCCATCACGTGGGCAGAAGCTGCGCCCGTGAAGCATGTCGCCTGTTCCCCACCCCACCCAGCCCCTGGAAACCTGCATTCTCATTTCTGGCTCTGATTTGCATATTCTAATTGTTTCATATCAGTGAGATCACACAATATTTGTCCTTTTGTACCTGGATAGCTCCTTAATATGTCTCTTTTCTTCTTCTAGAATTGTGCCCCTGGAGAGTGAAGACAGCCTGTGCCTTGTGAAGACTGTAAGCAGAGAGTTTCCCCACCAGAGGGCTGCAGTGACCATAGGAGGCATTTCAGGGGATTGAGTGGCATGGGCCTCAGCGTCCACCAGCCTGAGGATCCTGCTGTCAGGATGCTCCCGGCCATGCAGGGATGAGCCTGTTTTCTGTCCACGCTCCCTGGCCTGGGCTGCCCCAGGCCCAGGGTCTTAGCTGCGGGGGAGGGCTCCTCTTTCTGACCTTTGAAGGCCTCCTCCAAGTGCAGAGATTGCTCTGACCCCGTGTGGAAGAGATGGGCCTGCCATGATGCCTGCACCAGGGGCTTAGCAGAGCCTCAGCCCGTGAGCTGGCACACGGCCCAGGGCAGTAGTGTAGAGCTGCACTGAGACACGGTCCCCTCTCCCTCTGGGGCAGGCTGACGGCCTGCAGCAGTTGGAGTTCCTGGGCCAGTTGCTCCAACCACAAGCTGAGTCCTCTGTTTACCCCAGAGCATCCTGATCATGTCACAAAAGGGTGACAAGCTCTGAGTGATTAGATGGACATGCAGCCCAGGTTCTGGCTGTGATGCTTGTGGCCATGCCAGAGCCCTAATTCCAGCCAGCTTTTGGTCACGGGAGCTGGGTGGGCAGGTGAGAGTGAGTGCAAATGCGCCCATCACCAGAGGATAATCAACTCAAAGTTCCTCATCCACATAAAACAGTGCAGCAAGGGTAACTTCCTAAGGCTGTGAGTATTTATGCTCTTGTAATTTGCGTACTCCCTGAATCGGTCAGCATTTTGTGTTGCTCTTCTAGAACCAGATTAGTTTTCTTATGTGTGTGACATCATCAAGAAGTGAGCAGTGCTTTCTGTGGTACAGGTGAGGCTTCTGTACCTCCGTGCTAGACTTGAAGTCCACTTCTCCTTGGACTCTGGTGCAGTGCTGTAGAAGGTCCTCAGTAGTAGGTGACATGACAATGAATGGAGCTCAGTGGAGTCATGCTGTGAAGGTCAAATAGGAAAGAAGAGGTAGGATAGAGGCTTCCCCTCCAGCTCCTGCACTCCTCCCGGCAGAGAGGAAGTGCTGCCTCCTCCTATGGAGCTGAGAGTGGAGTTCGATTCTGTACTGAGGTGCCATGTGGTGATGTGTGTGAACACAGTCTTGTGTCTTCTGCACACCGTGGGTTTCCTGAAGACGGCCTGGCCCAAGTCCGTGTTTTCTCTCCCATTGCCACATGGAAAGTACGTAGGAAGTGTGCGAAGCACTCTCTTTACTCTTTTCAGTGCCCGTGCCCTGTTCCTCTGTTCCACAGATCAAATATGAAAGAGAGGGACATGATTTTTTCTGATTGTTCTGGAAGCCAAAGAAGTGAAGAGTTCCCTTTACCACTTAAGAGGGACCGTGTAGCCTGGGAGGGTTTTTTGTCTTCAGACAGTTACTTGAAATTATTTGAAACTGGTTAGACAAACCTTCCAGTTGTCAAGCTCAATCAGAAAATTACCTAAAAAAAAAAGTCTACATGTCACTTTTGTACCTTCTATTATCAAGACAATATGAAAAATCAAGGACTTCGGCTTTAACTGTTGTTTTTTTCCTTTTCGCCCTCTGCTTTCTGTGTATACGTGTGTATGCGAATGAGAATCCAGCAGTTCTGTCGAGAGCCCCAGGTCTCTTGGCTCTGCCTTGCGAGTGCAACGGGGCTCTGGTAGGACAGCATTTGGTCCAGGAGGGCTTGTGGCCAGCCCTAACTGGGCTCTGATCCTACCATTCTCTGCCTTTCTTCTGCTGCAGTCTGGTTTTTAACATACATCAGGGCTTTCTTACGAGCCATTCAGGAGCTTTCTCTGAGTTGCTCTAAATTTTTTAGCCTACTGAAGTCCCTGTTTTTACTTGTCTAGGCCATAAAAGCTTGCATAGTTTTCTTGCTACTGAGAGGAGCATATGCAGGTGTCAACATGTACCCAGAAATGTCCACAAAGACATGTATACGTGACCACCTTTCCACGCAAGTTCAGAACATGAGCCCAAACCAAAGAAGGGTTTCATGCGAGTGTGGAAATGCTGGGGAGTAAAGAACAGAAGAGGCCGTGTGTGGAAGCCTCGAGGAAACAAGCTACTTCCCTCCCCATAGGCTGGAGACAGGCTAGTTGAGAATGAAGGCTGTTAGGTCACCTCGCAAGGAGGACTTGCAGAAACCTGAAGATGCCCTGCCCCTGGGAAGAGCGGCTCTGGTCACGCGGCCATGGCAGGGACTAGGCAGTGACAACGCCTGCTTCCCTGGGAACGTCACCACGTGCCGGGAAGTGCCACAGGGTCTGTCTCTCACCTTCTCTCCTCTGATGCAGGCTTCTATGACCATCTACGATATCCCAGACTTGCTGGGAGGAAGGGGCTGCTTAGGGTCTGTCGTCTTCTCAGAATCCTTTTTGACATCTCAGATCTTGGTGAAAGAAAAGGGTAAGTTCCTGTGGTCTTTGAAAAGCAAAATTTGAACGATTTTTTTTTGGGGGGTGAAATAAACCATAGACTAAGTCAAAAGACCATCAATAAGCTGGTAAAAATATTAGAACACTTATGATAAACATAGTATATCTCAATTTGTGAAGATCTATTATAAGTTAATAAGACAAATAAAGCTACCAAGTGGCAAAATGGGCCATATATATATGAATTGGCAGATCACAGAAGTGGAAATGAAAAAGTTAGAACCATATATACATATGTATATATTAGAAAACATACAACCTTACTGTTGGTCAAGACAAAGCAATTTGAAACAATAATTACATACTATTTTTCACCTATGTGGGCAAGAAATTTTATAGTGATAATATCCAGCACTGATCAGCCTGGTAATGATTGGTTTTTAATATGTATTCCTGGACTATTTTGATAAAAATTAAAAGTAAAACTAAAAAGGACTAATTCCCAAGACTCGTCATTTAAATGTTGTGAAAAACAGTGACATTAACCGGTCCCCACCTGCCTCCCTGTCCCTGTCCCAGAGGGGCAGCCGCTGGGCCATTGCAGACGCTAGGGCGGCAGAGCCCCAGTGGGCAGGCGGGTGGTCCTGGCGGCTGGGCCAGGGCGGGAGTAAGGGGCCCGTCCGTGGTCCTCCTGCAGGTGGCGCTGTGACCACAGACACCAGCTCACTGGTCCTGACGGCCGCCATCCCCAGACTCTGCTCCTGGCTGGTCAGTACCCGTCGGCGGGGGCAGACATGGGGGGTTTGGGTGCGCTTACGGGTGTCAGTCCTGGCCCAAGCCCAGGCGGCCAGCGACCAGCTCGGCCAGCTCGCGGGCTGCGGGCCCTGGACTGGGCGGGGGGACCATCAGGGCAGTCTTATGGTAAGAGAGACCCAGCAGGGTTTGCCCTGAAGTAGTAAGTTGAAAATCTACTCCTTTTGGACACAGGTAGAAGATAACGAAGTAAAATTGTCTGAGAAAACCCAGCAAACAGTGACGGTAAGAACCCTTCTTATTTTCAGTGTCAACATCGAATAAGAATAAAATGCAAATGATTTATAAAAATAATTTTTAAAATTGCATCTTACTACTGATCTGAAAGTCCTGTGCCTCTTTGTCTTCAGTTTCTCTTGCACTCTTCCTCTTCTCAGCAAATTCCAGAAATAACTATTTAATGGGACACAGTTAGAGGGATTCTGTCTACATTTAGGCCTTTTGATGGTTTTTAAGAATCACTCAGTTCTATTAGCAGCAGATCCCAGACCGCCCGTGGCAGGCAGAACTGAGAGGTCAAGCTTCAGGTCAAGGAGAAGCTGCCTCTGTTTTTCAGAGGATTTAAGTCCCTGCAGGCTTCAGCGCCTGACTCAGAGAAGCCAGGGGCACAGCAGGTGACGGCCTCCCAGTGACCCTTGCCCCTGCACTGCAGGGGTCGGAGCAGAGCGCTGCCCAGGTGTCCCGGCACAGGCCGTGGGCATCGGTGCCCTGTGGAGTCCTGGTGGTCCTCCCACAAGACTCACGTGCACCTTGCATGTCCAGGCTCGGCGCTGGCACCAGGCTACAGGAAAGGAGCTCCAAGACGAGTGGAGGGGCAGCCGCTGGGCCATTGCAGACGCTCGGGCCGCGGCAGGCCTGGTGCAGGCACAGAGCGGGGGCTGCGAGGCCCGGCCCTGGCAGCGTCCTCTCCCTCCACCAGTAAAGCATTCTGGGGACCCACTCCAGGGCAAACAGCGACGGAGGCCATGAGGAATGTCAGGGTGCTTTGTGGGCCCGGAAAGCCGCATGACATGGTTTCACCCTGTTCTCCCGTCACTGTTTCCTGCTTTACTGTCTGGTCACCCTCCAGAGAAGGTGCTGGCCAGAGAGAGCAGCACAGGGGTGAAGGCTCGATTCTGCTCACTCGGAGAACACTGCTGGGAATGGGCATGGGGGCCTCAGCTCCCCCTTCTCAACTGCTAAAGACCCACACAGCGCCAGAGGCCCCAGGCTGGGTGGACCCGAGCCTGCCGAAGCAGCTCTGCTAGAAATAATCGGGGGGAATCCTGGCTTGGTGAGTGTGGGTGCTGAGGCCGCCCGCCCTGTGCGTGTCGTTAAAGGGGGACGAGTGCTTCCTGGGCACCTTCCTGGCGGCAGGAGAAGGAGCACGCCTGTATGCCCCCAGCCCCCTGTCCTGGCCTGAGGAGGGTGAGTAGTGGGGCTTTTACTTTGTCTTTTTCTTTTCTTTCGCAGTGTCTTTTCTGTTCCTGACTGTTAGGCCCCTCCTTCTGCAGATGTCAGCATAGGTATTTAATAACGTGCCTGATACTTGAAAAGCCCTTTGAGTATGGAGGTGCTTTCTTAGCGCTGTTCTTCCTTGAGTCACCACTTTGCAGATGAGTCTCGTGTGGGAAAGCGCAGACCGCAGGCTGCGCCTCTTCTCCCGCTGCGCCGACTAGAGCAGCAGCACATCCAGGGATAGAATTTGTGGACCCAAACAAAATTTGGATTCATTTTCTATTGCAGTAAAACAAATTATACAGATTTAGCAACTTGAAATAAAACGTTTTATTACCTCACGGTTCTGTAAGTCGGATTCTCTGCTGAGAGTCTCACAAGCCAGAGGTCAATGTGTCAGCCAGGCAGGAGGGTCTGGGGAAGAAGCTGCCCCTAGCTGCCTCCAAGCTCATCCCGGCTGTTGGCAGAATCCAGCTCCCTGTGGCTATGGGACTGAGGTCCCCATTTTCTTGCCGGCTCCTGGACAGGGCCACGCAGCTCCTTCCCCA
Organism: Tolypeutes matacus; assembly: GCA_026826555.1. NCBI lineage: Eukaryota > Metazoa > Chordata > Mammalia > Cingulata > Chlamyphoridae > Tolypeutes > Tolypeutes matacus. The sequence goes on along the minus strand of JAKSZT010028529.1, from coordinate 1,115,457 downwards.
GACGTCCTTCCTGTGGCCTCCCCATCTCATGTCCACGCCCTCTCATCCTGCATGTGTCTGAACACCTCTCCTGCCGGTCGGAGGAAACCGCCCGTGAGGCTTGTGTAGTGGACGGCCTCACACAACCCCACGAGTGACTCCAGGGGCTCCTGAGAATCCTGCCCCCACGTTCCTCATCCCTCCCACATGCAAAATAGAATCCCCAAGAGTTTTCTCCCATTATAGCGTCAGCTCAAAACCCCACACCTCATCACCTGGGTCATCTAAGGCAGGTGTGAATGCGGCCGCTGCGTGCAGTCCGCTGAGTACAGTCTTGAGCACAGGTCCTCCCTCTGCGACCTTGTAAGTGAAAGAGACGAGCTCCATGCACCCACCCCCAAAGTACTGCGATGAGACAGGCATGGGATAAGAGTTATAGAAATTTAGGTTCAAAATGGGGGGAACTGGAGGGTAAAAAGGAGTCACCAGTGCAAAGCAGCTTTGCCGTCCAGCTAGGAAGCTCCAGCCAGCATTCCTCCGTTAGGCTTCAAGGCCTGGAAATACCCCCTGGCTCTCAGCTGTGCCCCTGGCACTGGGTCCGCCCCTTAGCCTTCCTTCCTTTTTCACGGAGGGTAACAAGTGTTTGCAGCTGTCTGCTTCCCACCAGTAGAGTGGGGTCTGATCCTCTGCTTTCACTCTGTGCCGCCTCTTGGGCCAAGCTAGCAGTGTTTCTGCCGCTATAAAATTCTTAAGAACCTTGTCTTGCATAGATTTCATGGGGATTTATTCTGTGCTTCTTTTTGGCCCCCTTAAAAATAGCACTTTTTTTGAGCCCTGTTCTTTCCTTGTTGGATATAGCTGCCTTAAGAAGGAAGAGTTCTGACTTACTCCACAAATTCCTTGCCCTCTACTAAGGGAATCGCCTTTCTGGAGAACTTGCTGTTCTTGTTGAACACCTTGCCTGTGGCAGGCTCCTCTCCCTGGCTGAGGGTCCTCCACGCCGCAGGAGACAGCAGAGGCTTTCAGACCCTTCCCGAGTGCAGCCTGCTGGTGGGAGGTGCTCCTGTGCCTGCAGCACAGAGGAGCCCAGGGTCCAGGCGTGTCCGCTGATAGGGCACGTGTGACAGCTGCCAGCCTGGGCGAGGCTGCACAGCTGTAAAAGCAGACTGACGGGAAGTGGCTGTGGCTCAATCAGTGGGGCTCCCGTTTACCATATGGGAGGCCCCGGGTTCGGTTCCCGGGGCCTCCTGGTGAAGGCAAGCCCGCCCGCACGGCATGGTTAGCTGACCCAGTGAGCACAAGCAGCAGCAAGGGGGGATAAATGAATAAATAAAATCTTAATAAATAAATGAATGAATGAATGAATGAATGAATGAATGCAGACTGAGCTTGGCAGAGTTGAGCCGGCTAAAATATTTAGCAAAGACACTTGCCAAAATTAGTTTGCACCTTCTCAGCAAAGGGCCTTGTTAGAAAAATCACCTCGCATCATATTGATGTGCCGAGGTCTCTGCACAAGAGTGAAGAGCTTAGATTTCAAGCTTCTTAGCTGCTGAGGGGCTCTGGTTTGGGAACTGGTTTTCTGAAGCAGAGCTTTGGCCAGGCGTGCCCCGTAATCTTGAGCCTGGGCGAGGGGGGTTCTGAAGCGTGAGTGCCTAGACGGGGATGACCTCGACAGACACCTCTTCTCGCCCCGTGGAGGCAGCAATGGCAAAAGTGCTCAGCCGGAGTGGCTGGGGCTGGTTGTACCTCCTGAGCCCAGGGAAGTTGAACCTCCAGGGGCTCCCACTGAGCTCCTGGGAGACGGAGAGAAGCTGCTGCCCCTGGCCTGTTTCCCCTCCCAGCGTGTGGCTCCTGCTGTCACAAGCCTTCCTGCCGGTGGCCCCGCGCCCTTCGTCTGTCCTTTCCCCACCCTGCTGCCCGGGCCGGCAGCCCTCAGCCACAGGAGACTGCATCCTGCTCGGCTGCTGACCTCAGCACAAACAGATCTCACTGTGTGCTCTTCTGGGACTCGCTTCCCTCCTGCTTTTCTTTTTATATATAAACTATTTACTTTGAGTTGTGGTAAAATATGCATAGCATAAAACTCATTTTAACTGTCTTAAAGTAGGCCGTTCTTTGACACTGAGATGTTGGCAATACTGCGTTACTTTCCCACTGCCTGTTTCCAGACGTTGTCAGCATCCCACCATACCTCATGCTAGTGTAGCCTGAGCTCCCCATTCCCCTTCCTTGCCCTCGGCACCACTTCTGCTTCCCGTCTCTATGACTCACTAACCCTAAGTATTTCGAGTCAGATTAGCTGTTCTTTCCTGTCACTTACTTCGCTCGGCATGTCTTCAGGGTTCATCCATGTTGTAGCATGTGTCACAGCTCGCTTTTCTTTATGGTGGGACTTGCTGTTTCTGCTCAAGAGTCTCCCAGACAGTTGTGTGCAGCCACACAGGTGATTCTCTCCCGTGGCCCAGCAGCACCCCTGGACGGAAGTGTGCCAATGTGTGCATCATGCTTCGTGGTGCACGTGGGCTGGCTGCAGGTTTCTGCTGCGAGCAGGCTTGTCCCTGTGCGAGCGGCAGGCTCTGTAGGAGTGCAGCCCACATACAGCTCTCGTTGCGAGGCCAGACTCCTGCAGCGGCTCAAACTTCTGCCAGCAACGTGCAGGCGTCTCACTTTCCTACACTGGCCAACACTTGCTCTTTGGCCAGTGTCTGTTAAACTGGTGTGAAATATTGTATTATTAGGGTTTTGTGTTTTTCTGATTTTTTTTTTTTTTTTTTTTTTTTTTTTTTTAAAGATTTTATTTATTTATTCATTTATCCCCCCCTTGCTGCTTGTGCTCGCTGGGTCAGCTAACCACGCCGTGCGGGCGGGCCTGCCTTCACCAGGAGGCCCCGGGAACCGAACCCGGGGCCTCCCATATGGTAAACGGGAGCCCCACTGATTGAGCCACAGCCGCTTCCCATGTTTTTCTGATTATTAGTAAAGGTTGACCATCTTTTTATTTACTGGCCTGTTGTATTTTCTCCTCTGTGAAATGCCTGTCCCTATCTTTTGCTCTTGCTTCTTTTGGATGATTTGTCTTTTTCTTGTTTATTTGTAAGAGTTCTTACAGAAGTGAATTTCTTGTCAGTTATGTATATTTTCTTCCACATTGTAGCTTATTTTTTTCGTTTTATTCATGGTGTTTTCTAGTGAACTAAAGTTCTTAATTTTAACGTAGTCAGAATAATTAGTCTTTTCCTCTGTGGTCAGTGTGTTTTGGACCTGTTTAAGCAATACTTCATCGTGAAGTCTCAAAGATACTCTCCTCTTTTGACTTCTAAAATATTGTTGTTCTTTCCCAGAATCTACCTGGATTGATATTTGAAAGTGATATGAATTAGGAGTCCAATTTTATTTTTTAATGTAATCACTTGTCCCAACAAATTACTGAAAAATTCTTTGTCCACTGATCAACACTGCCAGCTCTGTTACAAATCAAGCATCACCTTAGATGCATAAAATCTATTGGGATTTTTTTTTACTGAGATTGTGTTGAATTTAAAGACCACTTTGGAGAGAATTGACATTTTTATCATGTCAATTAAGTAGGCCTGGGTTTTCCAGCCCGTGAACATACTACCTAAAGATCTATTCAATCTTGCTGTCCTTCAGTTCGAGTTCTCCATATGGGATTTAGTCTTTACTATTTTATATCACACTTCTTGTTGTAAATCATATCTTTTACAGTTATGTTTTCTGTTTGTTGCTGATTTATCTAGGATTATAGTAGGAAGGAGAGAATTGCTGGTTTTGGATTGCATTCAATAGTTGTATATTGATTTTTTGTCCCTCAGTGCTGCCAAAATCTTTATTAATTCTAATAATTCTAATCACCTAGATTCTTTGACATTTGTTTTCCCACAGTCTTTATTATAACATATCTCATCAAAAGAGGATGCTTGGTACTCCCCCAGCCCTTTTCCCTTTTGTGGGCCTTAGAGTACCTTAAAATAGCTTTATTGAGGCAAAATTGACATACAGTAAAGTGCATGTAAATAAAATATATCGCTGACAAGTTCGGACTTGCAGGTGCACATATGAAACCATCACCACAGTTGAGATTATAAAAATATCCATCACCCACAAACGTTTTCTCAGGTCTCCCTCCTGTGTCTACCCTACCCACCATGCTAGGTGACTGCTCTTCTGCTTATTTTCACTATGGATTAATTTGCAATTTCTAGAGTTTCTTATAATTGTAATCATATAATATATACTCCTTTTTGCTCGGCTTCTTTGACTCCACATAATTAGTATGAAATTCAGCTTTGTTGCTGCATGTGTCAATAGGTCATTCCTTTTTATTGCTGAATAAGATTTTGTTATTTGGGTATACCATGATTTGTTTTTACTCTCACCTGTTGATGGACCTTTAGCTTATTTCCAGTTTTTGTCTGTTTCAGATAAAGCTGCTTGTGAACATTCGTATAGAAATCTTTGTATGGACACGTGCTTTCATTTTTCTTGGTAAAATGCCTTGTGACTGGGTCACATTGTAGGTGTGTGTTTAACTTTTTTAAAAAACTGCCAAACTTGATCCAATATGGTTGTGCCGTTGTTACTTTCCCACCAGGGTGCCTGAGAGTTCCAGTTGCTCTGGATCCTTGCCAACACTTACTGTGGTTGGTCTTTTAGGTTTTAGCTGTTCAGGTAAGTATGGAGCAGTATCATTATGGATTTGTTTTTAACTTTTTCTTTTGAAATAATTTCAAACTTAAAGGACAGCTGCAAAAATTCTACAAACCCCATATAAAGAATTCTAACGTACCGACACCCGCCCCTGCCCTGTACTCAGATCCATTAATTTTAGCATTTACCACATTTGCTGTATCACTGTTTTCTTTTCTGTTATTTCCATTTGATTTCCCCCTTACTCTATTGGTATTTTATTTTATTTTGGCCTCTTACACCTTATCGTGTTTCCAGTTCCTTCTGATGATTCCAGGGTCTGATGTCACTTTCTGCTTGCGGCGGTTGCCACTGGCTCTCACTTACAGTGCCTCCATTGCTTTGTGACATATTCTTTGGAGCTTACATGTGGGAATCTTTTACTCCCACATTGAAGTTGGTTTTCCAGCAAGGATTTGTATCCATGTTGTAGCATGGGTCAGAACTTCACTCCTTTTATGGCCAAATAATATCGCATCAAATGTATGTACCACATTTTGCTTGTCCATTCAGCTATTGATAACACTTGGGTTGCCTCCATCTTTTGGCTATTGTAAACAATGCCGCAGTGATCATCCATGTGCAGATGTCTGTTCAAGTCCCTGCTTTCAATTCTTTTGGGTATAAACCTACAAGTGGGATTGCCGGGTCATATGGTAATTCTATATTTAACTTTCTGAGGACCTGCCAAACTGTCTTCCGCAGTGGCTGCACCATTTCACATTCCCACCACCGATGAACAAGAGTTCCTATTTCTCTACATCCTTCCCAACACTTGCTATTTTCTGTGTTTTTTTAAATAGTAACCATTGTAGTGGGTGTGAAATGGCATCTCAGTGTGATTTTGATTTCCCTGATGATGTTGAACATCTTTTCATGTGCTTATTGGCCATTTGTATACCTTCTTTGGAAAAGTATCTATTCAAGTCATTTGCCCATTTTTTAATTAGGTTGTTTGTCTTCTGCCTTGTTGAGTTGTAGGATTGCTTTTTATATTCTGATTTAAAACCCTTGTCAGATATATGGTTTCCAAATATTTTTTCCCATTTTCTAAGTTGTCTTTAATTTCTTTTTTTTTTTTTTTAAAGATTTTATTTATTTATTCATTTACCCCCCCTTGCTGCTTGTGCTCGCTGGGTCAGCTAACCACGCCGTGCAGGCGGGCTTGCCTTCACCAGGAGGCCCCGGGAACCGAACCCAGGGCCTCCCATATGGTAAACGGGAGCCCTACTGATTGAGTCACAGCCGCTTCTTTTTAATTTCTTGATAAAGTCCTTTGATGGAAAAATCTTTTAATTTTGATGAGGACCCATATGTCTATTTTTTTGTTGTTGTTACTTGTGCTTTGGGCATAAAGATTAAGAAACCATTGCCTACCACAAGGATCTGAAGCAGCTTCCTTATGTTTTCTTCTAAGAGTTCTGTAGTTTGGGTTCTTATCTTTACATCTTTGATCCATTTTTGTTACTTTTTGTCTGTGGTGTGAGGCAGGGTTCCTCTTCATTCTTTTGCATGTGGACATCCAGTTTTCCCAGCACCATCTGTTGAAGAGACTATTCTTTCCCCATTGCGTGTACTTGGCACCCTTGACAGCGGTCACTTGGCCACTGGCTGCCGAGGCAGTGGAGTAATTCACCTCGGTTGCTGTTCCCCTGCAGAATCTTTGAACAATTAGCACAAACTGGTAGACCCATCTTCCTAAGAGTTCTGGATAACAGTGAAGGGACTGCAGTAACTGGGCGAGCACGGAATCAAGGAAATGCAGCTTTAAAACGCGAGAGAAGCCCGGGGCGCCCTCTGGCCCCTCCACCACCCCACCCCCAGCCCGGTGCAGAGCCAGCCTGTGCTCCGTTGTGGGTGCTGGCCACATTCCAGGGGCCTCGATGATCCCTGTGAGCACACGGGGGCCCGTATGTCCTTGCCCGCCCCAGGTGGCCGCCTGAAAGACTGAGGGAGGGAACTCCTCTAGGGCCGCAGAGAACCACCTTACGTAGGTAGTGTAAGAACTGTCGAGTGGCAAGACCGGGGCAGAGGCTGCAGGTGAGCACTGGGGCTGGGGGGGAGCCTGCTTCGCGGGGAGCGGAGGGGCATTGAGGCTCCTGTGGAGGCTGGAGCAGCACGAGCCCAGCAGAAGCCGTGGAGGCGAGAGGTCAGTGGCACGAAATAGTTAGTGTGCTGAGAGAAAACAGTTGCCCACCAAGAATTTCATATCTGGCAAGATTTTCTTGCAAAACTAAGGGAGAGATTAAGGCATTCCCAGACAAAAAAGGCTGGGTGAGTTCGTCACCACTAGACCTGCCCTACAAGCAATGCCAAAGGGAGCTCTTCAGGCTGAAAGGAAAGGACCCTGGACAGAGGTTCAAAGCAGATAAAGAAATAGAGACCTGCACTCAAGGTCACCAGGTGGGTAATTATAAATGCCAGTGCTATTTTATTTTATTTATTCATATGTAACTCCACGTCTTACTTCTTGCAGGTACTAAAATGCAAATGCATACAAAGTAATGCTAAATCTATGGTTTTGGACATACGGCATATAAAGGTATAATTTAGGGAGGGGACGTGGCTCAAGCCGTTGAGCGCCAGCTTCCCACATGGGAGGTCCTGGTTCGGTTCCCGGTGCTGCCTAAATAAACCAAAAACTAACAACAAGCAAAACAAACGAAAAGAACAACTCAGGGGAGCCAGTGTGGCTCAGTGGTTGAGCACCGGCCTCCCACATACGAGGTCCTGGGTTCAATCTCTGGTCCCTGGTACCTAAAAAAAAGATAATATGTAACAAGCACAAAAAAAGGTAGGGTGAAAGGATATGGGAACAGTGTGTATGTGTGTGACTGAGGCTAAGTTGGTTTCAAATAAAATATGATTCTTTTAGATTTAAGATGTTAATTCTTAACCCCATGGTAGCCACAAAGAAAATGCACGAAGAATATATTCAGAAGAAATGAGAAGGGACTCAAAATGATTCAGTACAAAAAAATCACATAAAAATAAAAGTAGGCATTTATGGAAGAATTGAAGATCAAAGAGAGGTCTACGGCTTACAAAGACCACATAGCAAATTGACAAAAGAAAGGCCTGCATTATTGGTAGTTATTTCAAATTTACCCTTCCATGTGAATTTGATGATTGGCTTTTCCATTTCTGCAAAGAAGGATGTTGGAATTTTGATTGGGATTGCTTTGAATCTGTAAAGCACTTTGGGTAGAATTGGCATCTTAACAATATTTAGTCTTCCAGTCTCTGAACATGCAATGTCCTTCCATTTGTTTAGGTCTTCTTCAATTATTTTTATCAATGTTTTGTAGTTTTCCATGTACAAGTCCCTTACATCCTTGGTTGTGTTTATTTCTAGATATCTCATTTTTAGTTGCCCTATTACAGCCTTATAGCCAGAAGCCTGTTTACTCAGGTTTCCTTTGGTTGCGTAGAGCCAGGAGCTTGCATGCGTCCCTCCATGATGGTGGGCGTGGACCAGACCACCTGCTCAGTCCTTACTGCAGTTGTTTCTTTCAAGCCTCAGTGAGTGGCTGGCATGCAGCAGCTCCTTCAATCTTCCTGCAGTGATTTAGAGATTCCTGAGTACTTTTTCCCACTGGAAGGAGATTGCTCCACAATGAAGAGTAGGAGTGCTGGTCACATGTCCTGAGGACTCTGCTGGCTAAGCTGACATTCATCTCCGGGTAATGGACAAGCCCAGGCAATGGTCATCTGCTCTCTCTGCCTCCATTCTATAGCCGCTCCTGTGTTCTAGGTAATATGCAGCTGTAAAATCATCCATGCACACTGCTGTAGAAAACGTTCTTCCTTAAAGAATGACCTTCATGTGGACAAAAGGGAACACAGGAGCAAAATGTCGAGAGAAATAAGTGCATCAAAGAAGAACATACGTATTGGGATTAATAAATTATATACAATTAATAGGTACAAGTATGGCAGAACTATACAGAATTTGTGATGTTGGTTACTTCTGGGTTTGGAAGAAAGCAGGCTGCTGTGGAGAACGGGTGCTCATGGGGCTTCAGGGTACTGCTAGTTTTTAAGCTGGTGGTGAGTGCACAGGTGTCTGGGTTTTGTTGTTTTGTTTTTCTTTAAACCTTATGTGTACATTTCACACACTGTCACACAAACAGAATGAAAATTATCCAGCCATTGCATCGTAACATTTTCCCAGCAGTGATAAATGCTTCCTCTTCACACAAGCTGATCTCTAGAGAATTTCTATTTATGTTGCCAGTTGTCTGAGGGAGGAGAAGCCAAATTCTTTGTTAAGACCTTGGCATCTTGTTTGGCCCTGGGGCCTTGTCCCTGCCCACTTGGACTTCCTGGGATGGAGAGGTCAGCCAAAGACAGAGCCACGCGTAACCCCTGCTGGTGCTTAGGCAGTGATTGGAGCTCCATTTACCCTGGGTTTTCAGACTCACAGAATAGAAGAGAAAGGACAGAGCTCATCTTAGAATGGAGCCAGGGATGAGACAAGGAGCCAGGGAGCTCTCATCTGGAGTTAGCTACCCCGGTCATGGAGCAGCCTCTGCAAAGCCTTTCCCCTTCAGACCACATTCTGACAGCCGTGAATCCATTCAGTTACCAGAGTGTTGCCTGTTCCAGTGGATCAGGATCTAGGAGCTGAGAGAACTGGCCGTGGGGCAGCCAGTGAGCCACGTGTGCTCTGAGAGTAGTGACAGAGCCAGACTGCAGGGTGACTGGGACCCCAGGACAGTGTCTGCACCAGTGCTTAAATCCGCTACTGTTTACTGAGCACCTGCCCCTGGGGCAGGTCCCATGAGGAATGCTTTTCCAGCACTGCCTTGTGAACTTCCGTCTTCCTCTTCTCCATCTTGTTTTGGGACTTCAGAGTCTGGAGGGAGAGGAAGTGCAGGAGGTAACCTCCCGGCCCCCCTCCCCGGTTTTGAATAGTTGAAATGCACAGTGCTTGGATCTGCACTCTTTCCCGGAAGTCCTGGAAGGATTTTGAGGTTTTTCGAGGAGGTTCTTCAGTGGTACTGGACTTCGTTCCGAGAAGCTTCACTTGAGATGTGGCCAGGTGGAGGGATGAGCCCAGGATACGCAAGGTGCCAGTACTAAGCGGTGCTGGGGAGTAGCTCCTATGCCGTGATACCTGATGACTGTCTTTCCTCAGGAATCGGTAGGTAGGGCCGTCTTATGGCAGGAGTTGATGAGGTTGTGGTTTTAGGAGAGAGTTGAAAGTTTTGGATGAGCCCTGGGGTGCTGGTGGTATCACCAGGCAGCACTGCAGCTCTGTGGTGGTTGAGGAACAGATCACCCACAGGTGGGCTTCGGAGAGAGGGTAAAACGAAGGAAGAGGGAGAGGGGAGCCGAAACGGCCCGGCACGGTGCAGAGCCTTTGGCACCAGACAGACCCAAGCTCTGCCCTGGCTCCCCACCAAGCAGCTGTGGCTTTTGGAGGCAGCTCTCTAAGCTTGAGCTTCGTCATCATTACAACCTCTTACAATTGTGAGGACAGAAAGCTGTAATGAGTGTGGCATGCTTGGTAAATACTGAGTAGAGTCTGTTCCCATCTCCTCCCCTTGACAAAGCAGGGGAGCTGCACTGGATGTGAAGGTCAGAAATTTCTGATCCGTAGGAGAAAATGAGAGGACCGGGTGTTGGGAGTGGGAGAGCTACAACAAGGAGGGGTGCAGCAGTAGGAGAGAAGGTTCTGGAGCTGAGGATTTGGGTGGTGACGTGATCTGGGTGCTGCTTTCCTGTGGAGTTGAGATTAAGGCTAGTATGTAGAATGGCTAGAAGGATTGGGAGTGCTGGGTTTGGAAGGAAGGCTATGAGTAGTCAGGAGTTCCTGGGAATGTGGCGGTGTCATCAGGAGGGCAGTGGAGGTGAGCAGTGAAGGGCACAAGCAAGGGGCTGGAGAGGGTCTGTGGCAGCGGCAGGGGGAGCCTATTCTCAGGAGGGCCAGAGGTAGGCCGTGAGCAGGGGAGCCAGGTGCCTGCTGCGCTGGGCGGCTCAGGGGGCCTCTGACTGGGTGGTTACTCCTGGAGACTGCCTGCCTTCCGCAGTCCTCCCCGTGCCCCTCAGCACCCAGGTCCACCAGGCTACCCCTCTTCTTCTGAAGCCCACCTCCTCGCGAGGCCCCAGGACGTGGCTCTGCAGGTGCTCGGCCCTGAAGAAAAGGCTGCCTCTGCCCTCCTAGCCCCCACAGCCTCACAGCCTCCCTAAGCTGCATCTCGAGGAAACAGTCCCCCTTCATCCCCTGTCCTTTCCCTTAGCGGAGAAGTATGACCGCCTTGAGTCCCCAGAATTACTTTCTCTCTTTTCTATATGTGGAAAAAAAAAAAAAAGGAAAGAAAGAAGCAGCTGCAGAGAGAGAAGGGATTTGTCTTGGACCAGCTCTGAAGGAAACTCAACCCAGTGGTCCTATGGCACTGGGTGCTTCGTTTGGGTCTCCGAACAGCCCAGCCACAGCCTCCATCCTCATTACCTGCTTTTCTGTCTTTTCTGTGGTCCACTCCTAGGGCCCACTCTGAGGGGCTCTGGCCTTGGCCATCCAGGCCCTGCAGCTGTCCTTGGACCTGAGCCCTCGTCCTGAGCCCTCGTGTCCAGTGTCTTCCTCCCACCTGCCTTGCTTTTGTGAGCTAACAGAACAGCAGGCCTCTTACTGCCCAGCTTAAATAGTCCTTTGCTGCTCTGCCATCCACACAGACCTTTAGCTCCTCTCTCTGCCCTTAAGTGGAGACCCTGGCACTCCTATTTGGGCCCTGAGTGAGAGAGGCGGCCTCTTCAGGCTGAGCCAGGCTTGTGCCATACAGGAGAGAGGGTCATCTGGAAGCGTGATCACAGCACAGGCTCGCCCAGGCCTTTGTCATGTGCTTCCTGGAGGACACCCATAAGCGAGTGTGGATTTTGCCTCTCCGTGACAGCTGGCAGTTTATTCATTCGTTGCCTTTCCTGATTTTTGGGCAAAGCCTGTGTCTGATGCTTCATTCTCAGAGACTCTAGGCCGGTGCGTGGGCTTCTGCAGAGCCCAGAGCACCCAGCATGAACACCGTGAAGTGCGGGCCCTGCCAGCTGGCCTCAGTTTACCCCTCTGGTGTACGCTGTTGCCTATGAGAAGGGCGTGGGGCCCAGAGCCAGGGTCCAGCCTCCATCCCTGACCAGCTGTCTTTTCCTTCCAGGGAAAGTTCATTTCTTCTCTGGCGGCCTCCTGTTTTCTCACCGTCGTCACAGAAGTATCATCATTCCCAGGAATCACATGGATTCCATCTCGTTCTATGATGGGGTAGGTGGTTTACCAATCTGTGGCTTTAGTGTTCAGAAAAACACTCACACTCCTGAGGCGAAAGCGAGCTGACCCCCTCTCACCCCACCACCTCGTGGCAGGAGGCCATGGGGAGGCCTGGGCTGGAGGCCAGTGGCCACCCAGGCCCGGGCACTCTTCCCAAAGCACCTCACTGAGGGCCTCCAGCCCAGGGACAGGAAGAGCTGGAAAGCAGCTGCTTTCTGTGGCACTTGTGGCACCCTGGTCGCCCAGCAGCGTGGGCAAGAATTTCCAGGAAACCCACGAGGCGCGGCCCGCCCCGCCCCAGAACCCCCTTTAACTCCCCCCGGCGGGAGAGGCTGCTCTGAGCCCTCCGCCGCCTTGCACTCAGCCTCCAAGCCACCCCACCCCCACCCCCCACCCCATCCCAGGTTTGGGAGCCACGGCAGACCAGACGAGGTGGGAGAGTCACAGGGCTTAGAAAACCGAGTCCGTGAGCAAGTATTTCCTCCCACCCTGCTCCTTAAAGGCTGCTCGGAAGGCCAGCAGGCTGAGCAGACAACGGCTTAGCTGCGAGCCAGCTCGCAGGCCAGAGGGGCCGCCACCCCTTCCAGAAACAGTGCTGGGCAGCAGGCTCTTAGCTCATAATGGAAATCCAAATAAACTTTTCAAGTCCTGCTATCTATCACAGAGCCTCTAAACTTCTGATAGGTAGGAACTCAGCAGTTTTAAATTTTACACTGTAGTAAGGAGAATATAAAAATGAATAAATAAAATCAAAAGACAAAAAAGGGAAAATGAATAATTATTAAACCTCTGGGGCAGGAAGACTTTCTAACCTTAGAAACAGCAAAGGAAGCTCTACAAGAAAAGTTTTGCCAAATTTGACCACATAGTGATTTTTTTATTTAATTTTTTTGCTGCTTATTTACTTCATTTAAGTGTGATGTAAATATGATGAATTTTATCCATTTAAAGTTTTCACAGATAACCATGAAACACCATCACAATCTATAAGGTACAGCAGATTTTCATCACCCCAAGAAGCATCCTTTTTGCAGTCCTGTCCCTACACCCCTTGCTTTAGGCAACCATGAATTAGCTTTCTGTCACTGTAGAGCATTTTGAATGTTCTAAAATGTTATAGAAATGAAAACATACTTTATGTACCCTTTTCAGTCTTTCGTTTTCACTGTTGTGCCTATCAGTGGTTTGTTCTTTTAATTACCAAGCAGATTCCATTGTATAGCTTCAGCGTAAGACTCATCAGGTTTCTCAATCATTTAAACCTCTAAAAAATATTTCAAAAAGAGAATTAAAAGGCAATAAAAGAAACTGAGAAAAATATTCTTTGGTGATTAAAACCAACAAGTGAACATTTATTTCTTAACTACCAAGAGCTCTGTCTTCATTGACATGAAAACACTGAGTTCCCAGGTCAGGGGCATTCAGGGACATGAGGCTGGTTAACAGGGACTACAGACAGCCCTGCCCAGCCCTGTGTGAGGTAAGGGGCAAAGGGTGAAGAGAGGAGACTTGGTAGAGGAGAACTGAATCAGAAGCTGAGTGCAGCCGGGGAGCTGGGCCGGGCACGGCGTGCCGGCATTGCGGGTGGTGGAGACAGCGTGTAGCAGCGTGGCAGATGCTGATGGTAAGGAAAGTTCAAGAGGCCCTGGAAGCGTAAAAGAAAATACCACGTTTTTACTGCATGCGATAGACAAATTGAGTACATAAAAACACTCACAAAAAGGAAAAGTACTAAGACGCTGTGATTGGGCTTAGAGGACAGGACTTTGAATTAATTTTTTAGCCTTTCTTTGCTCTCTTTTTATGTTTTTTCAAATTTTAACTTAATGAACATAATACTTTTTAAACTTCTTACTCTGAAATAATTTCAAACTTATAGAAAAGTTACAAAAATAATATGGGAACAATATATAGAATTCCAAGGTACACTGCATCCACATACCCAGATTTACTATTAGCATTTTGTCCCGTTTGTTGTATCATTCTGTGTCTGTTTTCTAAATCTTTGAGAGTAAGCTTTGTACATTCTGCTTCTCTCACAGTTAACAATTCTGTGTACATTTTCTGAGACAAGGACACTCACTAATGGGACAGCCTTGAGAATGGCTGTCAAGTTCGCAAACTTCAGCACTGATCGGAAGCGAGCAGCCTGTAGTCACAACGATAGCCTCCATTGTATTGCATTTAACTGTCATTCTCTCTTCATTGTTTCTCTCTATTTCATATTACTTTTATAATGAAAAAACAAATGCTAAACAAACAGGCAAAATGAGGGTAGAGAAGGGAGGGGAGCACCCTGGTGGCTTGAGGAAACGCATGCCAGGTTCAGCCCGTCACAACCCTGAGCCCAGGTAGAGCACGAGCCCCAAGTGCGCCCGCAGGAGGCAGGTGAGCACAGCAGCTCACCTGCGCGGGAGGGTCTTGCCGCAGGGACCGGTGGGGTGCGCCTCCTGGCCCGGTGCCTGCCCCAGGCCACGGCGATCCTGCGGCCCCGCAGGGTGCCTGTCCACCCTGCCGCTTCGGCTGCCTTGTGCTCAGCGGAAGCTTCTAGCGCTCAGGAGGGGACTGACCTGCCCAGCACAAGCACGAGGGCCTCCTCCAGGCACCTGTGGTGCTGCAGGAGACAGCAGCGTGGGTCTTGGGATCTCCGCTTTAGCCTTCCTGGTGGGCTGGTGCCGGCGCAGAGCGCGCTTTGGTCAGCAGCTCCTTTGAGCAAGTGCCTGGCGTGTTGAGGGCCGGCTTTCTGTGCCACCTGGAGAAGTGCTGGGCAGCGTGGCGCCAGCAGGTCCCCTCAGGTGGGCGTCAGGGCGCACAGGCAACGGGGCCTTGCCATGAGCTCCAGGCATGTGTGAGCAGCACCAGCTCCTCTTGCCGCTCCATCCTCTTCGTCAGCCTCCGAGAGCTGGGAATGGAGAGACTGGGTGGGTGAGGGTCCAGGGACGCAGGCTGTGGGCGGGCAAGAGGGAGCGGCATCCCCCCCCCCCCCGCTGGGGAGCCTGCTCACCAGGCATTTAGCAAAGGCAGTTCCTGGAATTCCTCCCATTTCCCTGGTGGCTGATTATCCTCAGGCCACTGAAGTGTACATGACACTAAAAGGAAATTCAAAAATGAGTCAAAGACGCCAGAATCCCAGCCAGCCAGGGAAGAGCAGTGGGTCTGGCCCCTGCCCTGCTCCTGAGAGCCAGAGGCTGCTTGGAGCCTGTGCTGGAAGGGCTAGGCAGCTCCAGGGCATAGCGCAGGAACCCTGAGCCCGCTTCCCTCTTCTGCCCGAAAGTATGCTCAAACACACCTGCTCTCTCGGCTCTATTTTTGCCTTTTATTGATTAATACTGAATCAGGAGTTGAAGGTGGAAGTGGAGTCCTAAATACCCTCTTTCACTCAAATCCATCAAAAACCAAAGGCTTCTTCTTGCCCACAACTTGGCTACCAGGATTTCAAGCCTTTGCACAAGTCTCACTGTTTCAATGAGGCTCCGTGACTGCCTGTTTCTCGCTGTGAGCTGCCCACTCCCCGGAGCTTCCTCTTCCCCTCCACCAGTCCACCTTTCCCTTTTTCACAGCACTATTGTCTTGTGACATTATGTACAGTTCAATTATTTGTTTTGCTTGCTTATTTTTGTCTTTGTTTCCTACCTCCACCACCAACTCTCTCAGACGACAGGGATCTTTATCTGCTCTGGACGCTGCTGAATCCTGAGCTTCTAAAACAGCAGTTGACATAACAGGCACTCAGCACATATTTTGAACAAATGAATGGTCAAGTGAATACAAGAAACATGTAACCTCCAGGTATTACCGAGCAGATTAGTCAGTACATGAAACTGCCCTTATGGTTTTGCTTCCAGCAGTGCCTGCCGAGGAGAGGACAGTCATTGAGCACTTGAGTGAATGAACAACCTGGAGTGCCAAAGAGAATCCTCAGTGTTAGCGGAATCTAAGCATAAATTGAATGCCAGCCCCAAGAAGGAGTTCTGAGAAAGCATCTCCAAAGGCCTTTCCAGTCGGTCCGGCATCTCGTGTGATGCAGGACTGCATGCTCCCTGGTGGCGAGTGTGCTGAGGGTCATACTCGGGCTCCCAGCTCCTTGTCCTGACACTCCCCCTCTTTCTCTAGGACTCCACCAGTGTCGTTGCTGCCCTTCTGATCGAGTTCAAGAGCTCGCTGCTGCCCCACTTGCCAGCCCATTTCCACGGATCAGGCAGTTTCCTGATGATTGCCCTTTTCCCCAAATCAAAGATATACCAAGCATTTTACTCGGAGGTAATGCCGACCATTATTCAGCCAAACAGCTACGCCTTCTTTCTTAGCAAGCTGGATGGGGAGGCTCTACCGTAGGCCCAGGCCCGAGGGAGCTGGTAGAGCTGCTGGGGGGAGAGAGACACGTCTAAAGGAAATGAACAAAAGGCTTTTGAGCACCTAAGAAAAATCTCCTTTGTCCCCTTTAAGTCCTAGTGAGACTGGTTTCCCTGTTAACTGCTTTGCTGGACGGGGCTTGGCCTCCCCAGCCCGTCCCACCCGGCAGGCTGCACAGCACAGGCCCGAGCGCCGCACGGTGAGGACCTGCCAGGCCGCATGCCACCCCCTCAAGACCCAGAGGCAGCCAGAGTCGGGGTGGGCGCCAGCAGCTGGAGGGTGTGAAAGGAAGGCTGTGCACCTCGATGTCCCTCCCTGGAGGCTTCTCAGCCCAGGCTGTGCCTTCCCTGCTCCCTGTGGCCTTTATTTAGTTGGGGTCCAAGGCGGCGCCCCTGGGTTCTCTGCAGCTATCCCTCTGCCTCCAGGCAGCTGTTGCTTGAGCCACTTGTGTCTGCCTGACCCTGTTACCAGGGAAGAAAGCGTCCCTGCTGCCAGAGCCCCCTCCTCCAGGCTTCCGCACCTCAGAAGGAATGGAATGCGCCCCTGGGGGAGGAATCCAGAAATAAGTTCCAGTTTTGAAAACTACAGAACAAAATTGCTTCTGGCCCCTATTTTAAAGCAAACTTGTTTGTTATATTTTTCCTCTGCACTGACACCTAGATTTTCAACAACCATCAAATCCCCGTGTGGGTTCCATGGCCTGTTGCTGGGTTTCAAGTATTCTTTGCTCCAATTCTGCTCTGTTTAGGTCTTCTCCCCCTGGCAGCAGCATACCAACTCAGGGCCCTCTTTAAAGGTGATCCAGGAAGATGGATTATCTGTGGAACAAAGGAGCTTGTAAGTGGCCGCCTTCGTGTTTATGCTTCCCCAAGCTCGGTGTGTGCTTTGGACGCTTGCATTTTGTAACACGGGTCTTGGCTTCCAGAAGCACCAAGGCACTCATTTCAGAGCTTCCAATGTGCAGGTAGCCAGTGCCCTTGGGGGAAATGGAGGGCAAGAGAGAGGAGGTCGACCAGCATCAAGTCCACAGCGTTGCCAGAGTGCGTGGCTGCCCACTGCAGCACAGCAGGGCCGGGACTGCGCTGTGCTGCTCCGTGACCACCTGCCTTGCCCGGTTGCCAGAGGGCAAAGGAGGTCGTCTTCCCCCTGGAGATAAACCCCCATTTGTGCTGCCCAAACTGCACATGTTGTTAGTGCAGTTAAGTCAATGAGATGCTTATCTTGGAAGAGCTGGTGCTGCCACAGGCTCTGGCTCTGCCAGGAGCTGCCGGAGCACAGCCGAGTGTGGCGTGCGCTCTGCGGAGACAGGCTAACGGCGCACTCTCGCTCTTGCAGACACTCGCGTGCACAGAAACTCTTCAGTGCCCTGAGCCAGCCAGCCATGGAGCAGTGGAGCCCTCTGAAGCTGCTCTCAGCCAGACTCCCAGAGCTGGACTGGTGAGCCCTGGGTTTCTGGTCTTAGATGTTTGGGGGCTTTTGAAAGGTCAGAAACCTCCATTTTGGTCCTTCATAAGCTCCTCCTTTTTCAAAGCTTCTTAGGGATCGATGTTAAAGGCAGGAGTGACACGTCATCCACAGCCTCAGACTCCAGGAAGACTCTGAGGGTCGTTTTTCAGCAGTTAAATAAGTTTGTCATGTGAATGGGCACCTGCTGGCTGACGATCATCATGATCCGGGGGCATGGCCTTTGTCTTTGTCTTCCAGGTTTCTCCCACACTTCACTCTCAGCAGCGTGGGCCGCGAGCCTGTGACGAGGACCCACCTTCCTGTCCTGCTGCAGCCAGCCGACCCTAGCCCTTCTTCCAGCACGGAAGGCGACAAGGTAGAGAAGTCATCAGGCCACTGGGAGTGCACGGGAAGAAAAGCCTCCTCCTGCTTCAGTCTTTCTGTCTGTTGACAGAAAGGGCTCAGGCGGGTCCCTTCGGCCGCGGCCTTCCCGATCCTGACGCAGTGCTGCACCTGAAACCCTTCTGTGCAGGCCTGTGGGCCCTGCGCCTCCCCATACTTGCCCAGCCCTCTCATGCCCTGGGCTCTCTGTTGTGACCAGGCCCTACTGCAGGACTCGGCATGTTGTGCTAAAAGAGGGGCGGGGGCTGTTGTCATGGCCAGGGTGAGGTGACACTACAAACATTCTCTTCCCAAGCATGGATTCTGTCTGCACCTGCCTCACATTTCCCTCCTCTTGGCCCCCTCACCCCATTCCTTTGGAACCATATGTTGTACTTTACTCAAAGATGGTGTTTATTTCTGTGCAAACACGTCAGACGCTGAGCTGCGAGGACAGCAGAAGCCCCGTCTCTTCCTTGGGCAGGAGCTCTCAGGCTGCACATGCCAGCCTGCTGTGTCCCGTTTAGAAGCAAGCCCCCTCCTGGGCTCCCTGCACCTCGGTGTCCCAGGACATGGGATGTGGTTCTTTTTTTTTTTTTTTAGATTTTATTTATTTATTCATTTATTCCCCCCACCCCGCTGCCCGTGCTTGCCGGGCCAGCCAACCACGCCGCGCGGGCGGGCCCGCCCCCACCAGAAAGCCCCGGGAACCGAACCCAGGGCCCCCCATACGGCAAACGGGAGCCCCACCGATTGAGCCACAGCCGCCTCTCCCTGGGATGTGGTTCTAATGTTTATAAAACCATCTAACAGCACCAGAAAAGGCTCACGGGGCTGACGTGCAGTCAGGGGGCGCTGCTGGAGGCTCACGTCCTGTGACTTGAGGGCCCAGGTGGGGGGTTGGGCACGCGGGAGAGAAACACACCATCAGCCCCGTGGGGCCCTTCCCGGTGTACGGGTGGGGGCTCTGTGCTGCCCGGCCCAGCACTGCCTGCAGCTCTGCATGACTGCGTCGTCCCCAAGAGCCTCGGGTGTGCAAGGCAAAAGGCTCGAGGCCTGTGCTACCGATGCCGCTTCCGTTGGGGGCTGCGCGGCTTGTGCCCTCCTAGGCCGACCCCTTCCTTTTCCAGGAGTTTCTACAAGTTGTTTTGAAAGGCCCACCTGGCGAGGGGACTGCTTTCACGCGGCTGTGTTGTAAGGTCACAGCAGTCCATCCTGGCTCCTCTCCCCCATCAGGAGTCAGAAACGTACCCACCCCAGTGTTGCGCCAGCGTGACTCGAGCTGCAGGCAGCCAGGCGGCCAGGCAGAAGCTCCCCAGGTGGCTCTTCTCCTTTGCTGGCCTCAGCATGACGGTTTAGCGCCGCACATTTTCACCCCAGGCCTCTTTTGGCCCAGTATTTTCCTAAGTGTAACTGTGAAAGAAAACCGTATTCTCCTTGAATGAATATTCTATAAAAGATACCTGTGGTCTCCAGCAACTGGGCACCATGGTTCCTTGTGCCTCCTTTTAAGTAGAGAAGTTGTAGTTTTCCGGAAAGTTCCCATAAGCCCTAAAGCACTGTGTTTTAACTGGGGCATTCGCCACGGGAATTTTAATAGTAACCCTGCACTTTAAGAAGGATCTGCTCTGTACCAGGCACACTCTCAGCACTTGGCTTAGGGCAGCCTCGCACCGCCCTGCGCGCGGGTGCTGTCACCAGCCTGCAGTCGTGCCGCTAGCGAGAGCTGGGGCTGGGGCTCCTTGCACAGGGCCGCCTCTCAGCTGCCTTTCCTTTCACATAGGTAACGATCAGCGTTGTGACTGGCCTCCCAGGCTGCCATGCCAGCGAGCTCTGTGCTTTCCTGGTTGCTCTGCATAAGGAGTATGGCAGGTTCGTATGGCTGCTGCAGGAGCTTTGGGGAAGGGACTGCCTGGCCCTGGCCCTGGGGAGCCTGGACAGTCTGACCTTTGGTGATGGTGTTGGCAGTTCGCCCTCCACGAGTGCCCGGCGCTGCTCTAGGTGTGGGGATACGCCCATGAATGCAGCAGAGGGAAAAAGCTCTGCCCTTGTGGGCTTCACAGCCTAGGTAGGGAGACAGTGACTGGCTAAGTTAAACGTTACATTAGCCTGTGAAAAGCGCAGGAGAAAATTAAGCAGGAAAGGATATGGGGTGGGGGGGGGTGAGCCATCAGGGACCACCTCCCTGAGAACGTGGCATTTGAACAACAACCTGAGGATGTGAGCGAGCTGCGAGGGTCCAGGGGGTGGGGAATGTAGCAGGTACGAAGGCCTGGCCTCGGGGAGCTCAGGGCCACGGTGGCCACTGGCTACGGGTTGCCGGCATGCTGTGCTGACCTGAGCAGGCCTTCGGTACCGCGTGAGGCGTTCTGCAGGACTGACTGGCCAGAGGCTGCAGTGCAGGGTAGGAGGTTGGGGTGGGGGCGAGTTTGGAGAAGTGCTAGGGAAATACTGGACCTGCTTTAGAAGCATTAACTGGCAACCAGTTCCTTACCCCAGGCCTCTTGTGTAAACATTCAGCATTCTCCACCCTGCCCGTCTTGCTAGCTAGTCTTTCCCAGCACT
Organism: Tolypeutes matacus; assembly: GCA_026826555.1. Taxonomy (NCBI): domain Eukaryota; kingdom Metazoa; phylum Chordata; class Mammalia; order Cingulata; family Chlamyphoridae; genus Tolypeutes; species Tolypeutes matacus. The sequence goes on along the minus strand of JAKSZT010028529.1, from coordinate 1,094,762 downwards.
GGCCGAACGGCCTCCAGGGAGCCACTGCCTCATCAGGTTCCTCATATCTGCCATCTGTCCATCTTGTCTTCACCCCACCTCCTTCCCATGGCAAGCAGTTTCAGCAAAACCCCAGCTGACGGTGGCTCCCAGCCTACCATGCCCTCTGCCTCCTCTGCCGTGCACGGATCCCCTGGGAAGAGTATCTGGGGAGCTGGCTGGTGCGCCCATCACGGGGCCCGCCTGAGGCCGCCGTGCTCTCTGCAGGTGGATGCTGTACCGCCAGCTCATGGACAGCTCCGAGTGTTTCCACGCCACCCACTTCCAGAGGTACCTGTCCAGCGCGCTGGAGGCCCGGCATAGCCGCTCCGCCCGCCCGTCGGCCTACGCCCGCAGGAGTGCCAGACTGCTGGTGGCGTTGCAAGGGTAAGCCCGGAAGTCTCTGGGACAGCAGGCTGATAGCCAAGGAGCCGGGGCGGATCTGCGCCCCACAGAGAGGCTGCAAGGAGCAGGGGCTGTGCCTTCAGCACTTTGCTCGTCCTCGTGTCCCAGGAAGGTGGGAGAGGGAGGGCTTTCTTGTCAGGGCTCTTTGATAATTCTGCCATCAGCAGTTGGCCCAAGGTCTTCCTTTGCCTCCTAGACCCTCTGAAGAGCACAGCTAGTCAAGTCGGGTGAGGGCCAAGTGTAGGCTGACCAGCTCTGAGGTGTGCAGCATGGGGAGGCAGGTTGGAGGGACCCTGCTCGGGAAGGGCCCTGTGGCCTAAGCTGCCCTCGGCCCAGCGGGGAGCGCATCGGGTCAGGGAAAACACGAGCTCTGCTTCTCATGGCAAAGCAGCTTTGGGCGGTTCTCACCAAGTGCTTGCGTGCTATGCTGCTGTAACTGGCATTTGCAGTTGGCTAGTTGAGCCCTTGTTTCCAGTAAATAGGCGCAGACCCACACCCTGTTTGCTTTTGCAGGTGGCATGGTGAGCAGTGCAGGCCTCTGGGCCCTGGGCCCTGGGGAGGGCAGGGGCTGGGCGCCCCCACGCTGCCCTCCGACCTCAGCCCTTTTGTGCTCACGCCCTTTCGTCCTGCAGTGGCTAAGGTCGCAGTGGCCAGGGGAGGACCTGTTCTCTGCTGGGTTTCTGTCCTGCTAATGGTCAGAGGAAAGGTTTGCCAGCTGCTGCCCCTCCTGCTCCTGCCAGAGGCTGTGGGTGCAGACGAGGGGCAGCTGGGATCACTGCACCCAGCACTCAGAGGCCCTTCTTGATCCCTGAACAGCATCAGCCACTCCGCTGCTTCTGGGCTGCCCCTCCCGGCCTCTCAGGCTAGCCGTGCCCAGCACTGAAGGACTCACGGCGTTCTCACGGGCTGGACCATGCGGCAGCCCCGCTTAGGGCACGTCCATCTCCTTGGCCTGACCTTCGAGCCCGTGTTGAAGCTGCTGCTGAAGGAGGACCCCAGGGGCTTCTCAAACCAAGGTTTTCGCTCCCTGCGTATGGCTTTTGCCTTGATTGTAGGGGAGGGCGGAGGCACATCGGGGCTTCCTCTGAGAGCAGAGCTGGAGGCCAAGGCCTCTGTGGCCCCTGTGGGCTCCTGAGCGTCGTGCTCTGATGCCCTGGCCTCGCCAGCAAGATGCGGCCTGTTTTCCACTTTAAGATCAATGAAGGTCAGTGGAATGCTCTGAAAACCTGGGAACTCCCCAGCCATACTGAGGAAATCCTGTTGTGTTAAACTGACCAAAATCGACAAGATTGGCTTGTAAAACTTTCTGTGGTCCTTTTCTAGCCAAGGAAATGAGAGTCTGTGCCCTTCATACTTGAAAAATAAAAATGCCCCAAACATCTTTTTAGAAGAGGGAAAAGCTAATGCTGAGGAGCAAGTCGGAGGCATTTAACCGTTTAAGTCTGCTCCACGGCGGTAGGTGGGGTCAGCTGGGAAACGGGCCCCTGGGCTGAGTATCCAGTGCACCCACCACCTGCTCTCGGCACCAGCAGGGCCGCCCTGGACAGCAAGCTTACGTTCTTAGCGGGAAGACGGGCAGTGAGCAAGTCAGCGGTGGACAGAGGGTGGGGACGGAGGGCAGAGGCTGCCCTGCAGCGCGGGCCAGGTCACGGAGGGCTGTGGGCCGTCGTAAGGCCTTTGGCGCTCGCGCTGAGGTGGTCTGATCCTGGGTTTAGCAGGGAGCCTCTGGCTTCTGTGTTGAAAGTAGGCTGCAGAGAGGCAAGGACAGAAGTGGGGAGGCTGGCAGAAAGCTCAGGGGTGATGTAGGCTAGAGATGGCAGCGGTTCAGGCTGCACTGTAGCAGCGGCGCCAGCTCAGCGAGCACACAATAGTCACGCTGGTGGGTCAGATGGTGTGGGGAGGGGGCAAGACCCAGACAAGTCCTCTGGCCGAGCAGCCGGGAGAGCAGAGCCCCTCTGCCCAGAAGGGCCAGGCCTTGCGAGGGGCAGGTAGGAGGGAGTAGGGTCGTGGGCTCGTTAGGTTCTCCGCGTAGCACCGTGGTGGTTCTGGGGCCTGCAGTGTGGACAGTTCCAGGCTGGGGAACTTGCTTCACGGTTGCTGCTGACCTGAGAGGTACCTGATCCCCTTTCTCTCGTGCCTGCATGTGCTCTGAGGTGAAAGGAGAGCAAAGAGCCGTTATGGAAAAGGAAGACCGAGGCGGCGGCGCCTTGCCTTGAGACAAGCTCAGGCCGAAGGAGGCCGAGTCCCACCCAGTGCTGCTGCCGCTCCCTGGCGCCCTAAAGAGCAGCCACGTGGGCTGATGGAACCTGGGGTGCAGAAACACAGCATGGCGGCCAGGGGCTCTGAGCCACCAGTGGGCGACACCAGAAACCCATTCGCACCCCCCCCCTTGGTTTCCTTCCACCCAAGCTCAGGGAGCCACTCAGCATTCCCACTCTATCCTCTGCGACCCAGTCAGTAAACTACTCGTTCCCCCTTTTTCCAGCTACACAGATGTTATTGACGTCGTCCAGGCCCTGCAGACCCACCCAGACCCAAATGTCAGGTCGTCCTTCACCATCGGTGCCATCACAGTGTGCGTGGAGCCCCTGAGCTGCTACATGGAGCACAGGTGGGTGCTGGGCCCTTCCAGACAGGTGAGCGCACAGGTGGGTGCTGGGCCCCTCCAGCCACAGACTGGAGCACAGGTGGGTGCCGGGCCCCTCCAGCCAGGTGAGAGCGCAGGTGGGTGCTGGGCCCCTCTAGCCAGGTGAGAGGGCAGGTGGGTGCGGGCCCCTCCAGCCAGGTTAGAGCACATTTCCTACAATCAAGAATGTTCACTTATGTAATAACCTTGAGGGCATAATCAAGTTTAAGATATTTAGCATTATTATAAAGCTTACATTTTATATTCCAATTTTTTCTTATGTCCCAATAATGTCCTTTTAAACCTTTTTCCCCCCAATTTTAGAGCCTTTCCAGTGTCATGTATTGCATTTCGTTGTCATTATCTCTTTAGTTTCACCTTCTTATTTTTTTTATAGTTGTGGAAACATATATACAACATAAATTTTCCCATCCCAGCCCCTCCTAAGCATACCATTCAGGGAGATTAATCACATTCACAATCTTCAGCCCCCTCCCCACCATCCATTGCTAGAACTTTCCCCTCACTCTGAACAGAAACCTCCACTCGTTTTGCATTAACTCCCCATTGCCCCTACCCCCTGCCCTGGCAACCTGCACTCTACTTTCTATCTCGATGAGTTTGCCTATTCTCTGATATTTTCTTTGTGGGTACCATGGGGCTTAAATTTAACATCCTAAGCCTGAAGCAATCTTATTTGTTTTGATTCTGACTTAACTTCAGTAGTAAACTATGTCCCCATCCCCCTCCGTCCCCCACCTTATGTAGTTCTTGTCACAGATTGCAATTTATACACTATCGGTCCAAAACCACTGACCTATTTTATGCATTTTACATCCTTTAGGAAGTAAAAACTGAAGTTATAAAACAAAAATACAATAGTATTGGTCTTTATATTTACCTTTGCTATTATCTTTACCAGAGATCTTAATTTCTTCTCCTGGCCTCAATCTACTGTCCAGCGTCCTCTTCTTTCAACCTGCAGGCTCCCTTTCAGCATTTCTCGTAGGGCCAGTCAGGGTTGTTCATCCCCATTGTGCCCATTGTGTAGATACATAACTGATTGTTGAATATTGATCTTGTGTCCTGCAACTTCACTGAACTCATTTATTAATTCTATTAGTTTTTTTTGTCTGTGGATTTCCTAGGATTTTCTATATACAAGATCATGATATCTGCCAGTAGAGATAATTTTACTTCTTCTCTTTTAATCCAAATGCCTTTTATTTCTTTTCCTTGCCTAATAATAAGAAAAGTTGCCTTGAGAATCAAGTTTTTAAAATTCTTAGTTCAGTGGTTGTTTTTGTAAAATGGCTTCCTTGGCAAAAAGATTTTTTTTTTCATCATTGCTTCTAGATAATGTTAAGAAAAAAGCAAAAACAGTTGGGAGTAGAGCATGGTATGGCCTTTTTCCTTTGTGTGAGGCAGGGGATGATACGGCTTCTGTAATTTAGAAAGTAAACGCGGCTTCGCTCAGGACAAGTGTCACTCAGCGCCCACTGAGAGTGCAGTACCGCTGCAGGTACGTACACAGGGATCATGGAGCCCACACTCTGGGCAGAATTGATCAGTGTCACCATTTATCTCATATTGAAATCAGGCACATTACAAAATGCACAATATCATGTAAGGCTTAGTAATCTATTACAATCACAGCTGTGTTGTTATCCAGGGGACGAGCTCGTCAGTAACCAGTATATCCATTATTTTATTGATCGTTGTTGCAGAACTTACCTATTATGTTTAAGACTCCTTTGCCAGGTATTCTTCATTAGTTTTACAGCTTAATATAGAAGATGGTGTGGAGAGAAGGAAAAAAGTGAGCCTACATTTATTTTGCACTATTTGTCAGGCATTATTTTGATAATTTGTCCCATTTAATCCACAAAATCCCACTTTAAGATAGACTTTAGTACCATGTTTACCATGAGGAAACATGCTCAGCACAGTTCAGTAATTTTCCAAAGGCCGCACTGGTGACATATACCCAAGTAATTGTGACCCATAGGCAGGGAGTGCCAGGTAAAAGTTTAATGCAATTTTATAAGCATTAAAAAGAAGCAAGCGGGAAGCGGCTGTGGCTCAGTCAGTAGGGCTCCCGTTTACCATATGGGAGGCCCCGGGTTCGGTTCCCGGGGCCTCCTGGTGAAGGCAAGCCCGCCCGCATGGCACAAGCAGCAAGGGGGGGATAAATGAATAAATAAATAAAATCTTTAAAAAAAAAAAAAAAAAAAAAAGAAGAGGTTGAAAGGGAGAGACTAAGATCCTGTATGTTACTAGAAGGAAAGCTGAAAACTGTAAAATGGGGCTGCATAGCACAGCGAGCCTCATTTGAAATAGTGTGGGTAGCACTGCATGTATAAGGCTTTATCTTTGAAACTGAACAAATGTACATTAATGCTACAAGATGTTAATATCAGGCAAAAATACAATCAAAGGGAAATGTGGCTGAAGTATATAGCAATATATTAATTGTCTTCCATTAAGGGTTTTAAAAAAGGAAATATGCTAAGTGAAAGAAAGTAAACAAAAGGTACTACATGTTGTTTGACTCCATCTATACAAAATATAAATGCAAATAAATTAGAAAGACAGAAACAGAATAGCAGCTATATATGTCAGGGGAAGCATAGAGAGATCAAGTGGTGATTATTAAGGGATAGAGTTTTTTTGTTTATTATTATTTTTGGAATAATGAAAATGCTCTAATGATTGAAGTCATGAATGCACTATGTGATTATACCAAATTCCATTGATTATGCACTTTGGATAGATTTATACTTTATCAATAAAATTGATTACAAAAAAAAAAGAAGCAAGAATAATTCCTAGTTGGATTAGGAAAGAGAACCACATAGAATTTGAAGAATGGATAGAATTTGGCACACCAACACGTGCTTTCTGGAATCGTTTCTGTGTTCACATCTGCGTGTTCTCATAGTTTATCTCTGGCCCCATCCTCTGTCCGAGTTTGCCGCATCGTCCTCCAGCCTGTGTTTGGACACCGTGCCGTGGGAGGCTTGGCCCCACCGTGTCTAGGGTTCCTCTCCGTGAGTCGCCGTGGGCCTCAGGGGCATGTGCCCCAAAGTCGCAGGCCCTTCATGGGGACAGGACGTGGTGGGCGTGCGGCCAGGCTGCTGCTTGCGCGGGCACGCTGGTAAAGCCTGTGTGTTCAGCTCCTTCTCTGGAGGCTGCTGTGGGCAGCGTATTGCGCCAGGGCCCTTGGCCTTGCTCACAGCACATGGGGCCTCCTCTCTGGGGATCTTCAGAAGCCGTGAAGGAGTCGGACAAAGGAATTAGAGATCAGCCGGCTCACTCGGCCCTCAGACTCGGCCCCACGTGGCATACTTCCAGCTGTGTTCAGAAGTCAAATAAAGGACAAAGACTTGCTGCCAAGGACAGGCAAGGAGCCCTTCCCCCCGGGGATGGAGCAGCACTAATGCCTGCCAGCTGGTCGGCAGCACTTCAGAAGAGAGACCTAATCAAGGAGGAAAGCAGGAGCCACGTGGCGCCCGGCTTAGTCCTTCCAGTCCTTCCCTCAGGGCGCGTGAGACCTCGGGCAGAACGTGTGACCTGCTTAGCCATCCTAGGTCCACTCTGGCTGTGTTACGTACCGAGGCACAGGGTGGCCCAGGACAGCACAAGATGGCGCAGCGCGAGGTGCTTCCCTGGTGCCTCTCCGCAGCAGGAGCTCCGTGGAGCCAGCTTCCTCCCTGGGAGGAGCATCCGATGTGCTGGAGTTTGAAAGCACTCTGGATGCCAGCGCTGCACTTACCAACTAACCTACGCCTTGGATGAGCCTCCACCTCCTGTTTCCCTTGTGATTTACTCGGCTTCCTCCTGGTCTACCGCTTGTGTTAAGGGTGGGATTAGGGGAAACTGGGATTCTAGCCTGCGCGGAGGGGAAGCATGGCAGCTTTGCTTCTGGAGGTCCCGGGCAGGGAAGCGGCTGTGGCTCAATCAGTAGGGCTCCCGTTTACCATATGGGAGGCCCCGGGTTCGGTTCCCTGGGGCCTCCTGGTGAAGGCAAGCCTGCCCGTGGTTAGCTGACCCAGCCAGCGTGAGCAGCAAGGGGGGGATAAATGAATAAATAAATAAAATCTTAAAAAAAAAAAAAAAAAAATGGAGGCCCCAGGCAGAATTAAGTGAATGTAGTTCTTCTCACTTTCCCTTGAAATGTCCCCTTTACTATCAGAACAGTATCTCTCTCAGAAAAGACTGGCACTCTCGGCACCTCCCTCAGTCTGGAGAGCTAGCCCAGGCCCGTACCCCACTTTAGCACCCACCTAGAGCTGCAGAGGGGCTGCTCTGCCCCACGGAGGCTCTAGAGGCTGCCAGCCTGAGGGGCTTTGGCTATAAGCACTGAAAGCCTAGGGACAGCCGTGGCTCTGCTGTCTTGCATATCAGTGATATTCAGGTTTTGGGGGGAAATAACCAACAACAACTCTGGGATTAATGGTTTTTAAAATATTTCTCTTTTCCTCCTAGATTTCTCTTTCCTAAATGCCTTGAGCAGTGTTCCCAAGGTAAGCAATGCACCTGCTTCCTGCTGCATGCCTTCAAATCCTATCGTTGCAACAGACCTTTCACGCTCTTACCTACTACTCTGAAATCTAAAACAAACACAAAAAATTGATCCCGGGAAAACTTTTACGTCTTTTGCTTTTATCATATTGCACAGACAGCGTGTCTCTTGGTGGCAATAAAACGCCCCCCCCCCACCGGACGGGGCTGAGAGCCTCGGGTTAGCACAGTGTCCTTGCGTCTCCTCTCCCATGAGCACGGGGCAGGGCCCAGCAGGCCTGTCTCCCATGGTAGCCTCATGAAGGTGGAATTTTCCACACCTCTGGTCATGTTTTGAAAAGCCGCAGCTGCAGGGGGCACTCTGCAGGGTGCACTCACTGCACTATCCCACCTCTGGCTGCCCTGGAAAAAGGACTTGAGTCCTGTTATCTCTGGTGCCTGGGGATCCAGAATAAATTCTAAATCCCCCAAGGTGGTGATGAAATGCTCATTGTTGTCAGGAGGCTTGCCTGGGGTCTGGGCTTCCTGAACTGCAGAGCGGAAGAAAACAGAAAACAGTTCAGTGTCCCCAGCATGGCCTTGTCCGCAGGGAGCAGAGACAGTGAGGCTTCCAGGGCTGCCATCCTGGGAAACAGCTGAGCTGGTGCTGCCCAGGGCACAGGCCAGGCCCTGGAGGGAGGGAGTGGGTGGGCTGCTGCCCTCCAGCACTGCACCCCAGAAGCTGGGTCCACCCAGGCTCCAGCCCCAGTAGATGAGGTACATGTGGGGGTCAAGGGGCAAGAGAGGAGAGGAAGCCTCCAGCTTGGGGGCTGGTACCTGCCTGTCCTTGTGCCACAAAGCAGAAGGGGAAAGGATGGAAATACTCCTTCCTTAGCGGGTCTGGGGGCTGGGGCTGGGAGGGTCCCTGAGATGGGGGGCTCTGTGGTTCAGGGTGAGGGGTGTATCAGCTCCGGGCAGGCGCCCTAGAGGCTGTTTCCTGAACTCCAAGGGCCCAGAGCGCGCTGTGGAGGGGCCTGGCCTGGCTCACAGGGGCCTCTGGGGAGGGAGGGGACAAACGGCAAGGATTTCTTTGCTCCTAGATTTGTGGCTTGCTTGGAGGTGGGATCTGCCACCAGAGACAAGCGCTTCCCATCCTTCGTGAGTTGCTTTTAGCAAAGGATTATTTTGTAATGAGAAGAGGACTGCATCACAGCCCAAAATGATGTGTGACAGAGGAAACGAGCTCCGTGCTTCAGCAGCACATGGGGCTCCTCGTGTGGCTTGGAAGCAGGCTGAAGACGGTTGACTGCCTGCCCTGCTTGTAGAAGTGTCTGCAGAGAGACAGAAGAAGTGAACTTGGTTTTCTCCTGGGCTGTGGAAGCCTTTAACCTAGCCTGGGAGGCCAGGCAGACTTCAGGGATGTCTCCACCCTGGGAAGGGGCCGGCGCAGGGTGCCTGCTTCCCCACAGCCCAGTCTGGGCGTCACTCCTTGACAGAACAGAAGGAAGCTCCCGGCCCAAACGAGATGAAACCGCCCACACTGGCCTCTTCACCCCTGCCCGAGGCAATTATCTGCTGTGCCAGCCTCAGGTGGCGTTTCCTCTTGGCAGGTGGCAGCCTGCTCGGCTGGCCTCAGGAATGCTGGATAATCCCCTTGCTTGTTTCTCCGTAAAGCAAAGTCCGCTTCTGTGCCTGATTCCTGACCTAGAGTCCCAGCCCCACAAGACTGGCCGCCACTGCAGCCTCCAGGGCGACCTTCCTGAGCGAGAGCAGGAGCGGGGAGCTCAGCCCCACCAGCTTCCCGGCACTCCGCCTGACGAAGGTCCAGACTGCGCTGACACTTCTCAACAGAAAGAGCACGCAAGGGACCTTTCAAATAGGGTGGACGGGGTGCAGTGTGCTGCCACCACAAGATGGCACAGGGAGGCCTCTGGAAGGAACGTGGTTGTTTTCCTACATGCTTGTACATGCCGAGCCGGGGAGCAGCCCAAGAGGAGCCGTCAGGGGTCACCTCGGGGGAGCGCCGGGCTGGAGCGCCAGAGGAGGAGCGCCGAGGCGGCTTTCCACTGCACGCCCTTCTGTACCACATGAATTTTGTATGAAAATAGATGTTTACCAATTCAAAACTTAATTGCTTTAAAACACATTAAAATACAAATACAGTCTTAGAAGCCTTTCTAAATGGCTGTCTGATGAGTAGGATTTGCTCAGGCCTGTAAGGGGAAAGCGCTGGCATGTGGGTGCCGCCAGCTGGCAGCTGCCTCAAGGTGAAGGTGCATTCATCCATTCATCCCTCAGTCTGTCCAGCGGCCTCTACCCAGGGCTGCCTCCACCCAGTCCTGGCAGCTACAGAGGCTTCTCAGAAGGTGCTGTTCGAGCTGGGGGAGGAGTTGGCCCAGCAAAAGGAGGGGAGGTGGGTCCACGCAGAAGTGAAGCCTGGCGTAAGCAGAGCGTGCCAGAGGGGTCAGGCCAAGGCGGAACCATCAGGAGCCATTGAAGTGGAAGTGGGAGGCACCGCGGTCAGAGCGATGCCTGGAGGATCAGTGTGACGCCAGTGGGAAGAACGATCGCAGAAGAGGAGGCTGGGAAGTGGGGAGGGCATGGTCAAGCGTGCCAGGGGCTGGGCATGGAGGGTGGTATGGAAGGAGTGAGCTTGGCTGCCTCCACCCAGGTCAGGGAGCTGCAACTTGCCTTTCGCCAAGGGGCCGGAGGATGAGGAGGAGGAGCCATCCTCACCGCTTGGAGGTCAGGGGAAGGCCGCTGGGGACGTCACCCTTGAGCCCTCGGTAGTCTCTCAAGCACTGTGCAAAGGCGCATGGGCTGTGTCAGGTCACGCACCAGCTGCAGAGCACTGACCTGAGGGTCCGGAAGCCACAGCTTGGAACCAAGGAGCAAGGAGGTCCAGAGTGGCACACGGGCACCTGGGAAGTGGGTCCTGCATTCGGAAACCCTCGCGCCTGACGGTCCACGTCCCAGGCACCCTAGGAGCCCTTTCCCGTTGGAAATGGAACCATCAGCATGCGCTTCCCTAATCCCCCTTCCTGGCCTTGGGTGGAGTGTGTCCAAGTGGATTTAGGAGGTCAGATTCTGTATTTTGGGGACACTTTTTTCCTAAGTGTAAGTGCTAAGAGGAAGGAGCTCTCACTACGCAGCCTCCAACCGGAGGCCCCAGAGGCGGCCTTCAGACTTGTGCTGTCCCCTCACCCCAGCCACGTGCTCGGCAGCCCTCCACGAGGGCCCCATGGGGGTCCGGCGGCTTGGCCTCCTGCTGGCCGACCAGACCAGGTTCGCGTGCTACGGCCACCAGGGCCTGAGGCGCGGTGACATGCGAGTCCATGCTCAGGTGGCCATGCTGCGGCCACAGCGGCTCTTCCTGTGTGCAGACCAGTGCTGAGCACATTACTGCGAGGCCAGGGAGGAGCTGCTGCTCCCGCGTGGCAGAGGAGGACATCTGGGCCTGGAGAGGGGCTGGGCAGTTTGCCTGATGTCGCCCCTCAGTCATTAGCGCAGCCCAAAATCCAAACCCAGGTTTGCCTGAAACTCGTGCTCTGAATCTCTACATCATGCCACCTTTCACATAAACAAAGTAGCTAAACAAGAACATGAGTCCTGTATTGTAAGTACCACCTGTGCTACTTGACAAAGGAGCTTTGAGTAGTTCAAGGAAGGGAAGAGAGCAGGGTGGCCCAAGGAGATGATTAGAATGTGAGCTATTAAGGAAGAAGTAAGTTTACAAAATTAAAAAGTAAAGCATGTAAGTGAAAAGAAGAAGGCATAGAACATTGTGTATGGTATGCTACTATTTGTGGGAAAACAATTACACGCACGCATTTTTACTTGTATATACTCAGGAGATCTCTGGAAGAAAACATAAGAATCTGATAACTGGTTGCCTCCAGGAAAGGAAAGTAGGTGGCTGGGGAGGAAGGGAATTTATTTTCTCTATGAACCCTTCTAAACATTGTCAATTTTGTACTCAAAAACTAAATACAGTTAACTTTTAAAAAAATCTAAATGCTTGATTAAATGGTATTAGTACAGAGACTCATCTGTACTGAATATTCACTATTCAAGCTTCTACACTTGCAAGCTTTCTTAGAAAAGCAGAAGTCTCCATAACTTAGAAATACTCACTTATGAGCGAGTAAAACTAGTCTCTGCTAATAAAAGGATTGGTGATGGCGTTAAATCCTTTTACACATAGAACTAATAACACCTGTGAGAGGTATAGTTACAAAATAGAAAGTAAATGTTGAAAATCTTGAAAACCTGGAAATAAAATTATATTTAGTAAAAAATTTGGAGGTAGCAGGACAGAGCTACTATCTCCTTACCTTTCCAAAGTGGGAGCTCAATAAAGTTTAAGGCTGTTAAACAAGTTACAAAGGGTTAATTATCCTCCTTAAAGATTATGAAATAGTTACTAGAAGAACTAAAATTGTAACCCCCAGAACTGGCTGATGGAGAAGTGTGGAGAATTTAGAGGATACTGACTTCCCATCTTCCCAGGGGAAGAGTCACTAGACCTTGTGTCAAGGTGGTGTGTAAGAAACGCTGGTTTTGATGTATTATTAAAAGGTTATAAGGGTAGCTGTTATAAGAACTAAAAACAGACTGTAGGCCTACCCCTTAGCAGGAGGAAAACACAGACCAAAAAAGGCATCGGTCATTTTAAACTTACGGTTTAAAAAAACGCAATAAAAAACAATCCAACATAAACCAAGTGATATAGCCAGGGTGTCAGTAACTATAAAGGGATAAATACACCTATTAAAAGAAGAAGAATGTCAGACTGAACCAAAAGCAAACCCTAATTATATGACGCTCTGTACAAGTTGAGCACCTAAAACTAAGTAAGGATGATGATAAAAAGATGGGCAAAGACATAACAGACAAACGCAAACAGAAAGAAAGAACGAGGTACTAATAACAGGCAGGGTTGAACTCAAGGCAAAAAATGTAAAAATCGGTGGTGGGGTGATGTATGGGAGCCCTGTATGGTGATATGCATGTTCATTTTGTAAGTTCACAACTCTTACTATATGCTTGTTATATTAGTCAGCCAAACGGGTGCTGATGCAATGCACCAGAAATCTGTTGGCTTTTATGAAGGGTATTTAATTGGGGTAGAAGCTTATAGTTACAAGGCCCTAAAGAGTCTAACTCAAGGTTGCTTTCTCACCAAGGTCGGTTGCCACGTGTTGAAGCAAGATGGTGGGCGACGTCTGCTTGGTCCCTCCTTCCTTCTTCCTCTTAAGGGTCCTTGAGCCCAGCTTCTTCCCATCTCAGCTATAGGCTGACATAGGGCTCAGCTGCTCTCTTTTCTTCAGCGCAAACTATCAGGCAAATAGCTCAGCTCTCTTCCCGGGGCTGCAGGAGCCTCTTCTGTGTCTGTGGACGCCCTTCACCTTTTCTCGCTTACCTGCTTCTTTCTCCTTGACTGAGTGTTTATATAGCCCACCAAGGGGGTGGGGACTCAACCCTGCACGTGGTCGAATCAAAACCCTAATCTTAACATAATCAAGTAAACGTAAAACCTTTTATTTTAATACAATCAAAGGGTATCAAGCCCAGAGAAATAGACCAGTTTACAAACATAGTCAATATCTTCTTTTTTTTTGGAATTCATAAATAATATCAAACTTCCACAATGATGTACTTAAATAAAATTTTATTTAAAAAATTAGCAAGTTTAGGGAAGCAGCTGTGGCTCAATCAGTAGGGCTCCCGTTTACCATGTGGGAGGCCCGGGTTCGGTTCCCGGGGCCTCCTGGTGAAGGCAAAGCCCGCCCGCACGGCGTGGTTGGCTGACCCAGCGAGCACGAGCAGCAGCGGGGGGATAAGTGAATAAATAAATAAAATCTTTAAAAAAAAAAAAAAAATTAGCAAGTTTAAAAAGGACAATTTTTAGTGATAAAGGATACTGTCTCCAACCTGTCATGAATATGTATGTACCAAGTAAGTAAGAGGAAAATATATACCCTTAAGTTACTATGTAATTACAATAAGAGATAATTTCAAAAGAGTAATGAATTAAGCATTCAATTTAAGAGATTAAAAAAGGAATGAAACTTTAAGAAAACAAGGTTGAATCTGTCAAGCAACGTTTCCAATGAAGCCTCCAGATCTAGCGATGGTGTTAGACTGCACTGTGGGATGCAGGCTGAGAAGTTTACAGGATGTAGATATTCAACAAAGAAATTACAAAGAAAGTAGAAAACATAGTTTGAAGGAGAATTATAAGATACTTTGATGAAATACAATATATGGACTATGGTTTCTGGTTCAAAAATTTAACTCTTAAGATAACATTTATGAGGCAGAGATTGGGTTTTTATATTAAGGAATCGTTAATTTTCTGAAAGAGTTCTTATCTCATGGAGATATATACAGAAATATTTTTGGGTGAAATAACAGGACGTCTGGGACTGGCTTCAAAATAATCCAGTGTGGGGGGAGGGAAAGGGGAGGGAGTGACACAGATGAAGAACGCTGGGCCAGGCACTAGTTGCTGAAGCTGGGCGGTGGGCACCGTCATGTCATCCCACTTCAGTATGTGCTTGGAAGCCTCCATGGGATTAAGGAGCAAATAAGAACTGCTGAATAACCAAGATGCAGATGATGTTACAGCAGAAATGGGAAACATGCCATGATTATCACTGTGTGAAAATAGGAAGAAAGTTGGGAGTGGAATCGTAGCAGTGCTTCCCGGTGGTGGTGCGAACGGCTCCACTGTCTTCTTACGGGACGCTGGGGGTGACTGGCCGTTGCACCCCTCCTCACACGGGCCGCCCGTTCTTCCGTGGCTCTGTGAGCACCGTGCCGCATGTGTGGCCCTGTGCCCGCTGAGAACGCAGGCCTGTGTCTGCCCCTGCGAAGACTGGTGGCCTGTTCCTGAGGGGGGTGGGTACAGGGCAGGGGGAAGGGCCCTTGGCCCAGAGGCCATGGTGTCAACCCGAGAGCAGAGCTAAGAGGGGTCAGGACAAGAGGCCGCTGCGGGGCTGGGGCAGCATGCCGGCGCGGGGTGGGCCCTGACGGCGCTGTTGTCGCTTGTCCCCAGGCCTGGTGAGTAACGTGGTGTTCACCGGCCAGATGGCAGAGCCGGGGCGGCCGCTCCTGGCCCAGCTGCAGAGCCTCATCAGGGCCGCCAACCCCGGCGCCGCCTTCATTCTCGCAGAAGGCGGCATCGTCTCCAGGTAAGCCCCTTCCCGTGAGGCCAGCCCCTGTGCGGGACCGAGTGCTTACAGAGGTGCCCTCAGAACCTCCGCAGTCATCACCACAAGGACGCCGCAGTTGGAGTCCTGTGCTGCTTTCCCCGCCGCTAGGGTCCTGCTCCTTCTCGTCCGTTAAAGGATGAGCATCGAGAGTCACTCTGTGTTCCTTGTGTTAAGCAGTGAGAGGAACGATCTCTCACATTTGAAATATGTTGGTTCTTTGCTTCACAGACTCACGTCCAATGGCAAACTATGGACGAGTCGCTGATTTAGTGTGTGCTCATGGATGAAGAGAAAACTCCTAGACAGGGCGATTTTGTTTTCTTAGGAAATGTGCATGTGAGACTTCTCTGTGTATGCCATTTTTATATAATTTTGACTTTTGAACCATGCAAATAGTTTACCTATTAAAAAATCAAGGAGGGAAAAAAACTAAATTAAATACAAACAAAAAATTAACTTATATGTATCTCAAAGCAATAATTTGGCCACACACGCAGAAACCAGTAATTCAAGTAACTTGAACATGATTCTCCGTTGGAACCCTGATTCCAAACATCATCACTGGTTGGAAAAGAGAGATCAGAAATAGGAAATGAGGGAAGGTAAGGAAAAGCCCAGCAAGTATTGGATTTGAATTGGGTTGCATTGTGGGAGTCACTGTAAATTCTCTATTTAGATAAATATATATATTTCCTGGCATTTTCCATGGAAATGGACCTGAAAGAGTAATGCCACAACAGCAGTAAACATACCTGGCTGCCAGATCTTGGTTTCTGAGTGCAGACCTACCAAGAAGGACCAGGGCTCCTTGAAGTGGCTCGTGGCTTCTCTAGGGCAGGAAAGTACAAGAAAAGCCTGGTGCACTTTACCCAAAAAAAGCAAGGAAGTACTCAGAGACTCATGACGCTAGATCAGAAGGACATAGGAGCCAGTTTAAGCAGCTCCCACCATTGGGAAAGAGCAGTGGTGACAACACATGGAATAAAATGCTAAAAAAAATGGGAAACCTAAACAAAGTCTGTAGCTTTATTAACTGTGGCAAATGCACCATAGAAGTAGAAGATGTTAATCATAGGAGATGGCAGGGTGTATGGAAACTCTGTACTGCCTTCCCAAATGTTCTGTAAATCTAAAATTGTTCTGAAATAAAAAATTTATTTAAGTAAATTATAACAAATATTTTAATGAGGGGTGGGACAATAAAGCTCTTCTTTTAAAAAAAAAGTTTTTATTTATTTATTTATTTCTCCCCACCCCCTTGTTGTTTGCACTTGCTGTGTCTGTCTTCCTTGTTTCTTTTTTTTGAAGGCACCAGGAACCAAACCCAGGACCTCCAATGTGTGAGGGAGGATCCTAATCGCTTGAGCCACCTCCACTCCCTACTTTGTTGTGTCTCTCATTATGTATTTTCTTCTTGTGTCTCTTATTGCATTATCTTGTTGCATCAGCTTGCCCATCACACCGGCTCACTGTCTTCTTTAGGAGGCCCTGGGTACCAAACTAGGGACTTCCTGTGTGGTAGGCGGGAGCTCAGTGGCTTGAACCACATCTGCTTCCTTAAAGCTCTTTACAAAAGAATGCCAACTAAAAAGTAAGGGTTGATGGGGTTTAGAAAATCACCATTTTGTGACTTTCAATTAATAGTTGATTTAGGCACAGGTTGGATGTTAACAGTGGTAGGTAAAAGATTGTCATAGAAAAGGATATTTGCTCCTCTCAAAGTATCACTCCACAGACTGCTTCCTGATTCCTAAGAATTCCCAAGGGGGGAAGAGTCTTTTCAGTGGACAGGTCTGGTCAACACTATGGACAAAATTATTAAACTCGGCAGGACCAGTGATGGGACAAACTGACGTCACTTGCTTCCTTGACGTGATGCCATGGGAAGGACACAGTATCACCTGTGGGTTAATCTTGCCAAGAACGTTTAGAATCGAATGAGGAAACCTATCAAATCAGGTCATGAAACTCAAGATGGCTGGCAGGTCCCCTCTTCAACAAAGGAGAGGGGTAGGGGGACTCTTCCAGAAAGTTCCAGATTAAAGGAAAATAAATACTGCAGATTCCGTGAGTGGCGCTGGATTGGATCCTGGACGATGCACCCCTGCCCTCCCTGACAAGGGGGTTTAAAAGCGGCTGAGCGCCTGCTTCCTGCATGAGAGTTTCTGGGTTCAGTTCCCTGTGCCTCCTAAAAACAAAAACAATAAGCAAAACAAATGACAAAACCAACTCGGGAGCCAATGTGGCTCAGTGGTTGAGCGCCAGCTTCCCAGGTCCCAGGTTCAATCCCTAGCCCCGGTACCTCCAAAAACACAAAAACAAAAACAAAACCAGTGGCTCCTGTGTGTGAACTCTATGTGCATTACAGGGGTGGGGCCAGCAGGCTGGGCGTGTGCAGGTTAGGATCCCTGGTGCCAATTAACCTGGGTCTTATCTGTGCACTTTCAAAGGAATGAAGACATCGAGCTGATTCTCTCGGAAAACAGCTTTTCAAGTCCTCAGATGCTACGATCACGCTATTTAATGTACCCTGGCTGGCAAGTATCATCATTGAAAAGTAGCTAAGATTCCTTTGTAACCCAATGATTTGCTTATTTATAGAAAAGAGAGGGCAGAAATAGCAGGTGAGCTCTCGGAGGCTGTGTCCCCGGGGCCGTGTCCACCATGTCCCTGGGGCCAGGAGCCAGGGCTGTGCGTTCCGGGCTTGTTGAGATGTGGGGCATCACTGATGTCCTGCTTTCCAGGTGGCTGGCACGAACCCACGCGGGTAGGACCTTCCCAGGAAGGTGTCGCTCTTGGGCTTACAGCTTTGAGCCCCCTGCAGCCGCCTCACAGCCCACAGAGCCCTAGGGAGGGGAGGGGAGGGAGGGGCGGGGCGGGGCCTGCGCTGCCCCAGCACTGCGGCCCTCATCCCATGAGCACTCAGGCCAGCCAGGCTTGTCCACAGATGACACTGTCCAGCACGGCAGCCAGTAGCCACTGTAGTTATTTAGTGTGGCAAAGAGTTAGCAGCGACCGTGTTTGGGAAGCTTGTTAAGATCTTTAAGAAAAGTAACCCCGGCCATGTAGGTGTGAACAGACAGTTCACTAGTATAGACAGCAGCCGTGGAAACAGCTCAATGCCAGTGACACTCAGATAAAGCGGCCCCTGTTGTTTTGTGTGACACCTGTTACCTTCAGCCAAAAGTGACTGTCCTCATCACCGCTGGGGAAGCGGCATCCTCGCCTGCTGCCCAGTGCTGTGAAGCACCCCCGAGATGGCCTCAGCCCTCCCCTCACGGGGATCGAGCAGAAGGCGAAGGCGTTCTTCAGCTGTAAAAGCTGTGCTGGGCGCAGGACTGTGAGCCACTCCTCCATCTGGTGTCCATTGGAGAATCTCCATCGTAAAAGGCTGGAGGCGTTGAGTGCTCCTAGGATGGCCTCAGCTGGGGGGGGCTGCATGCCGCCGCTGGTGCCCTCTGGAGAGTGTTTGCCCCATGGCGCAGGCGCGGCTGGAGCCCAGAAGGGAGTGGGGGCGTTACTCACCATGCCCCGGAAAGGACCCCAGGCTCGGGGCCAGCGGCAGGGTCCAGAGAAAGGCGGCGTCTTTGACCTCAAGGAAGCACTGGTCCGAGGCGGAAGGCTCAGGACGCCTGCTCCGCTGGGGCAGACGGACCCGCACAGGGGCCCGAGTGTGCTGTGTGTGAAGTGGCACGTGGGGAGGGGAGGCTGAGCTGGAGGCCAGGGCAGCCAACCTCAGCGCTCTGGCCCCATGTCCCTGCTCTTCAGGTGGGAGGGCAGGTTCCAGGCGGGCTCTGCCTTCCCGCTCATGGTGCAGATGTGCGTGTGGTTCGGCCGGCCCTTGGAGAAGGCACGCTTCGTGGCCCGGTGCAAAGGTGAGCCTGGCGGCCGTGGGGCTAGCCCGCCCCCCGCACCCGGAGCCCCCGCGAGTGACAGCCCTGCCTCTTCCCTCCCCAGCACTGCGGTCCTCCATCAAGCCAAGCCCCTTCTCTGGGAACGTCTACCATATCCTGGGCAGAGTGAAGTTCTCAGGTACCCGGGGCTTGGACTGGGAACCTGCGCTGCACCATGGCCCAGCCTTATGTGTCCGCCGCCCGCCCCATGCCCAGACCTCCCTGATGGGCCTTGCCCTTCGGGCTCTGCCCCACCTGGGGCCGCCTCTCCGGGGGCCTGTCCGCGCAGCGCCTCACCTCCCGTGGTCCACAGACTCATGCCACGCCCGCAGCCCCCCATGTGCCACCCGGCACTGCGCTCTCCAGCTGCGTCCTGCTTCTCCCTTTCCCCCTGGCCAGTAGCCACATCAGCTTGGCTTCTGGAACCCTGGCAACCTGGTGGCGCGTCCCAGCCTGGCATCCGGGAGGGCATGCGTCCATTAGGGTGCCTTCAGCGGGCACAGCAGAAAGCCACACAAAGGCCGAGGACCCGCCCTTCCCGTCGGGGTCTAGGAGGCACAGGCTTGTCTCCTACCCTCCAGGGCCACGGAGGCTTCTCTCATTGGTCAGGATCAGCTGCTGGGCCTTCCTGCAGCCACCATCCATGAGAGAACTGGTGTCCTTCTCTCACGCTGGGTCTTTCCACGTGCTTAACCTTTTGCTTAACGTGTCGTTTACTGACCCTGAGACTTGGGCCCCTCTCCTCAAGCCCCTCACCCACACCCACTTCCCTCAACCTCAGCAGGCGTTCTCACCCAGTGCACTAAGGCCCACTGCTGACCCTCTCTTCACTCTTACTGCCTTTGGGGGGCCTTGCCGTTTTCTGGGTCTCCAGGCTCTTACCCAGCTCCTCGGCCCGTGAACGTGGTTGCAGCCTTCCACGCACATGAGCTTCCCACAGGCCTCTCGGGCCTCTGCTGAGGACCCCCACGCAGGTGGCCTAGCACGCCCCTCCTTACAAGAACCGTATGGGCGCCTATTTTTCACGTGCTGCAGCCTTTCAGATCCCACTGCTGCAGAGTCAGACTTCTGGTCTTCTGCCACCTGCAGCCCTCGGCCTCCTCGTGCATGGGGAGCCTTGCCTTGCGCCCCCGCCCCATCTGACTGGGTCTGGGCACTAATGCGCGACCTCTCTGCAGACTCCGAGGGCACCTTTGAGGTCTGCCACAGCACCCTCACCAACTCCCTGAGCATCATGCCAGTAGTGGAGGGGCCCACGCCCCCGCCAGATGCCAGGAGCCCACCCCCAGACAGCGGCCCCCAGCAGGGCAGCTACCTGGTGTTCATCGGCTGTTCCCTGAAGGAAGAGTGTGTCAAGGACTGGCTGCAACAGTCAGCCAAGCAGGTGGGTTCCCGGGGCCGGCAGCTGGGCCAGTTGACCGCACCCCGGGCTGGTGCTGGCCTGGGGCAGCAGCCCCTCCCCTGATGGGTTCAAGACCCTCCAAGAGGGAGGCCACCTGGGGCCAGCTCTGGGCCGGCGTGGTCGACAGAGCGGTGTCCCTAGGCCCCAGCCGTCGTCCCCCCTGGGCTCCTGCAGTCAAGGGCCACCACGGGGTGGCGGGACACCATGGAGACACACGGTCCTGAGGTGTGGGGCCCATGCTTCCCATTTCGGGCAGTTAGCAGCCCTTGGCTTGTGTCCCCATGGCCTTTCCCCTGGTCAGTTCTGCCTGTGTCCAATTGTCCTCTTATTATAAGGATGCCTCTCCTATTTCCACATGACTTCACACACAGGACCAGCAGGACGGCTTGAATGTGAGCTTGCCTGGGACACCGGTTAACCCTTCTTGTTCCAGGTGGCCCTCACAGCACCTACTGTCCCAAAAGCAACGTGTCTTCTCTCTGCTGAATCTTATTCGAAGGCTCCCCTGTGTTCTGAGCCCAGAACCTCCCTCTCCTCGGGTTCTCTCTCAGAAGCAGCAGCAGAGATGGGGGTGGAGCTGCTGGTCAGCCCCGACTCTAGGCCTGTCCTGAAGGCAGCCTGTGGACTCAGCAGTACCTTAGCTCGAGGCCCAGCTGGCCCTGAGACCCTTCCAGAGCTTCTGGGCTTTAGCCTCCTGGGCTCTGGGTGCTTGGTTGGCACCGACTTTTCAGACCCTCCCCTGGATTAACTCCCTCGGGCTGTCACTTGCCTGCCAGGGGGCAGGAGCACATTTACAAAGGCTCGGGATGGTCCTCTGGCCCTCACTGCCCTGGCACCCGGGCTCCAGGGGGAACACAGTCCCCAGGGGCAGGCAGGCACTGCTGAGCCCTGGCCCCTCCCCTCCACAGAAGCCGCAGAGGAAAGCCCTGAAGACGCGGGGGATGCTGACCCAGCAGGAGATCAGGAGCATCCACGTGCGTACCAGCCCGCCCACCGTGCTGTGTCCACCCTGGGGAGCAGGGCTGTCTGTAGGGCCTGTGGGTGGAGGGGAGCTGGCACGGGAGGAGTGGGCCCAGGGGTCTGCCCGCTGTGGACAGCTGCAGAGATCCTTTTTTCCACCCATGCCTCTGACCTAAATAAACCACAGGTAACCTAGCCAAGGCCAGGAAAACACCGTCTCCATCCAGAAGCTGCCACGGGGATGGGCCGCCAGCTTCCAGCCTCTACCCCAGGCCTTCCTCCCCCACTGGGCCCTTGTCCTGAGCGGTTTGGGACAAAGGCTGAAAGGGACCCCACAGCCAGGCCATACAAGCAGGGCTCTCCCTACAGGTAAAGCGCCACTTGGACCCCCTTCCTGCGGGGTACTTTTATAACGGAACCCAGTTTGTCAACTTCTTTGGAGACAAGACGGATTTTCACCCACGTATCCTTGGAAGCAGCTCGGCCTGTGACGGGAGTGTGTAAGGCTCGGGTGGGCTGGAACAGGGGTTACCCCAAGGCTGGGGCTAGGGGTGCGTTTGGCAGTGGGCGCCTGCGCGCCTGCAGTGGGGTGAGTTGGTGCACCGGGGCCACGGGGCCGCGGCTGCCACCCGTGAACCGTCTACAGGCTGGAGCCGGCCCTCGGCAGCAATTCTGCAACAAGGACGACGGTGAAGCACGAGGCTCGGGTTTCTGCTGTGCACCAGCCTTCTCGGTAGCCGTGGCGCTGCCGCCGTGTGAAAAGAGCCTGTTGGCCGGCCTCCATGTGCTCTGGAGCTGGCTGCCTCTGTGCCCCCCGTGCCATGGAACCCTAGGTCCTGGCAGTCCCCGTGGACCCCCAGCCAGGGCAGCCTTCCTTAACGAGATGCCAGTCATGGACCAGTTCATGAACGACTATGTGGAAGAAGCCAACCGGGAAATCGAGGAGTACAACCGTGAGCTGGAGCAGCAGGAGTGTCATGACCTCTTTGAGCAGAAGCCCTGAGAGCAGCGGCCTGTGCAGCCCGGCGCAGAGTTTCTTAGCATCGGCCCCGCCCCCTCGCTGGCCTGCGGGCTGGCTGCGCCACAGGTCCTTCATTGCCCATGCGCCGTGGGCACGCAGCCCCAGGCCGCGACGGGGGCACAGCCTCTGGGTCTCTAAGTCTCTTCTTTGGGTGGGGGCGGTGCCTTGTGAGGCTGGGAGAAGCCCTCCCCTGTGAAGGTCCTTCCGCTGAAGGCGCTGGCCAAAACAAGCCCTGTCTCTCCTTGGGCTGCGGACAAGTGCGTGCTCTAAGTGGGACAGTGTCCTTTTGGAGTCGGTGGAGGGGAAGGCGCACGGCTCTCCACGGTGTGCGGCACGGGTTGACCCAGGCGACCCCGCTGTGACAGGCTCCTCAGCGCCCCTGCCACGTCACACCAGTTTCCCCACTTCAGGGACGAGAGCAGAGCTGCTGCTCAGGCCTCCCTGGCCATGCTGTGTTGAGGGGGGCTTCCTGCAACAAGGCCAGGGGTAGTAGGCCCAGAGTCTGATCTGCAGGGTGGCCCCCAAGGGGCTGCAGGCTCCAGCATGCAGCCCTTTCATCAGCCTTGCCAGGGAAGCCTGGTTTTCAGCCGCCAATTTTAGGAAACTCGGCCTCAAGCATCGTTGCTGGCTTCAAAGAATCCAATACCCAAATTAGAATGCCTTGCACTGGCTTGCTTTCAGCTGGACAGTAAAGCAGAAAGAAGGCAGGAGTGTGGCCCCTGCCTGGCCCCAGAGCCAGCCGGCCCTCAGCACCTCAGCTGCTGGCTGCATGCCCTGGGGAGATGCACACAGAGAGTTTCCAGCCACATCAGCGGCTTCTGAGAAAGGCCCCTGACTTTGGGGAGACACACAGAGGCCTGCTTCCAGTAGCAAAGAGTTGTCCAGGGCTTGTCAGTAAATGTACTGTATTAGAGAAAAAATTGTTTTTAGAAGGCAAATGAACAAAGCCCCAAATTCCATCAAATAAGAAATCTTGCATCAAAAAAGGCTTCTAAAAATTCCCATGTGCTCCAGCCCCAGCTGTGAAGGCCCTGTGACGAGGGTGCAGCCGTGGACCCCAAGTCCAGGAGCCCTTCCCAGCTGG
This sequence comes from Tolypeutes matacus, assembly GCA_026826555.1. Lineage (NCBI taxonomy): Eukaryota > Metazoa > Chordata > Mammalia > Cingulata > Chlamyphoridae > Tolypeutes > Tolypeutes matacus. The sequence goes on along the minus strand of JAKSZT010028529.1, from coordinate 1,071,633 downwards.
CTGGCCAGAGGCTGGGGTCCCCTGTGGTCCTGCTTCTGCTTGAGAGTCAGTAACTTGTAGGTAGATCTTAAGTGCAATTGATTGATCAGCAGTGAGTCACTAGAACTTCCTTCTGCTCTCCTGAGCTCAAAGTTGAGCAGCCTTAGAAGCAGCCTGGGATGGGGGCCACAGGCCGACTTCTCCAGTGTGACGGTGAGGCGTCTAAGGGGCCAGAGCCACCCGGGAGAGCGGGCCTTGCCACTGCTCTCCCACCAACCTGCCCCACGGCCCCAAATCCTCATCTTAGAGGAAGCACTGTGATTACCTCAACTCAAACATGAAACTGTGACTGAAAAAAGCAGTCAAGACGTTAAGAAATTTCAAAGCCAAGAAGGCAAAGCTGGCCGAGGCCTCCTAGGCCCACCACGTCCTGCTGGGGAGTGTGAAGGGCCTTCCCTGTGAACGCCCCGTAGGACGGGCTCTCCTTGGCCTCTTGGGCCTGGCTTCTGGCTGTAGGGGCAGCAGAGGCCCTGTGTGGCCCTGGGCCAGGCCAGAAGCCTTGGGCTGAGTGCTTTCTGCCAGCAGCTCTTGTGTATCACCCAGGTGAGTGTGATGATACCGAAGTTGCTGAAGTTAGGGGGTGGGTCTCACGGTTTGAGGTGGGATTTTTTTTTTTTTTTTTTTTTTCCCGATTAGAGGTAGGCTGAATTGGAGAAAACAGGATCACCTAGGAAGGGTCCCGCAGGGACTGGAGGACCTGAGGCCTGGACACTGGGCCCCACAGGCTTGCAAGAAAGAGTCGCCTCTTAAATTCTTTCAGGATTTTGGAGAATTTTTGCACAGTAATAAGCTCTGACTTGCTCTTTGGGCTTCTCAAAAGGGAAAAGTTCGACTCGATTGTAAACTATGAAGTATTCCGGCCATGCTGCTGGCCTAGTGATGGTGTACCTCAAAAAGCAGGTGAGAAGTGGCGTGCTCATCATCCCGGGCTGTCAATACAATGACGTAAGAGCTCATTTACGTGCCAAAAGTCACGTTTATACCAGTTTTTCAGTGCTTTAATATTTGTAACTTTAAAAACTCGTATTTACAAACACTACTGTAACTTCAGTGAAACTGAATTGTGTGATTGAAGCTTTTTTGCTTATTAAAGTATTTATTACACTACTTAATTCAGTAAATATCTAAAAGTAGCCTCCCGTTCACTTTTATATTATTTCACGTTTTCACCTGCAGCTGTGTTTGTGAGACGTGGTGCCTAGGATGAATAAAGAGTCCCGAGCCAGCTGCCTGTCCCTGTTTGGGGTTGCGGGGGGAGCCTCCCCTGCAGCCTGCCCTGCAGCTTCTTCACTCTCCCGAGGCCCCCAGCAGGCACCAAGAGTGAAATTAGCAGGAGGAAGCTTGGGGCTTGGGGTGGGCACTTTTGGGGAGTCCGGAGCCCCGGAGAATAGCCCTCCCGCAGGGAGAAGTCAGCCCTGCTGGGACCCTCGCCCTCCTGGCTGGCCGGAGGGCAGCAGAGGGGGGTGGTCACAGTTGGCCCAGGTGGCCCCTGGCTCTGGGGAAGGCCCACGCAGTCCCCACTGCCAAGAACAGGCTCAGGCACACCCACTGTGCCCTGCACCAGAGCCCAGCCCACTTGCATCCCTTTCCTGTGGGGCTGTGAGCCTGCACCTCCCCAAGGCCGTCGGGTTGACCCCAAAGAAGGGGGGGGGGGGGGGGGGGAGAGTTTGGTTCTGGACGCACCTGGAAGCACCTCACGCCAGAGCCCCTCACACAGGTCAGGGAGGCCTGGTGGGGTGGGCCCTGGAAAGCGGGGTTACCGCGGGGCATGACCGGAGAGGCTGAGGGGCGGGCTTGGGTCTGTGGTCCGAGGCAGCCTAGAAGATGTGACCACGCGTGGCCTGAGTGCATCCGAGGTGGGTCCAGCTCCAGAATGTCTGCGTCCAGGGTGGTCGGACTCTCCGCGGGAGTGGCTTCCTCCAGGCCTGCAGAGGCCGTGGTGGCGGTGGGTGGTCAGGCAGGAGGGTTAGGGGGCTGGGCCCCCAAAGAAGGTCCCTGCAAGCCATTTCTGAGCTTTTCACTAGAATCATTTACTTCCCAGGCTTTGCTTTCTGCTAAGTGATAGAGGCACAAACGTCCCTACTATGGTGGTTTTTAAGCCACGGAAGCAAACACTTTAACTGACAGCGCGCTGTGCACTGAGGAAGGGGCACCGCGGCTTGGCTTTACAGTGGCTCAGTGCAGCCCGTTTGAAGGAAACACCATGCAGACTGCTGCAGGGGGCGGGGAGCTGGCCACCCGGAGAGTGATCCTGAAGGAAAAAGCGATAAGACGAGCGGATGGGACAGCCTCCCCACAGAAGTGGAAAAAGCCAACGTGGAAAAAAACCAATGCTTGGAAACAACCCCCAATTTTTTTTGTTTCATTCTCCCAAAATTTGAAGAAAAATACATCTGTTTATTCACAAATTATTCCTGTTTTTCCCAGGTCTCTGCATTGCTAAATTGACCAGCTAAAGTAATTTGACAAAGAAAAGTCATGAGTCAATAAATCTTTATGTCAAACTAGTGACTATAAACTCTGTAAAAAATGTAAATCAAGTAGAGTGACTATATTTCCATTTTATCCTGCAATTACTACTGTTTTTTCCATGTCAATGGAGAAGTTAATTTTTCCCCCATGGTTTCAAAGTTTAACATTTAAGAAGCTTTACTTCTCTGCCCTGAAATGTCACGCCTGGATGAATGTACAAATAAAGACAGCAGAAGGGGGAAGATGGCACGATAAGGATCATTTCAGTTGGTGAACAAACCTCCATGGAATGTTCTAAAGACCACATTTGTAGGGAGTGGATGTGGCTCAAGAAGCTGAGCTCCTGCCTCCCACATGGGAGGTCCCAGGTTCGGTTCCCTGCGCCTCCTGAAAAACCAAAACCAAACAACAAGCAAAACAAACAAAAAAACCAACTCATGGAAGCCAATCTGGCTCGGTGGTCGAGCACTGGCTTCTCACATACAAGGTCCTGAGTTCGATCTCAGGCTGCCAGTACCTCAAAAAAAAAAAAAAAAAAAAAAACACATTTGAGCTGCTGGTGGTGCTGTGTCTCGGTGCGGGGGTCGCCCTGGCTGTCCCCTCCCTGCTGCCAGGTGCATCTAGCTGGGTGCTGGGAGAGGCCAGGTTTGCAGGGTGGGTGGTCTGTGCAACCTTGGGTGATGTCTGTCCAAAATGGTGGGCCCAGGCCTGGACAGGATGGGGGACTGGTGAGAATGAGGGCCCGGAGTGGGGAGACGTGGGGAGCCTACAACAGACGAGGAGGGCGAGGAGAGTAAGGAGAGTGACAGGCCAAGAGAACCTAGCCTTGGCCACGGCACTCCAGTGGAGGGGGGCCTGGGGGAGAGGAGGGAGAGGACTTTGGGGCCAGCCATGCAGCAGCTGTCCCAAGACCTGTGTCAGCAGCCCCTGGGGAGCCTGCTGAGAATGCAGATTTACGGTTCCTACAGGATCTACTCAAGGAGAATCCCTGGGCCCAGGCCTGGGGATCTGCATTCCAGCAAGCTCTTGGGGGTCCAAGCGCACGGTGCAGAACCACTAGGGGGAGCTGTTGGGTGGTGGGCCAGCATCTCGAGCCCCTGGAGTGCAGTGGGGGAAAGCAGGGCGGGTCTGGTTGTGTCCGTCCACTGGTGTCTCTGGCTGAGCAGCTGGCGTGAGCTGGGGCTGCGGTGGGGCTACAGAGCCCAGGGGCAGGCAGAGAGCCGCCAGGACCTTCCCGCCCAGCAGTGAGCTGGCCACAGGCCCAGCAAGCCGAGCGCTGCGGATCAGCCGCACCGTGTGGGATGCTGACTGTGGGGGTAGATGGGGCAGAGGCATGTCCCCCGTCCCCCAGGGGGAGCATGCCCCGTGGCCCCCAGAGGGTGGGTGTCCCTGCCCTCCTGGCTGCCTTTGGGAACCTGGGTCTTTCTCGCGGCAGGGGTAGATGACCCCTGGGAGAGGGCACGCTGCTGTCCTGTTTGGGCATGAAGGGGCCACCTTCCTCCCCACCTGGGGGCCCGTGGACACTCTCCAGGAGGGGGTAGGCCAGGGAAGCCATGTGCTCTCCCCCAGTGCCCCCCAGGCTCACCAGCCTGCCCACTCTTGTGCCAGACTCCCAAGGATCTGAGGCAAAAGCTGGGGAGGAGGAGAAAAACACTGAGGACAGAAGAGTCTACCAACGGGAAACGGATGTGGCTCAAGAGGTTTGGTGTCCGTCTACCATATGGAGAGACCAGGGTTCGATCCCCGGTACCTCCCGGTAAAAAAGAGAAGAGTCTACCAGGGCTCTTCACCTTTCTTGTTCCACGGACCCCTTACCAAGTCCGCACTACACTGTGTGTTATTTAATAAATATATCACTCCCGCACCAACATGTCCCCACAAGAATATTGTTATTTTAAATTTCAATTCAAGCTCACGGACCCCTGGTTAAGAACCCCCTAAACAAAGGTCTGGAGGGGGCAGGAGATTAGCATGGCTGCTGGGGTCCACTTAGACCACCAGGAATTATCAGTGGTGATCAGTGGGTAGTTGAGCCCAACCTGCAGGCCTGGTCCCGAGCTGGGCATGGAGCCCCACCAGATAAGTAACTGTAACAGGTGACAAGTCCTCGCGCACAAGGGATAGCCGTAGCAATGGCATCTCTCCTAGGCATGGGCAGGGGGCTGTGCAGCTGCTGCTGGAGAAAGGATGTGAGGCTGGGAATGCAGCTCAGGCCACCTGCCCCGGGTAGTAGGAGCCCCCAGAGGCTTGGAAAGCGAGAACGACTTGAGGGAAAGCTGCTTGCTGCAAGGTGTGGGAAACCACGCTTGCCAAGGGCCCAAGGAAAGTCAGGGCAGCCAGGGATGGGACAGGCCAGAGGTGGAGATAAAAGCAGCCAGGGATGTTTGAGCAGTCTTTGAGAGGAAGGAGGCAGGGGAATCTGGCCAGTGTACCCATTAAGCACAGCTGGAAAATTTGAGCTGGAAGACGCAGGGTGAAGGGGCCTCTGGAGGGCTTTAGTGCCTCGAAATGTGAGAGCCACACGTGGAGGTGCCCTGATGTGGCTCGACTTTTGGCAGGTTCCTTGGCACCTGCTGCACCAGGTGTGGCTCTGGCGAGGGGCAAACACACAGGGCCCAGGCAGGGAGTCAGCAGATGGGCTGACAGGGCTGCACAGCCAGGGTCCGGGCGGGAAAGGAGCAAGGCCTGTGACAAGAGGACAGCCAGAACCTGCCGAGATGGTGTGATCAGGGAAGGCCTCTCAGGAGTGGGCTGGAGCCTGGGGGAGGAACAGAGCCAGGAGGAGCTGCGGGATATCAAGGCCTGGAGCTAAGGGGGCTTGCTGTGCGGGGAACTGAGGGGGGAGGTATAAGCCGAGCAGGAGACTCCTACGAGACCCCCGCCCAGACCACAGCAGGGAGCTTGGCGTTGTTCCTCCTAAACGCCATGGGACACCTGTGCAGGTGGAGAATGGGCATGGGGGACGACGGGCAAGTCAAAAGGCTGGGACTGGTGGAGGTGCCAGGCCTGGTGGCTTCGAGCTGCATTGGAAGGCAAAGCCATCGAGACTGGCTGGTGTTGGCTGAGGAAGGTGACGCCATCTAGGAGTCAGGGCAACTCCCGGGAGCTCTGTCTTGCTGTATTTTATCTGAATTTTCTCCTGCCCATCAGGCAGTAGGGCACGTGGAAGTCATGGGCTCAGGGGCTGAGAAGAAGAAAAGTGGCATCTGGCTGGGAGTCTGGGGAGGGCTCTGGGCAGGTCAGAGAGGAGAAGAGGGAGAGAAGGAGGGATGGTGCTGTTCGCTGCGGAGGCATGAGTGGGCAGGGGGCCTGGCAAGAAAGAAGAGGCAGTGTGGGGCAGAGGCACGGAGCACAGCGTGGGCACGAGTGGGTGGAGAGGGGTATGGGGGCAGAGCACAGGGGACTCTGGAGAAACTTGCTCTCAAGCATAGCTGAGGGCTTGGGAAGGATGTCTGAGGGAGGTTCTGTTAGTTGTTTTCATGAGACACCGTGGAGTTACTTCGACCCCAGATTTTGAAATCTGCAGGCAAGATAGAGGGCAGAAGGGGCAACACAGCCGCGCTGCCTGGGAAGCCCAATGCTCATGGGTGGTGTCCAGAGCCCAGAGAGGCTCCCTGGACCTGCCTGCCTGGGAAAGGACCAAATGGTCCTCACAGGGTGTGTGTGGGGGAGGCTAGAGAGACACATGGGGCAAGGGGCTCTCCAGGAGAACCACAGGGGCTGTAGCGAGTAAGGGCCAGTGCCTATGAGGCAGCCAGGCAGAGGGTCAGAGGGAACACAGGCCACTAGCCGGGGCACCGGTGGTGGGCTCAGGTTTCCTGAGGTAAGTAGCAAGGTCCTCCGATGAGGGTAACGCGAGGCTGCTCCTCCAACCCAGGGTGGCTTCCTGGAAGGGTGAGCTGGAAGGGCCAGGTGTGGGAGGGTGCTGGTGGTGGTCCAAGGGAAGCCAAGGCATTCCCTGACTGGGAGTTGGGGACAGGGGGCTTGTTAGGGGCAAGGTCAGCCCTTCCTCAGTGCCCTACGACCCTGTTCCTGAGGGCTGCGGTCCAGAGACGTTCCCAAGGGCCAGCGGAGCAGGTGCCCGAAGGAGCCGGGTCTCTCCTCCTGGGCCTGCTCACCTCCTGGAAGCCTGCAGCTGGGAAGGGGCTCGCGCTAGCGGAGGCCAGTGCCGATTCTGCTGGGCACGCGGCATGGGCAAGGGCTCCCGCAGAGCCTTCCAGAGCAGGTGGTGAGGGATGTGCTCCGCAGGGCCCCGAGGCCTCTCTGTCCTCTCGCCCCAACGTGCTCTGGCAGGGAGGGGAGCTCGCGCGTAGGGGGCGCCCCCACTGGGCGGGAAGCCCTTGGGGGCTGCCGGCAGCCTCTCGGCAGAGGTGGGCCGCCCCCGGCCTGCCCCGGCCCCCCCTTCCCTGCCCGGCGACAGCGGCCCAGGACTCCCGGGGAGTCGCGGCCAGTCCAGGGGCTGGGGCGGGGTGGGGGCGGGGACTGTGGACTGTGGAGTTATTTACTGGGAAGTCACCGAGGATCAGGCCAGGGACCCTTAGGCGAGCTGGATTTGCCCCCCCCCACACACACACACACACACGTCGAAGCAGCGGAGACCCCGGAGAAGGCGCGTCCCCAGGCCGGCTCCCCTGTCCTGGAAGGAAAACAGGATGGCAAGGCAGTCTTGGGAAGGAGAGAGGGCCGAGGGCGCCACGAGGCCCGGAGACAGGCCCTGAGGAGCGCGGCGAGCTAACCCGAGGCCACCGGCCGAGCGCGGGGCCCCGCGGGACAGGCGTGGCTCGGGGGACGCGCACCCGCGCGTCTAGCTAGTTCGGGCGCACTTTCCGGAGGAGGGGGCGGGGGCCGCCCCAGCGAGCACCCGGGGCGGGGGGGGGGGGGGGGGGGGGCACCGCGCTGGCGTGGCTGCGCCGACGGCCCGGCGTGCGGGCCTGGGCGGGGGCGGCGGCCCGCATAAAGCGGACGCCGGGAGCTCTCCCGGGCCACTGCAGCCGCGCGGCGTCTTGTGCTCGCGTCTACTGAGTGGCTCCTCCCGCCCAGTCCCGCAGCCCCCCAGACCCCCGGCCTGGGCGAACGCGCGCGGGCTCGACGGAGCCTGGTCTACGCGGCCCAGCCGCGTCGCCACGGATCCCTGGAGACGTGGACCCCGGTGCGGGTGAGGGCGCGCGGTGCGCAGATGGGACCCGCCCTGGGCGGCGCTGCGTCCGGGCCCGCGTCGGGGCGGCATTAGGAACCGGGCGCGGCGCGGGGTGTGTAGCGGCTCCCGCCGCGGGCCCGCCCGAGCCGCCCAGGTCGGGGTTCCGAGGCGCCGGGGCGCGGGGCGCGGAGCCCGGACGTGCGCGCGAGTGCAGCCGCCCCGCAGCCAATCGCCGGACTCCTGGCGGTGGCCGCCGGAGCTGTGCGGGGAACTGGGTGGGTGCGGAGCCTGCGGGCCGGGCCGGGGCGCGCGGCCGTCGAGGGCGGCAGGGAACGTCGCTGCCGCCTGCGGACTCGGGGCGCGGGGCGCGAGAGGGCTGTGGGGCTTCCCAGCGTGGTGTCCCGTGCGGGACTTCCGCCGCGAGGGAGCCGGAGCCCCAGGTGGGTGCCCGGGCGGTGCGGGGAGCCGGGGCCGGCTGCGTGAGCCCTGCGCCTTGTCTTGGACGCTTTGCTCTCCCCGCCCTGAAATCCATCGTTTTTGAACAGGTTGTGCTGCGGATCAGAGGACAAAGGGCTCGGAGGGTGGGGCGTAGCGGTGGTGGCGGGGGTGTCCCCAGCACCCCCAGACGCCGGGCTCTTTAGGGCCTTCGCCTCATTTTCTCGCTTGCCCACTTCTGGGGCTTCCCGGGGTCTCTGCCCTGCGGCTCAGACATCTGGGGAGTCCCTGACGTGAGGTACCCGAGATGGGGGTAGGGTGGGCACCCCCACCCTACCGGACCCTCCACCCGGGTCCGCAGTCCATCTCTGCGGACCTCCGTGTGCAGCCCGCGCTCGACCCCGCGCGTTCACGCGTGTCCTGCCCACCACTTCCGACCTCCAGGGTCTCTGAATCTGGAGGCGCTTTCCCCTCGCGGACGCCGCCCCTCTTGTCGCTTCCTTCCTCGCTCAGCTCGGCGTAAAGGGCGCGGACTATCCCGGGCCCAGAGTGGGGAGCACGGCCCCCGCCCCCCGCCCCTCCCTCTGCCCCTGCTGCTCCCCAGTACCCCCATCTTGCGTCTGGATCAGGGCGGCCCGGGGCTGGGGTGGCGCCTAGGAGAGGAGGCAGTTTCCGGGCGGGCGGGTCCCGTGGGCAGCCTGGGGGCTGCGTGTGGGATGGGCGTTTCGCGCCAGGGTGCACCGAGCCGTGCGTCCCGGGAGGGGCCCAGACCCCGGTGCTGGGATTGGCAGCGCAGAGGCCCGGGGGAGCGGCCAGACCCCGTCGGGGAGCAGGGCACCCCCGGGGCCTCGCCCCCCCAGCCCCCGCTAACGCGGGGTTCTTCCCGCAGCCCACCCTGCATCCCCGGAGGTACCATTATGATCCTTGGGGGGCACTGCCTGAGGATGCCCCTCTGCCGCCCCCTCCCCAGCCGGCAGCCATGGGCTGAGGGACTCAAGAACAGACTGGTTCTCCTGGGTTCCAGGGCCCTCCTTGGCTGTTCTTCCCTAGAGTGACCTGTGTTGGGTCCCCTGGGAGGGGAAGGAGGACTGGCAGGGTGGGTGTGGATGGAGAGCCAGTGGGTGGGGGCTGCTGCCCAGGGCTGAGACGGTCCTGGGCTTTCCTTGCAGAAGTCTCTTCCAACATGTCCAGTATGTCGCAGAACAGATACTTTGAGGATGCAGGTAAGTACCTTTCATCTGGGCAGTGGAGCTCCTTGGTCAAGGCCCTCGGGGACCAAGCCCACCCCTTTGGATCCCCCAGGAGTCTGTGGTGTGGGCAGAGGGCAGCCAAGCAGGCTGGACAGTGGCAGGTCCCCACTGGCCTGTGGTCCTGGGGGTGGGGCAGGTGCCGTGGGCCAAGTGCAGGCACCCGTCTCCCTCAGTCCCCACCAGCCCTGCTAGGGGGTGGCTGCCCGTGGTCTCTGCGGTTCTGTGGCTGCTTGTGTTAGAGCAGGGGACGGTTTGCAGGACCACAGTGCAGAGAGCCCGGCTCTAGGGGAAGCCCCTCTCCTCCAGGCTTCCCTGTTCGCGACCTTCACGGCTACCACATGAAAAGCTGCCGCGATCGTGTCACTAACTGGCCCGCAGTTTTCATTAGGTTCACTCTGCTTGTTGCCCAGCTCTATTCTGGTCCCCAATATAAACCGCAAAGTTAATCACTTTAGCCACTTTGATGTCTATAGCTCAGTGGCATTGAATGCATCGAGTGCCTCGGTTTTCCGTTGGCACCAGCCTGGCTCCCTGCTCCGTGTCGGGGCTGGCTCCATGCTGCTGCCTTGCCATGTGCCCTGACCATCAGGGGGTTGAGGGGGCAGTGCTCGGACACAGGTGACATGTCCCAGGGCAGGGGCTGTGTGTGCCCTGCTGCCAGCAGCGGGGTCGGGGGTGCGGCTGGGCCGGAGGATGGGGTGGAGGCAGCACCACAGCAGCCCTGCAGGGGCCAGTGGGGCAGGGACCTAAGAATTAGGGCTGAGAAAAGGTAGAGCCCCCGGAGTAGAGGAAGGGGATGGAGGCAGTGCAGGGGCAGGGGTGTGGTGGGGACAGCAGTGGGGAGACTGGGGCAGTGGGAGCTGGCCTGGCTGGGCTGGTCATGGACGCAAGTGCATGCCAGAAGCAAGGAGGGCATCTCTGGACCTCCTGGCTACTCTCCAGACTCGGGGTGTGGTGTAGTCCCAGGGGTCTGCTTGTGGGGGGCCTGGCCCCTCCTGCCTAGAATGTGCCAAGGGAACCGGCAGGCGTGAGTGGAAGCGCGTCAGGGCACGTCAGGCCTAGAAGGTGGAGCTGGCTGCTGACCAGTCCCCGTCCTGCACAGGGGCTTGTCAAGCATCAGCAGGGCCTGAGCTGCAAGGGCTCCTCTGCTGGGGGCACCCACACGTGGTGAACCAGAGGTGCCCCCCAAGACAGGAAGCGGCTCTGGCCAGACTGAGGGTGGGGCAAGGCCTGAGGAGGGGAGGAGGGCCCGAGCCTGGACTTCCCCCGTGCATACCTTGGAGGATGGGAGTGGGCACAACTGAGCAGCGCGAGACGGCGATGGGACGGGGGACCGGGCCCCAGGGCAGGCGTAGCAGGGCTGGCCCAGGCTGTGCCCCCAGGGGCTATAGAGAGCCTCAGCGGGTTCGGGGCCGAGGGGGACCCCTGCCTGTTGCCAGGAAGCCTTCCTGCCCGCCTCGGGGCCGTTGCAGAATTGGGGCATCCCACAGCCCAAGGGCACCAAGACAGGCCTCTTGCCCTCCGCAGGGGCGGAGGCCCCTGCTAAGTCCCACTGTTTCCGTGGCCGTCCTTCTCCTGGGCCACATCGGCGTCTGGTGTGGGTCCGGCTACGGCAGCAGCTCTGCCTCTAAGCCCGGCAGGCCTGTGTCCTTTACCCCGGGGGTCCTGGGAGGGGTCAGGCACCCTTTGCAGGGCCTGCCCAAGGCAGAAGATGCTGGGGAAGGCCGGTGGGCAGGGGGCTGTTGTACTTGCTGCCTACCCAGGGCTCCTTCCTGACCCCTTTTCCGATCTGGGGCCCCGCTGCCGAGTGGGTCTGGGACCCGCGCTCCAGCGTGCACCGTGGGCAGCCAGACCATCTTGGGGGTCTCTCTCGGCACTGGGTCTCTAGGGTATGTTAAATGTGACACCGAGGACTTCGGGGGTGTCCATGAGAGCCCGCGGGATGACGCTTTAGATACCGCCTACTCCTCTATTGTGTCTGGCGAGAGCGTCTGTTTTTTTGTCAACGTCAACCTCAAGATGCAGCCACCCCAGCATGGTACGGCAGCACGGCGGGCGGGGGTGGGCGGGGGCAGGCAGGGGCAGGCGGGCACGCTGAGCCCTCTCCCTTTTCCCCAGCCGAGAGCAGCACGTCAGGCGGCCACGTGCTCCTGCACACCTCACGCAAGGTGAGCAGCCGCCCGCGGGGTGCAGGGGCTGGGAGGGGCTGCAGGCCCTGGCAGGCGGAGGCCCCTGACACCACGCGCTCCTGCAGTACCTGAAGCTGAAGAATTTCAAGGAGGAGATCCGCGCCCACCGGGACCTGGACGACTTCCTGTCCCGGGCCAGCGTGGTCCTGAACGAGACGGCCACCACCCTGGATGATGTGCTGCGGGCCATGCTGCAGCGCTTCGCCCGGGACCGCGATGGCACTGAGCCGGGCTGCGACCCGGACGCGCTTATGAGCTTGCTCTTCACTGACGCCGAGGCCCCCCTGGAAGGGGGAGGTCAGGCCTGTGGCCCCACCGCTGGGGGCAGGGGGGTGGGGAGAGGGGAGGGGAGGGGAGGAGAGGGGCACCGCTCAGCCAGAGCTCTGCCCTCAGTGCACCTGCTGTCGGACACCATCCAGGGCGTCACGGCCACGGCCACGGGCGTGCAATACCAGCAGTCCTGGCTGTGCATCACGTGAGCCTCCTGGCCCGGGTCCCCGCAGAGGCCATCCACCTTTGGGGGGCGGGGTCTGAGCAGGCCATCCCACCTGGTCCTCATGCTCCCCAACAGAGGTCCCCAGGGGCCCGGGCTGGGGGCTCAGGGGCACGCCGGGCCGGCAACCATGTCCCGTGTGCCCCGCCTGTCCCTGCCAGTCGCACCGTCAAGGACCTGCCAAGGCGGCATGTGTGCATCAGCCGCCTGCTTCGCCCCCAGAACTGGGGGGAAGGCTCCTGCGAGGTGCGGTTCGTCATCCTGGTGCTGGCCCCACCCAAGATGGTGAGTGGGGGTCTGGGCACTTCCACTCCTGGGGACGGTGGGCTCTGGCCTCACCTGCTCTTGCTCGTGCGCACCCAGGCTCCTGGCCTCGGAGACCCCGGCCTCCCCTTCCCCCTGTTGCTGTTCTCCTGGCTCCATCAGAGCTTCCCCAGCCTAATCCTTTTTGTGGTGGGTCAACCTTAGGATTTGCTGGCCAAGGACCCCCCACTCCTTCCTGGGTCACCCACCCCCCAGTCGACACTTGGCTTTTGTGGGAGTCTGAAACTGCCACTGATGTTTTCTTCTTTCAAGGAAAAGAATGAAAAATCTAGACTAGGACATTGGTGGGTTCCTCCCAAGGCCTCAGAAGAGTCTTGGAGCCTAAGACTCCTGTAGCTTGCAGAGGACTCGGTTCCTATCTTGGGTTCCCAGAGATTTTATGGACAGGCTGAGAACTTCCCCTAGAGGTAGGGTGTTCCGTGACAGTGGGCAGGCACCTGCTCCTGGCTCACAGGGAGTGCCACTGGACAGGTGGCAGGAGCAGTGTCCCAGCGACAGACAGCTGGAGCCGCAGGCTGCTCCGTGGGCAGACGACCCTGCTCCAGAGAAGGTGGGAAGCCTGGTATGGGCTGCATTTGTGGATACCCAGGGGACAGGCACTGAGGAGCGGAGATGCCCAGGGGCCTGGGCTGGCGGGGAGCCAGGCAGCCATGTCAGAGGCTGGGTGTTGAATTCAAGGTCAAGGCTGATTGGGGCCAGGATACTTCTGAAGTACAGGTAAACTGCTGGAGCACGCAATTACCACGGATGAAATGGGAGGTATTTTAGTTGGTAGCTGGGTAGACGGTTTCCGCTGCTTTTGTCACGTACAGTTACGTGGATTTTGATTGCTTAGGACAGACTGACACCTGAGTTTATACAAAGAAAACTGTCCCGTCGGTGGCAGTTCCAGTGATCCGATGATCCGGTGGAAACCGTGTGGGGGACCAAGCTTGCGGCTAGTGTGCAGGGCGGGTGCTTGCCCATGCTGGGAGCACCTGCTCAGCCAGGCAGGCTCCACGGTCTGCTGGGGCTGCAGGCATGACTCTCCCGTCCCCCAACCCCAGAAAAGCACCAAGACTGCAACGGAGGTGGGGCGCACGTTCGCCACTATGTTTTCGGACATGGGCTTCCGCCAGAAGCTCCTGGAGACCCGCACGGAGGAGGAGTTCATGGAGGCCCTGCTGCAGCAGCGGCAGCGGCTCTCCACTGCCAGCTGGCACCCGCCCGCGCCCAGCGCCACCGAGGAGCTCCATGCGGTCTCCGCCAGCAGTGGACCCCTGCAGGTACAGGCTGGGGCGGGGCCAGCAGCCAGGGGCTGCGGCAGGGCTGACCCTCCTCCTGCCCCCGCCCTGCAGCCCAAGGACTTCTTCCCGGTGGGGAAGGGCATCCAGGAAGACCTCGCGCGCCGGTTCCCCGTATACCCACTTGACTTCACAGACGGTACGTGAGCCCCTGGCCTGAGCCCCATCCCATGGCTGCCCGCCCTGCCCTGAGCCCCAGCCGCCCCCGTTGCAGGCATCATTGGGAAGAACAAGGCGGTGGGCAAGTACATCACCACCACCCTGTTTCTCTACTTCGCCTGCCTCCTGCCCACCATTGCCTTCGGGTCCCTCAATGACGAGAACACACAGGGGGCCATCGGTGAGGGGCTGGGGGCAGGGGGTGGGGGGTGGGGGTGCGGGTCTGCAGGACCCGCTTGACCCCCTTCGTCCACAGACGTGCAGAAGACGGTGGCTGGACAGAGCATCGGGGGCCTGGTGTACGCGCTCTTCGCCGGGCAGCCGCTGGTGGTGCTGCTGACGACCGCGCCCCTGGCCCTCTACATCCAGGGTGTGGGGGCTCAGGGGGCTCGGGGGGCAGGGCTTGGGAGCTCAGGGGGACTCAGGCAGTGCTCGGGGCTTGGGGGCAGGGCTCAGGGGGACTCAGGCGGGGCTTGGGAGTGGGGCTTGAGGGCAGGCTTGGGGGGGCGGGTTCGGGGCTGGGCTCGGGTCCCAGGCCACCCAACCCTGACCACCCGCTGTGCCCGATGCCCGCAGTAATCCAAGGCATCTGTGACGACTACCAGCTAGACTTCGGCGCCTTCTATGCGTGGACCGGACTGTGGAACAGCGTCTTCCTGGCCCTTTACGCTATCCTCAACCTCAGTCTGGTCATGAAGCTCTTCAAGAGGTACGCTGTCGGGCTGCTGGGCCTTGGGTGCGCTTCGGAGCTCCTGGACACTCCACCATGAGATGCAAACCCCTGGCAGGTCGACAGAGGAGATCATCGCCTTGTTCATCTCAATCACCTTCATGTTGGATGCCGTCAAGGGCATGAGCAAAAGTGAGCTCAGGCCAGTGGCCACACACTGTGACGGGGGTGCCAGCGGGGCCCCCAATTTGGGGTCCTGGGCCGGGGTGCCAGGGGCATGGGGTGGCAGGTAGGCGGCAGGTGGGACCCGGGCCGGCAGAGGCCAGACTCTTCTCCTACCGCGCCCCATCAAATGTGGGGGATGGCTGGGCCCTAGCTTCCCAGGGCCCGGGGGTCTGAGGCCAGTGGCCTGTGCCCACAGTCTTTGGCAAGTTCTACCATGGCGCCCACTCCTGGGGCCCCATGGTGGAGGCCCTGCCCCAGGTCAGCCTGCTGGGCCTCAACGCCAGCGCCGGGGCCGACCACGGCGACGTGCCCACGAGCCGTGAGACCGCCCTGCTCAGCCTCCTCGTCATGCTGGGCACGCTGTGGCTGGGTTACACACTCTACCAGTTCAAGAAAAGGTGAGGGGCTGTGGCAGGGTGGGGTACAGCCCCCAACGCAGGGCTGACACGCCCACTCCTGTCTCCAGCCCTTACCTGCACCCTTGCATGCGGGAGATCCTGTCCGACTGTGCGCTGCCTATCGCCGTGCTCACCTTCTCCTTCATCAGCTCCTACGGCTTCCGGGAAATCAAGAGTGAGTGGGGCAGCAGGGGGCAGCGGGAGCCACCCTGGGGGCGCAGGCTGAGCAGGCCTGTGCCTGCCTCAGTGAGCCAGTTCCGCTACAACCCCAGCAAGAGCCTGTTTGAGGTGGGCCAGATGCATCTGCTGTCGCCGGAGGCCATTGGCAGCGCCATGGGCCTCGGCTTCCTGCTGTCCATGCTCTTCTTCATCGAGCAGAACCTGGTGGCCGCGCTGGTGAATGCACCCGAGAACAGGTGCGTGGTGGCGGGTGGGGGCGGGGGTCTCCCAGGCAGGTGCTGACAGCCGCGCCCCCACAGGACAGTGAAGGGCGCGGCCTACCACTGGGATCTCCTGCTGGTCGCCATCATCAACGCGGGGCTGTCACTGCTGGGACTGCCCTGGGTCCACGCGGCCTACCCGCACTCGCCGCTGCACGTGCGGGCCCTGGCGTTCGTGGAAGAGCGCGTGGAGAATGGGCACGTCTATGACACGTGAGTGCGTGTGCCAGGTGGGGGACTGGGGCCGGGGCTGCGGTGACGGGCGTGCTGTGTCTGCAGGATCGTGAGTGTGCGGGAGACACGGCTGACAGCACTGGGCGCCAGTGTGCTGGTGGGTCTGTCGCTGCTGCTGCTGCCGCGGCCGCTGCAGAGCGTCCCCAAGCCCGTGCTGCATGGGCTTTTCCTGCACATCGCGCTCACCTCCGTGGACGGCAGCCAGCTCTGCGAGCGCCTGGGCCTGCTGCTCAAGGAGCAGGTCAGTGCGGCCTGCGGCCAGGGGCAGGTGGTGCCCAGGCTGCCTGCCCATGCCTGCCTTCCCACAGACCGCGTACCCACCCGCCCACTACCTGCGGAGGGTGCCGCAGAGGAAGATCCACTACTTCACGGGCCTGCAGCTGCTGCAGCTGCTGCTGCTCTGTGCCTTCGGCGCCAGTCCCCTGCCCTACATGAAGATGGTCTTCCCCCTCGTCATGATTGCCATGATCCCCATCCGGTACGGGCTGGAGGGGGCCAGGGGGTGGGGTGGTGCCTGGATGGGGTGGGGGGGGCACCTGGAGGGCAGGCGGGCGCTTGGAGGGGCTGGGGGTGCCTCCCACCCCAGTGCTCACCTCCTGCTCCCTTCACTCTATGCCCAGCTACAACCTGCTGCCCCTGATCGTTGAAGCCGAGTACCTGGATGCCATGGACGCTGAGCACTGAGGCCCAGCCAGCAGCCCTGGCCGGCTCCTCCGCCACCTCCTCCCAGGATGGCTCTGGCTATGTGGGGAGGTGTCACTCAGGGCCGGGCCGGAGTTGCCTGCCCACCCACCCCCCCCATCCACCTGCAGCTTTGGACACAGCAGTCCACCCCGGGCGTGACTGAGCAGAAAGGATTTTCTTTTGATAAAAGAGTTGGTGCTTGATAGGGAAACGTTTCCTTGATTGTGTAAGGAGCCCTAGGCACAGTAGAGAATAAAGCTGCTGTTTGCCATTTCTGCGTCTCTGTGCCCCGTCCTTGCCCGTTTGCGGGGCACACTGCGGTTCCCTCTCCAGTCCCACTCAGCAGCGGTGGCCAGCAGCGAGGAACATGGCTGGGGGGAGCTGCAGCCACTAGCGGAGGGCCGTGTGGAGAGGAGGGCCACAACAGTAGTTCTGAGGGACCCCGGCTGTGTGCCAAGCCTTTGGCTGGGGGTAGGGTGGAGGAGGCAGGGGCCATGCAAGGGTCTAGGGCGGCATTGGCAGGCAGCAGGGCACAGGGAGAGCCCCCAGTGCGTGCCTGGTGGCACTGGCGTCTGGTGAGACACTGCCACATACCCGAGAGGACTCTGGCTCAATGAACTCACTGTGGATCATGGCAGCAGACCATGGCTACCTCCAAAGCCAAACGTGGGCCAGGACCTAACTAAGTCTGCAGATCTACAAAGGCCGCCAACAGAACAGGTAATCGACTGAAAAGGCTAACGGGAATGGCAAAAGGTTGCTCAAACTCCCGCAGGCCCCACAGGGGGAGGGGGCCTGATGCGCAGCTGCTTGGCAAAGCCCCGGAGGCTGGATAGGGTTGGTGGGGAGAGGCAGGAACCTGGGGCGCTGGGGCTGGGGCGTGGAGACAGCTGCACCCCCCACCAGGCACCCCTGCCTGAGTAGGGGGTGCTGGGCCAGGGTGCTCCCCAATGCCACCTGGGGGTACCCACCCGGCCCACGGCCCCCTCCTCGCTAGCCTGCTCCCTGCTGTAGCACCTTGCCCAGGAACCCCCGGCACCCCAGGCTCACCTGCTGAGGGAGCCACAGAAGGCTGGACGGCACCAACTCCTGGGGCCGCACAGGCAAGAGTGGACCGAGGACTGGTTTGCTGTCCTCACCTCTGGCACTGACATGGTCTGGGGAAGGAAGTGGCCCTCAACAAGTAAACCCAGGCCCTGGGCCATCCTGCTCGGAGGTCAAGCCCACCAGCGCTGCCTGTGGGCAGGCGTGAGCCTGGAGGGACCCCCACTCTGACCTCTGGATACAGCAGGCTTGCCGGGCTGTCCTTGGGGCCAGGGAGCTCCTTACCACAGCAATCGGAGCCACTGCGGACCTCTCAAGTCCCTGGCAGGCAACGGCTCCAGCAGGGCACAGTGGGGTCTGGGGCAGTTGACACAGGCCTCCTGAGGGGTCAGCAGCCCCCAGACTCAGCCACGAACTATGGCACAGGAGGCACACTGGGGTAAGGACTCATCTTTTCCCCACTGCCCCCATGGCCTCACACATATCTGTGACCATAACCCAGAAGCCCTGGACGCAGCACAGTGGCCCTACGGCCAGCACAGAGCATGGCGGCCCCCCTGGGCAGTGGCACCACCGACCTATGGGTGGACAGCTGACCTGCGGCTTGAGGTAGGATCCAGGGGGAGACATGCTGCCCATGTCCCAGCGGCCCCCCACCCCCGAAGGGGGCTCGGAGACAGCACCTGCTGGGGGTGGGTTTCAAAGCAGATGAATCCCATTTATTTTGGAAGCAAGTGCCTTCCAGAAGTTTTATTTGCTGGGTTTTAAAACACCTAAGGGCATTCACGTGATTTCCCCCAAACCCACAGTCCTACCAAGGCCAGTTTTAACACCCAGGACCCCCGCAGGACCCCTGCAGGATCCCGAGGACTGGCAAGGCTGCCACAGCACCCAGAAGTGGGGCCTGGAGGGAGGTGGGCGGCGGGCGTGCCCCTCCTGGGGGGCTCTGGGCTAGCCCTCCCCGCACTCCTGGTCCAGGCCAAGTCCTTGGGCCCTGGGCGCCATCAAGCTGCTGAAGTATTCTTGCAACTTGAGCAGGGCTTGGAAGCGGTGGGAGATGGTGTTCTTCTCAGCCTTGGGCATCTCTGCATACCTGAGGGGTGACAGCAGCAGCAGCTGAGGGGGGGCCCACCCACCCATCACCGTGAAGCCCAGAGTCCCCAGGGAAGGGTCATGGGGCCACCAGCTCCTGGCAGCCAGAGTTCATCTTTAAAACGGGATAGCTTTGAAATCCCTTACAGACAGTAAGGAGGCCGTGAACTTGCTCCGCTGTGTCCAAAAGTCAAGGGGAGCTGGGGACAGGGACGAGCTGCACGTTTGATGTGCTTCATCTGCTGGCAGGAAGCGGCAGGGCCTGACGACAGCACAGGAGCCTCCTCGCCACATGGGGTGGGCTGGGGGCGGGCAGCAGGCGAGGCTGTCCTCCATGCCAGGGCCCCAGGGAGGCAGGACTCCCACAGCCTCCCATGGGCTCCAGGCCTGTGCTGCCCAGTGCGGCAACCAGTCATGCTAGACTTAATTAAACTTAAGTTAATTGAAATTGAACAGGCCACGTTCCAAACACTCGCCAGCTGGCTGTGGTGACTCTGCTGGACAGTGCGGATATGGCTGTCGTGAGAGAACGCTCTCCTGGACGCCAACGGGTCCCCCGCCGAGATGCATGTGGATGCCAAGGATGCCGTGGCGCCTACCACAGAGGTGTGAGCATCTCTCCACACTGAACAGAGAGTCAGAAAATCATCCCACAAAACTGCCTGGTTTACACACGACAAACTCAGGCCAAAGGGGAGGCCACCAGGGTTACGCGACCACTCCGTGTGGGTTCGCAGCCACCTAAGCTGCGCGGCCCTCAGGCCCACTCACCCTGGACCACGGGGGAGAAACTGGGGCCTTACGTCTGCTCATGTCCCTCGGGCTGAAAGCAGGGGTCCCAGCCAAAGTCTCGGCAGCCGCGGGGCACCACAATCCGGCCCTGCCAGTGGGAGGAGCAGGGTTGTTAACTGGGCATGGGGGAGACGTCTCGCAAGGAGGGGCAGAGCCAGTTTGAGTTTGGTTGTGACTTTGGTTAAACCCTATTTACTCAAAAGGAATGGTTTCCAGTGACCCTTGGGTGCCTGCAAGTATTGCCTGAGTTTACAAATAAAATGCAAAGCGGGTACAGTGCTCCCCTCACATACAGGGACCACACTCTTGACCTGACTGGCACCCTTCGGCCCCCCATACCCTGGACAGACGGTGACCTCACTGAAGAAAACCAGCCTGAAGACACTTCCCCCTAACAGGAAGGGGGGCCTGAACTTTGCAGGCAAGTCCTGTGCCTGCTGCTATTCCTGCATTTGTCAAAACAGGAGGTGGCTCTAACATTGAGGTGGAATAACAGAACAAATTATTTCGCCAGGATCCGACACATAAGTGAGCTCAGCAAATATTCACTGTAATAGTCAAATTCCAATGTGAAAATATCATAGAGAACAAATTCTAGTCCAGTGTCATGAAATGTCATGTTGCCGTGAAAGTAAAAATAAGATCTAACTTTATTTTAAAAAGGGAGGTGGTAGAGAACAAGGTAGCCCCATAAATGACAAGATGTTCAGACCCGAATGCAAATCCTGCTCCTACTAGTGGGGAGCTGTGTATCCAAAGCCCGTTTCAAAGTGCCCTGCACCTCACTCAGGCAGCTCCTCCAATAGGCCAGGCGCAGTCTCAGCCCAAATGCAAAGTGGCTTAAAGGGAACAACGGGGCTGAGCTTGAGGGGACAGAAGGGGCTGACTTCCATGAGGAGAGGGCACTTTGGCCACATAAAGGGCGGGCGTAGGGAATTTTCCAGGTGGAGGCCACAGCTGACCCAGCCATCCTGAGCTGGGGAAACACCTGGCACACCTAGGCTGCTGAAAGGACGTGGCTGGGGCTGAGCCCGGGTGAGACCAGGACAAGGTGAGCAAAGAAGGTTACCTCAGGTGAAAGGTGAGTGGCTGGCGAGCTGCAAAAGCACATGAAGCAGCCTCAGTTGGAGACTGCCAGGCGTGGGGTCTGCAGCAAGTGCCGCTTGGCACAGACACGAGCGGGGCCTGTGGGTTTGTCTGCAAAAGCAGCAGGCAGACTAGTCCTTGAGGTCTAACCAGGGGGCACAGATCGTCTCCAACAGCTGCTGCCATGGCGAGGCTGTTTCCCAGGTCACCTACCGCGGATCAAGCAGCACCTCCTATCCCGTCCCCACCGCAGCACCCCTACATCAGCTCCCGAGTACGCACCGGGGTCCGGCCCCTGAACAGCAGCACTGGCTCGCAGGGGTCCCCAGTGCTGAGCGCAAACGTGCACAGCGCGTAGGCCGACTTGTCCTCGAAGCCGGCCAGGAGCTGGTGGAGACCTGCAGGCAGGCAGGGCGTGGTGGTGAGGGCTGCTCCCAGGGAGAAGTCCCCAGGCCCTGGAAGGCCCCCTCAGGCGTTCTCTGCATAGGGCAGCCAGGCAGCGATGGTGTGGGGTGATGGGACGGGCACCGTCCCACGGGGCCGGGGCTGGCAAGGAGCGGCTCTGGTACAAATGCTTCTCTCTGGCACAAGCTGAGACAAGCCTTTGCTGAAAATCAGAAAATCAGCCAAAGCCAAGTGCTGCATGGGCCTTCTTTGACTCCCAAATCAAAGCTAACCAACAGCAAAAAGGCATTTTTGAGTTGGTAAAGGAAATCTGAACGTTGATTATGTAACACTTAAAAATGACTACTCATTTTAGTTGGTTAAGGAAAGCATAGTTCTTGAAGTTTTCATATTCCTTAGAGACACAGGCTGAAGAACTTACAGATGAAATGATATGATGTCTGGGCTTTGTTTTAAAATTCTGGGCTGGGGTTCTAGATGTCATAAGCTGGGCCTCGGGCACCTGGGTTCATTATTCCATTTTACTATGGTGCATCTTTGGAATGTTCCATAAAATGAAGTGTTTTTAAAAGCACTTAAAGGAGAAACACATTGGTCTGTGACTGTGGGTGACGGGATGCCCTGCTGGGCCCGGGCCCCATGGCCAGGCCCTCTCAGAGCCTGGGCTCTGTGGCAATCCCTTTGTCCTGCAAACACACAGCTCCTCCAAGGCTGCCCTCTGCAGTCCCCCGGCACCTCAGGGCTCCCTGGCGGCGGGCTTACAGGGAAGGTGAGCCACAGGTTTACAGGCGGGAAACCGCGGTAAGCAGAGGTCCTATGGGAGCCAGAGCCTGGGTCTCCTGATTACTAGTTGGGGCCCCGTCCCGAGACCACCCCGGATTCCCAATTCCCAACAAATCCTAGAGAAGGGACAAAGGCGGTCATACCTTCAGGCTTTAACTTCTCCAGAAACCACTTTCTGCAAGAGAAACAAAGGAGTCAAACACGGGGAGCAAATGTGTCTTCCTGCCCCAGGACAGCCAAGGGGAGCTGATAAAGAGCACCTCAAATGGGGAAAATAAAATGGAGGCACACAGGCAATTCAAGGAAGAATCAATAAACAACCGCAACCCAGCAATTACTGAAATGTAAGCTAAACCCCCACGGGATAACATGTCACACTCAGTAGACTGCCAAGTATCAAAAGCCGCAATACTTAGCGCGGGCAAGGGTGTGGAGCACGGCGGACCCCAGCCACATGGTACAGGCCCAGCAGCAGCGCCTGTGCCGCAGCACAGACCCGCCCGTCTTCACCCTGGGGCCCTGACACCCTTGAGACACACAGAGGCATTCTGGGGGGTCCAGGGCACTGATGGTGTTAAGGAAATCAATTTGCCAATCTTAACTTCCTTATTTTCTCTTTCCTGAAACCGATCTGCCCATGAAGGTGCCGCTCAAACAGGTGGGCTCCCCTTTCCCATCTCTGCTTTCACAATCACAGTCTCACCCTTCACAAATCTAATCCCTCCCTGGGACAACATGACATACTGGCCCTGCTGCCAAGACAGTGAACGACCTTCAACATCTGGTAGCCAAGCTTTCTGCAGTTCAGGTGATCTCAGGGCTGGGGCGCTGGCAAGGGTGGGGAGGCACTCACATGTAGGGGCCAGGGAGGCCCCCGAGGGCATTGAAGCACAGACAGGTATCCTCCACCAGCACTGGTCCCTGCACCTGTAGCACGACAAAGTGCAGCCCTCAGACACGGGTACCAGCAGTTCCCGCCCCAAACTCCCAGGCCATCTGGGAGCTGCAGCGGCAGAGGTCCCTGACAGCCATGGGGATAGCTCTCAGCTAATCTTCCTTTTAGAGATAGGGGCACCAAAGTCTTGACAGCCATGGGAGCGCTGGGATTCACACCCAAGCTACCCAACTCTTCATAAAGCACTCTCAGTTCCACAGAGATGTGTGGGTGTGTGGAGGGAGTACAGGGGCTGGGAAGTGTGCATCTGAAAATCCAGGAAGAGAGAATGTGTGCATGGTGGATGGGGGTATAGTATGTAGCCAAGGTCAGGAAAGCAAAGCAGCGTTCCAGGGCCAATGGCAGCTGACAGCAGCCTGGCTGGGTCTGGGCAGAACCCTGAGCAGTGAGCGGCCGCGCGCACACGTGGCAGGACCGAGCCGTGAGTGGCTGTGCACATGCGTGGCAGGTTTCCTGAGCCGTGAGCGGCTGTGCACACGCGTGGCAGGACCCTGAGCCGTGAACAGCTGTGCATACTCGTGGCAGGACCTTGAGCCGTGAGTGACTGTGCACATGCGCTGTCTCCTGCCCACCAGCAGACACAGGCCCAAGAAGTATGAGGAAAACATGGCAGGCACCTGGCGAGCTGCTTCCCGACACTTCTGGATGGAGATCTCATCTGGTTCTCCCTGGTACTCTGGCACTTATTGGGGAAACAGACACACAGTCAGGTGACAGTAAGACAAAGAAATCGAACCATCTTTTAAAAATGAAACACAGACATACGGTCAATTTTCTGTGCCACCAAAGTGCATGGAAACTGCTCTCCTAGAATCTGAATGACCTGTTTCAAAATGAAAGAACATTTATCACCATTTGTTATCAAACCCCATTACTACATGCACTGTCATCCACCTTTCTCCCCAGGTAACACCCCTGCCAATCCCCTAAAGGTGCCCAAGCCAGGTGAGGGGCCACACCCCAGCCTTCAGGGTTCTACCCCAGCAGGGTAGCCTGCCCATCTCATTCTCCTACTCCTCCCATGTCAGGTCCCTGCTCATGCTGCCCCCTCCTCCAGAAATGCCCCCCAAAACCCTGCTCTTCCCCCTAGAATTCAGGAGGCCTGCCTACTCAGATGGGAAAAAAATACCTCTTTATATGTACTGACCCCTAGTTGAAATTTAGCATCTCTTTCGATTATAAGTAGAGGCAACAAAGTTTTAGGAGTCTCTGTGACCTTTAAACCTCTGATTTTAATAGGTTTAATGAGAATATTGTCAAATCCCATGGCAGTGGTTACAGATATCCCAAATATCACAGTGATCCTCACTATTTGAAATTATAGTAATTAGGCCCAATGCTAGATCAAGTCCTTTTAATGCATTAATAAATAAAATATATATATTACTAGATCATAGAAAACTGTAATATTTTGGTAATTTTACTTCAACATAATTGATTTCTTCTGTAATGCTATATTATTGTATTTTGTACATTTAAAGATATTTTCCTGAGAAGGTAGCTTCACCAGTCTACCAATAGAGTACGTGTGATGAAAAGAGCTAAAATCCCCTGTTCCAGACCAAATTCAAGTCCAGCCTCAGGGAGCCTCCCCAGCCACATTCTCAGCAAGAGGCTGACAGGCTTGGGGTCTGGTGTCCACCATCCTGCGCAGGACTGCTCAGGGCGGCGCTGCCTGTTTGCCTGACCCATCTGACCACAGGCTCCCAACCCTTTGATCAGCACAGGGTCTGGTCCTGGGAAAGCCACCCTGGACTGGCACAGAAGTGCCACTGCTTCCTGTGCTGTGGACAAATGACATCTCCTCTAACAACTGTGTCCCCATTGGTGCATCTCAGACATATTCAGTGGGTGTCATCCCCTCTCTCCCCCCATAGGACCCCACCACCTTGGCCATGGCTGACTGAGCAGGGGCAAACCTTTGACCAGAGCAGGGTCAAGCAGAGCTTCCACCAGGAGGGAAGTAAGCAAGGATTGAGTGTCTGAGAGATGACTGCAGGGGTGGGCCAGCCCCTGGTGAGGCTCCCAGGTCCTGCGGGACACTGTATTCCCATAAGTCACCTGGTGGCTTCCATGAGCTGTGAATCTCTGTTACTTGCAGCCAAACACTTCCATCAACCCCCAACTAGCCACAACTGTAGGCAGGAACTTTGGCTCCACTTCCTCCATCATGGCGCCTGTCCACAGCGCTGAGGGGCAGACCTCCCGCTTCACAGAAAGAGGCTAGGAGAGGCGGGGGACATTGCTGGACCATGACCGAACGTGGACAGCTCGATGTGGAAGCCCGTCCCGGGCCCTCTCCAGCCCCGGCCATCCATTGGGGTCTGGCTCAACCCCGGCACTGCTTCACTCTCGCATCCCCTGGCCGCACAGGGGCCTGAATTTGCTAAGGCTCCCTCACCGCCTCACCAACCCTGGGCTCTCCACACGCCCGGCCCCGGCCCGTCCTTCGGGCGGGACTCGGTTGTCCCTCGGCTCCGCCAACCGCGCGCTCCCCTCCGCCCGGAAGCCCTTCTCCGCGCGAGCCGCAGCCGCCCCCGATCGGCCCCACGCCCCCCGGCACCTCCTCCAGCTTCTTGGCGTTCCCCGTGACAAACACGATTTTCTTGCCAACCAACGAGGCTGCCATCGTGAGCACCCGCTACTCCGGGCACCCCCGGAAATCCCTCTGCCCCCAACAGCAAGGCACTTCCGGCGGGCGGCGGAAGCGGGCGGCCCAGCTTCCGGCCCGGTGGCCGCGAATATGCCCTTCGGGCTCCTTGAGCCGAGGATGGGAGACTACTGGCGGTGCGGTGGGAAGGCCTCCGGGTGCCCCCGCCCGGCGTCCCGAATCCCCACTCCGCCCCCGGGGAGCGGCCTGCGGCCCTTCCCGAAGCTGGACAGGACTGCGCTAAGACCCGGCCCTCCCGCAGGCTTAGGGGACCACCGGCGAGCACCCCCGCCCCACTTTCCTCACACCCACTTTCGCCAACCAAGAATTTCCCGCGTCCCCGCCCCGGGGCCGGTGATGAGCTGCTGACCTGTGCTCTGGGCGGTTCGCTGCCTCCGCGGGCGCCCCCAGCCTGTCGTCGAGAACTGTCGCCCTTTGGGCAAGGCCCCCAGGCCCGGATCTCCATGCTGACTTCACCTTCAGCCCAGCTCCCCTAGCTGCCTCTTTGCCCGCCAGCTGTGATCTGCTCGACTGTGAATTAAATATGAATCAAACTCGGTCTTTTCATCCTCCCAGGCTTGGGACCTCAGTATTTTGGCAGCCTCATTCCCTCACCCCCCAGCCTCTGAAATCCCTCACCTTCTCCACGTCCACCATCTCTGCCAGATCTCTGCATCCTGAACACAGTAAGGAGCAGTAGGAAGTGCCCCAGCAGGCCCACCTCAACTGACACCCCCACTGGACAAGTCACCTGTCTCCTTCCTCCTGGGGCTCAGCACTATGCTGCCTGGAGCCCAGGGGCAGTAGCTTCCAAATGGTTGTCTCTGCCCCTGGACCAGAATGAAGGGGTCTGGATTCTCATGGAACTCTCCAGATCATTTTGATGCTTATCCAAGTATGGGAATCACTGCTTTGGGTGGTTCTTATTTAAGCAAAAACACTAATGATCCATTTGTGCAGAGCCCTTGGAGGAGGGCCTGGGAGACTTCAGTTAACCGGAGGAGCCTGAGAAGGACAACAGGAAGGACCCACCCTTCTTGGCTATCTTTCTTGGATCTCAGCCAGCTCAATCCCTGACTCCTTAAGGATGGCTTCCCTGACTTGGCCTTTTATCTGCTCTCATAGCACCAGCCTCCCCTAGGAATTGCTTATCCACACTGCAGATGTAGATTCATTTCTGTGAGTATTCTGTTTCCCCCACTAGAAACCATCATGGTAAAAGCTGTTTTTTTTTTTTTCACCCACCCTTAAATCCCAGTGGCTGGCACAGAGCAGGTAAATTAAGATGAGAACTGGCATCTGCTAAAGCCTAGGAAAGGATCACTCCGGACCGGGAGCAACTTCTCTTCAGAGACAAAGTGAAGCTGCCGCTGTTTCTCACGTGTTGGCACAAATCAAAAAAAAAAAAAAAAGGCAAACGAGAAACAACATTTCAGGAGAAATCGGAGGGAGTTGCAGAAACATTAGCCTCAAATACTTTCACAAGGAACCTGTTTTTCCAGGAGGATTACAGAGCACAAAGGGTGTTCCAGGGCTTACCCACAGCGTGAATGGCAAGAGCACGCTTAGGTCGGCCCTGCTTCTCCTATGACAACTCCTGTCACAGAAGCATCAGGAGCTTGCAGGTCTATTAATGCCTGGATGCATTAGTTTGCTTAATATTATTGCCCTCTAATAATCTTGAATTTTTTTAAAACCTCAGAATTTGTCCTCAGGGAATATCCAAAAATTCCATCATCTTCAAAACCTTTGTTCAGTGAACTTAAGAAGGGGGAGCATTGGATAGGCCAAAAGGCATTACCACATCTCCGGGCAGGTCCTGAAGCTTCCTCTCCACTGTCTCTCCACCATGCGATTCTGTGAGAACTCCGGGCTCCTTGGAGTTGAGCCGGGAAGTCTTACGGCCCTCCCACTGTGTCATCTGTCTTCCTTTATGAGTTGGAGGGGTAGAGGAGGTGGAGCAAAACTGACTCCTGGCTGTTGAAGGTTTCAGCTATAGCCTCTGGCTAGGAGAAGCTTACCAGGGCTATGGTGTACCACACAGACAGGTGCCACCTGCCATGATCAGTGCCTGTGACCTTAGAGCCCCAGGCACTGCAAAACAGCCTAGGTTGGGGAGGCCTGGGCATTCGTACCCAGAAGGCTGGACTTCACCCAGCAAGCTGTGGGATCCCGTGACGAGCTAAAGCAGTAACTGTCAGCAGAGATTTACTTTACCTAGACCTCACTCTACACCTGCAGGGCTTGGAGCCCGAGAGCTCTGGAGAGAAGGGATGTGCCAATGCCCCAATACTGCAGGCAAAAATTTGTGTATGTGTGATCATTAGTCAGTACTCTTGGTTTCAAGTGACAGAAGTCATTTTAGGCAACAACCAAACAATAATTAAACAAATACTGACTGGTTTTCTTAACCAATAAGCCCAGGTGCACAGTCAATCAAGTTCTCAGTAGCTCTTAGCAAAAAAGGAGGGGGGCTGTGTTAGCCAATCAGTTATTCAACAGTTATGTTATGCTACAGTTTAAACATGTGGATTTAAAAAAAAAATTTTTTTTTTAATAGGTACCAGAGATTGAACCCGGGACCTTGTAGACGGGAAGCAGGCTTTCAACCACTGAGCTTCACCTGCTCCCACAGAATATGTGGATTTTTACCTGCTCCAGCAAGGAATATGCCAGGAATCTTCTTTGGAATTGCATCCCCTGCCCCCAGTTATGGAGGAAACCCAGTTGGGCAAAGAAGGACAATTTTTGCCCTCAAAAGAGCTTGTCAGATCCTATCAGTTCTACCTCCTAATTAGTCTTGAATCAGGTCCTATCACTTCTACCTCTTGACTAGTTCTTAACTAGTCCCTTCCTCTCCATCCCCACTGCCACTGTCATAAGACCAGCCCCCTTCTTTTCTCACCTGATGAGCGTAGTCGCTGGCCACCTTCTACCCACCCCCAGTCCAGCCAGCCAGCCCATAGACCTCAAGTGACAAATGTGGGGTCCAGGATTCTGAAAACCTGAGAACTCTAAATGAAAGCTGTAAAATTGTTATAATGCTGCATAATGGGTAGAGGGTTTCTCTTTGGGGTTATGGGAAAGATCTAGTGGTGAGGGTGGCACAACGTTGTGTGATTCATCCCACTGAATGCTGTGCTTGGGAGTGGTTGAGATGGAAAGTTTTTGTTGTATACATGTTTCCACAATTTAAAGAAAAGAACTAAAGAGACAAAGGCAATACGTGATCCTGGACTGGATCTAAAAATGGAGGAGAAAGGGCTCAGACAGACATAATGAAAAATTAGAATTTTTACTGTAAGCTTTATATCAATGTTAAATTTCTTAAAGTGCATAACTGTCCTTAAGGTGGTTATATAAGGGAATATTATTGTTCTTAGAAAACATACAAGGAAGTATTAAGTGTTCAAAGGAGCATGATGTGTACAACCTACTCTCAAATGCTTGGAAAACATACATGGATGAATAGAAAGACTGATAGAGGAATAGAATGATACAGCAAATATGGCAAAAAGTTAAAGTTGGGGGATCAAAGTGTGGGGGGGTGTTGGAGTTCTCTGTGTGGGTTTTGTATTATTTTTGTAATTGTCCTGTACGTTTGAAATTATTTCAAAATAAATTGAAGAAAAAAATTACACAAGCTGCTTGAGGCTGCAAGGAAAAGTTATCTCTCTTGATTTGTTGTTTTGCCCTTTCAGGCAGCTTTCTATGTACATGGAAATTATACACACATTTAAGTCTCATTTAAGTCTTAATTTTTACTTTTTAATAAAACTTTATTATGGAAAATTTCAAACATACAAAATTTTCAAACCTACAAGAAAACAGAATAGTAAGTCCCTCTGTATCTATCATCCAATCTCAACAATTATCGACATTTGCTATTTTTACATCTTTTATCCTGCCAATTTTGTTTTAAAATTTTAATTTTAAAATGTAAATTTTTAAATATTTTAAACTTACAGAAAATAATAAAAGATGCCCATGCTCCCACCACTTCAACTTAACAGATGTTAAGCTGTAAATATGTTGCCATATTTGTTTCAAACCTCTCTTTTTTCTTCCCCTAGGTCATGCAATCTGTATTTCTGTCACACACACACACAAGAGCTTCAGACTCCTGTAATAGCAAATTCCCAGTAGCCATTATTGGCTTTAAAATAATTTTTTTAAACAATTTTATTGAGGCATTATTTGTCCCCAGTATTTTAAACGTTCTTAAGAATTCAAAGGAAATTTAAATTCCCTGTAGACTATGATGTAAACTACAGTCCCTGGTTGGTAGCAGCGCTTCAATATGTGTTCATCAATTGTAACAAATGTACCACACTAATAAAGGATGTTAATGTGGGAAAGGGAGGGAAGGGGAGGTTGGGGTATATGGAAATCTCCTATATTTTTTATGCAACATTTATATAATCTAAAGTTTCTTTAAAAGTAAAATAAAGATTAATTTAATAAAATTCCCTGTAGATATGCTGAGTGACCAGTGTGGAAAACTGAATCACTAATACCTATACAATCTAATAAAGCTAACCCTATTTAAAAATAGATTTGGGAAGTGGATGTGGCTCAAGCAGTTGGGTGCCTGCCCACCACATGGGAGGTCCTGGGTACAGGTCCCAGTGCCTCCTAATATTAAGATGAACAGACAGCAGACAGCAAGTGCAAAACAACTGGGGGTGGGGGGCGGGTCGGGGAGAAATAAAATGAATCTTAAAAAAAAAGATATAAAGTTGCACATCTGAATTTCAAAAGCATATCACAATGTATTTTAAATGGAAGATCTGGTCTCTCTTAAAAGAAATCAGATATCAAAGCGCTGCCCTTAACCGTTAGCAATGATTTCCATTTAACGCTATGCTCTTTTACGTCCCCATACTCATTTCAAGGTTTTAAAAAACCCGGTGGGCAAACTGAAGGCTCTGCGTGCGCCGCATGGGCGGGACCTACCCGTGGGCGGAGCCTAGAGTGGGAGGCAGGGGGCTGAGGGCCCCCCCCGCATGCGTGCTGGGCGGGGCCTAGAGTGGGAGGTGGGCGGGGGCCGCACGCGTGCTGGGCGGGGCCTAGAATGGGAGGCGGGTGGGGCCGCTTGCAAGCTGGGCGGGGCCTAGAACGGAGGGGGCGGGACTGTGTGTGTGGTGGGCGGGGCCTGGTGTGGGAGGGGAGGGGCCGCATGCGCGCTGGGCGGGGCCTGGAGGCGTCCCAGGCCTTAGAGTGGACGTGCTGGTTTTGCCGGAGCCGCCGTCATGGTGGCCCCCGTGGTGTACGTGGCGGCGGCGGCTCTGCTTGTCGGACTTATTCTCTTTTTGACTCGCGTCCGGGGTTGGGCGGCAGCAGGTAGGAGATGCCCCCGCGCCAGGCCCGGTGCGGCCCTGTTCTCCGGCCTGCTGAGCCTCGCTAGGCCGAGGAACTGCTGCGCCTGCGTATGCGCTCGGATTGGACTCGCGAGACTGTCGGTGCCAGGCAGCGCGAGAGCGCGCGCAGGCGCGTAGGTACAGGTGCGCGCGCAGGGTGCGGGGAGCGCGAGCGGGGGCCGCGGTGCCAGAGTACCCCCTGGGACGGAGTGGCGGCGCTGCTGTTCCCCAAGCGAGAGCCACGCCCCGGCCTCCTGGCCCCTGGCTCCAGACCTCCAGACCCAGAGGGGCCAGGCCGAGACCTTACTCCTCCCGCCCGCTGCCTTTGGGTTTCCCCCTGCCGCAGGGGCCTCCGTGCCTCCCGGGCTGGCCCCGGCGGGCGTTCCAGAGAAGGGCACCTGAGCGCCTGCCCACTCACTGGCCGGAGCGAGCGAGAGGCGCCTCCTGCAAGCCCTAGGCCCTCCCCTTCTCCACGGAAGGCCCCGGTGCTGCCCCGGCCTCCCGCTCGCTGTCCCGCACCCTCCTGTTGCCCCGCAACCAGAAAACCACGCTTGGCCAGGGCACAGGACACACACCTGCCAACCTCCCTCCTGCCCCCACCCCGTTTCCTGTCAGCACATGGGTTTGTGTGTCCCTCCTTCTGGGGACCGCAGGCGACTTCAGGTCACCTACCACCTTGTTCTGGGGGGAGACTGGGCTCCTGCCTAAGCAGTTTTTACACTGACTGCGGTGCTAAATAAAGCCAAGACAAGCAGGGTGAGGCAAGCTGTAGGTACAGTCATGCAGGGGGCTTGCAGGTGAGGCTGGAAGGGTCAGCATGGCTTCCTGAAGGAAGCAGGACTCCGCACCATCTCTCAGGGCAGGAGCCTCCTGACAGGCAACTGTGAAGATGCAGCTTTGCAGGCAGAGAAGGCTTGGCAGGAGGGAAGGTGACCTTGCCACATAGGACGGGGGGGGGTGAGCCAGGCTGTAGAGGCCCAGGTGGTCAGACGGCAGCAGGAGCCTGGCAGGAGATGGGGCAGAGGGGGCCAGATCCCCACGGTGCTGCGCCCCTGCCCTCAGGCCACTGGACAGTGCCGTAGCTCCCCTCTTTCCTGCAGCTGGCCACGAGCCACTGCACAGCGAAGAGCCTGTGGGCACAGGCCCAGAGCCGGGAGAGCAGAGAGCGGAGGGCAGGCCCCGGCGCCGGAGGGACCTGGGCAGCCGCCTGCTGGCCCAGCGCCGAGCCCAGCGGGTGGCCCGGGCTGAGGAGGAGAGCGAGGAGGAGGCGGTCATCCCAGGTGAGAGGGGCCCGGGCTGGTGGGGAAAGGGGTTGCATTAGGGATGTCCCCAAAGTTGGGGGAGGGGGAGGGGTAGCTGCAGTGTCGGAGGAAGGCCTGGGAGACCCAGAGTGGGGTGGGGGAGGCATAGGGCCTGGCCTTTGGTCCTGGGCAGGCAGCGGTTCTGGGCCCTGACCCCCACTCCATCGGCCACCCCCCTTCTTTCACCTCAGGCCTCGCAGGAGGGCACAGGTCTGTGGAGGGTTCGGTGCCCTGAGGGCGCGCTCGGTCCCTGCAGACTGCTGCACTTCTTAGGATGGGATCCTCCATGACCCCAGAAGGAAGGTTTGGGGACAGAGACGTAGCCCCTGTGCTGGGAGACCAACAGAGCCCTTAGGATTCTGGGAAAGGATGTTCCTTCTCCAGCCCTTGGCCCTGGCTTAAGCCTGGGGAGGGAGCATCTGGCCCTTTCCCAGAAACTGGGGGCACCAGGAGCCTTTGTCTTGTGCCCTGGGTGATTAGCCCTGTTGGCTTAGACGAGGCCTTCCGTCATGCCGTTCCTCCAGCCTCCAACCTTGCTGCCCAGGCAGCTGGCTCTCGACTCTGGGTTGGTCCTGGGCAGTCCTGGGTTGGGGCTGTGCTCTTGGCCTGGGCCTGGCTGGGGGAAGGGTTAGTCTTAGCCAGGAGGTAAGCCCAGACCTGCAGCAGTGCTGACTGTGGTGAGGAGGGTTCCGATTCCCAGTGAAGCCGTTTTGCCCTGGGCGAAACCTGGGACCTCTGCCCGCCTGGCCAGCTCTGCCTGTGCTTCTCTGATGCTGGGATGTTGGAATCTGCTCTTCCCTCCAGAAGGCTGTCCAGCCTCTGAACTCCTCATCTCGTCCCTTCCTCGCATCTCCCATGTGCCTGTGAATGAGTGTCTGCCTCTCAGGCAGGTGCTCTGGAGGGCAGAGGTGGGCTAGTGACAATCAGGGGGAATGGAGGGGCCGGAGGAGGGGGTGGAGCCGCCGTCCCTCCTCTCTGGCCAGGACCTGAAGTGTTTTTTCCTAAGCATACCCAGGCCAGGAGGAGGAAGGCATTGAGAAGCCAGCGGAAACTCATCCGTCGGGGAAAATCGGAGTCAAGAAACTGCGGAAGCTGGAGGAGAAGCAGGCGCGAAAAGCGCAGCGCGAGGCAAGCAGGAGGGGCGGGTGCAGCTCGAGGAGGTGGACAGGGCTTGCTTTCTATGCCTTCCCATGCTCCTGAGCGCTGGGCTGCGGCCCTGTCCTGTGGCCCGGCCTCTCTGGGAAGTGGGCGAGTGCTGGCTCGGCGCAGGGGAGGTGCCCCCCCCCCCCATGAAGGCTTCTCTCCAGGCGGAGGAGGCAGAGCGGGAGGAGCGGAAGCGTCTTGAGGCCCAGCGTGAGGCTGAGTGGAGAAAGGAGGAGCAGCGGCTTCGCCTGGAGGAGGAGCAGAAGGTGAGGCCGACCCCTGACCCTGCCTTAGACACTTGGCCAGGCAGCCCTGCTTCCTGTGCAGCTCCCCACACCCCCAGTCTAGAAGGTGGGCCAGGAGCAGGCCACTTCTCTTGGCCTCTTAAGTGGCTGTCTCAAGTCAGGCTTCTGGGAGGCAGAGCCCAAGGTGGGGTTTCTTTTGTGCGTGTGACTCATCGCTAATGCCCAGGGCACTTTAAGAGCTCTGAGGGGTCCGAGTGATTGGAGCAGAGGAGCAAGGGGGAGAGAAGGCGGGGCCGGGCCCTGAGGGACGTCCTGAGAGCTGGCGGCCTGCCTGTGCCAGTCTCAGCCCAGGGCCGAGGCAGCCGAGTGGCCAGGGAGCGTCTGTTTGCCAGGGGCTTCCCTGGATCTGGGAAGAGGTGCCCATGAATGGGGACATCATGAAGAACGGGCTCCGCAGGGTGAGCGCCAGGGCTGCCCCAGCTGGGCAGCAGCACAGCGGGCAGCCTCCTCTCTCTTGCCTGGTGCACTTACTTGTCCCAGGGGCTCCTCCCTGCCCTCCCTGCGCCGCATGTCTCTGTCACAACTAACAAACCGAGACGGACTCTTTACTGCTCGCAAACCCCATGCTTGACTCAGATTTGGTCAGCTTTTCCCCAGACAGTTTTCCTGGCCCAGGCCCCCCCCAGGACGCGTGTTACATTTGGTAGGCACGTCTCAGGCTCCTCCAAGTGGCAACAGTTTCCTATGCTTTCCCTATTTCTGGTGACTTGGGCAGGTCTACGGAGTACTGGTCAAGTGTTTTGTAGAACGTCTTTCAAGTTTGATTTGGCTGACGCTTTTCTCGTGGCTAGACTGGGCTTACGGGGTGAAGGGCCGTTCTCAACAACTCAGCAAGGTGCGCGCCGCCACGGCTCATCCCTGCTGACAAGAGCCTTAATGGCCTGGCTCGGATCACCCACGTTTGTCACATTTCCTGCCTTTTGTCCTGTGTTCTTTGGAAACAAGGTGTTAGGTGCAGCCTACACATTAAGGCGTGGGGTGCTTCATCTTCTCAAGGGGATGGGTTTATGTAAAATCCTTGGGGTTTTTCTGTACAGAGGATTTGCCTCCTTTCTCCGTTAGCTGCTGTTGCTTTATTATGCCAGCGTGGACTCAAAGACGTGCTGTATTTTGGGTTATAATTTAATGTCGTGTTATTTATTTTGTGGCTCAGATTGTTCTAGGTTTGGCATTGGGAGCTCTTTCATCTGGTTTCTGTATCCCTTTGACTTGTTCTTTTTTTCTTCTTTTCTTTTTTTAAGTACTTTATTACTTTTTGGCACTGAAAAATGCTTCAGCAGTATGGGTCTGTGCTTTAGCTCTGTGTTTAAAAAGGTCTTTCTGAATGCTCTGGAAAGCGGGTCAGGCTGGGGAGGAGGCTGTTGCCGTGGAGGTGGTGGAGACAGAACAAAGTAGGCACGGTGAATACGTAGAAGAGAAAGCAAGGGCAGCTGGGACCTCCTTCTGAGCAGGGCAGCTGGTCAGCTGCATCCTCCATTGGGGTAGGGTCCCAGGGCACCAGACGTGCAGGGAGCAGGCCACAGGATCTTGTGAGACGTCCACTTGGGGCTGCCACGTGGGCAGTCACATTTGAGAGGAGAGACTGTGGCCGTTGCTGGTAGGGACGTGACTGTCACTGGCGTGGGCGAGGGCCCTGGGAGGGAGGGGAGGAGAGTGAAGGGTCTGGGCTAGGCTCGGAGGTTCAAGGAGCAGCAGAAGTCAGGAGAGTTGGGGTCCCAGAAGCCAAGGCAGGAGCAGGAGGATGGCTAGAGGTGGCCCTGGCCTCTAAGAGGTCGGGCTGTGTGGCCTGAGGCTGCCCCTTGGCTTTGGCGGGATGGAGGGCATCGGGAAGAGCACAGCAGTTGTTTGGTGGCACGGGGAGTGTGGAAACCAGGTCAGTGGGTGGGAGGGCATGGAGCCTGGGTGTATGCTTGCTCTCAAAGCCTGCGTGCTGCAAAGGGTACCTGGGGCCTACTTGGAGACATCCTGCACAGAGCTGAGTTGGGGGCAGGAGCCCTTGCTTGCTGTGCACCTGGGGGCTGGGATCCTGAGGAAGGCTGAGCTGTAGGCCTGGTGCCTGGAGCGGGGCAGCCACCCGTAGGCCCAACCCCCACCCACCAACACCCACAGGAGGAGGAGGAGAGAAAGGCCCGGGAGGAGCAGGCCCAGCGCGAGCATGAGGAGTACCTGAGGCTGAAGGAGGCCTTCGTGGTGGAGGAGGAGGGTGTGGGTGAGAGCACCACGGAGGAGCAGGTGGGCCCCCCCACCACCCAAGGCTGGCCCCGCCCCACACAGCCCTGGCAGGCGGCGGGAGGAGGGCGCAGCAGGCTTGTCCTTGGAGGGGAGGTGCTGCTGTGCTGGCAGGCGGGCAGGTCGGCAGCTGCCTCACAGGTGGCCTCGGGTGGGCAGGTGGGGTGCACACCGAGGGGTGGGCCCAGACTCACAGCCCCTGATTTCCCTGCTCTTCCAGTCCTACAGCTTCCTGACCGAGTTCATCAACTACATTAAGGTAAGAAGCCGGGGGCAGGGGCCGGGGGTCCGCTCCCTGGCCTGTGAGGGTTGAGGGCCTCTCAGGGCCTAGAGAGAAGACCCAAGCCGAGGCCCTGGGGCTCACGCGCTCTGTGTGAGGGGCAGGAACCGAGAGAGCCCCCGGGTCCTGGCCGGGCCCTGCCCTGTCTGGTGGGGTCTGCAAGGGAGGCACGAGCCTTCGACAGGTTCCTCGCAGCCAGGGTTTGGCAGTCCCTGCTCTTGAGACCCCGCAGTAGTGTCCCTGAGCCTGCAAGTGTTTTCTCGTGTGCTCTGTGTTGGCTCAGACATGCTGAAGCAGGTGTCCCCACAGGATGTGGGACCCCAGGGCGAGCAGGACAGCGTTTGCACTGGAGCCGAGGGCGGGTGGTGGCTGTGCCCCCTCTCCACCTGCAGTGCACAGGCTGCCTGGCTTGCTCCGGCTGTGTAAGCGCAGACTGCTCTGCTCTGCTGCTAAGCAACTTCTCTCCCATGAAGGCTTCGTGGTAGGGAGAGGTTTTCCAGCACAGCTCAGAGTGCAGAGGCGGCCACAGGAAGGCGCAGGGGGGCGGGCTGGGGTGCTGGGGTGCTGAGGAGCAGGGGCTTGCACAGGCCTTCTCCCACCTGCCGCCCGCCCGGGAGCAGCTTCCAGACGGTCGAGCCCCCTTTGGCCGGGCTGGAGCTTTCCTTCTGGGGAGCCCGTGTGATCTGGGGCTGCCTGCTGCATTCTGGAACTCGCCATCCCCCCTCCCCAGGTACCTCCTCCAGTTCTCCAGGACACTTTCGCAGGGAACTTAGAGGAGGTGTTGGCTTCAGCACTCCCTCTGTGAGGGAGGGGTACCCAGAACGGTTCTGTCCTCTGGAGCTTCTCCAGACACTTCTGGAGCCTAGAGCGCTTCAGCCCTTACTGGCAGGTTCCCTGAAGCTGCTGTCTGCAGGGAAAGGAGGACTTCCAAAATGCAGTCCTGCCTTCCTCTTGGCTCTGGGGGATGGCCTTGTCGCCCTCAGAAGCTTGTTCTTGTCTGTCTGCCTCTTTACTCTCTGGCCACGCTGGGTCGGTGGTTTGTGCAAACCCGCTTTGGGCCACAGCGCCTCAGGCCATGTACTGAGGGTCCAGGGAGTGATCCCGTGTCCCCGCACTGAGTCCCTGCTCTCTGGGCCAAGCAGGGGGCACCTGTCCTTGCCCCCACCGTCTCCGCTTGCTCGACTCCGGCTGTGTGGCATTCCGAGTAGTCACCTGCCATCTGCGGCCGGGAGGCGTCGTGGGCCGCTCCTCCCCCAGTGTATCCTCCGCAGGCTTTGGGGGTGGGGAGCGGGTGGCCCCTCGGCAGGGAATGGGAGCCTCTTTCCGGGTTGAGGGGTGCACAGGAACACGGCCTGGGTGGACAGCCAGCAGCCTTCGTGGTAGTTCTCCTAAGGACAGGTGCAGGCTTCAGATGAGTGGGATGAGTGCAGAGAGGCTTGCCTCCCAGGGTGTGGTGTGGGGCCTCCAGGCCTTGGAGCCCCCACTGCCTCTGCTCAGACCTGCTCTCCCCGTCCCGGTGCTGCTCACCTGTCTCACCAGCAACCGGCGTCCAGGGCTGGAGCCGTGTCTTGTTCACCACCGTGCCCACCCCCCCCCATCTTGACGGGTTCTCGAGGAACACAAGCCCGTGGCTAAGTGGCTTTGGTGGGTGTCTCCGCCCTCCCCCACCTCTGGGGTGTCTCCATCCCAGCTGACGAGTCGCAGAAAGGGGCTGCCGTGCTGTGTGCTGCCCTCCATGCATGTCCGTCTCAGGGTAACCCCTGGGGCAGGACAGGCCCGGGCCCAGGCAGGTGTGTGCAGGGGGAAAGGTCGAGTGTGCGAGGAAGTGGGGCTCTCCGTGGGGCTCAGCTTCCCCTTGCTCCCTCTCCTGTAGCAGTCCAAGGTGGTGCTTTTGGAAGACCTGGCTTCCCACGTGGGCCTGCGGACTCAGGATGCCATAAACCGGATCCAGGATCTGCTGGCAGAGGGGAGCCTGACAGGTGAGCGGCTGAGGGCCCTGCACCTGGCCCGGGGGCACCCAGCTGCGGGGGCTGCAGGCCCCGGCTGCTGTGTGAGGCCCTGGCCACGTGTTGGGTGAGTGGGCATTCTCTGCCCAGCCTACCACCTGCCTGTCCCCACAGGTGTGATTGACGACCGGGGCAAGTTCATCTACATAACCCCAGAGGAGCTGGTGGCTGTGGCCAGCTTCATCCGGCAGCGCGGCCGGGTGTCCATTGCCGAGCTCGCCCAGGCCAGCAACTCCCTCATTGCCTGGGGCCAGGACCACCCCACTCAGGCCGCAGCCTGACCCCAGCCTGACCCCAGCCCTTCACTTTTGGACTTGGAGCTGGCATGGCCCCCGCACACGTCGTCACCCCGTCTCCGCAGTGGCGGGGCGTAGCTAGGCAGGAGCAGATTAAAGATTTGTGAGCACTGCTGAGCTTTGTGTGGCTTGGTGGGCAGAAGGGCTGGCCGGGGACCCCAATCTGCTTGCACATCTGAGCAGGGAGGGTCTCTGCAGGCAGATGGGAAGCCCCTTCACGCGCTCAGAACCAGGGTGTCTGGCATCTGTGGCCCTTATGCCCTGCAGGCCCAGCCCCAAAGCCTGGGCTAGGACGGCCGCCTCCACATTCCTTCACCCCAGAGCAAAGTGGGGGAACCTCTAGAGTCCCGTCCCCCCTCACTAGGGAGGGGAGTGGTCACACACACTTCTCTTATATATAAGTTTGGGAGCCCTAAGTAGGGCAAGAGCTCCTAAAGGAGAATTAGGGACAAGTGCCAAGGAAGTGTCTGAGGGAACGTTGGCCTTTAAAAAGGAAACCAGAGGGGTCAGTCGAGGCAGAGGCTGGGCCAGCTGTCTGCAGGACAGGTAGCAGGAGGGGACCTGCGTGGCACGCATCAACTCCGCCCCCTCATGGCCATGAGGTGGGAAGGGCCATATGCTCGGAGTGGGGAGTGGGTGTGCGGCAGCAGGGGTGTCTGCGGCCCCTTGCTCACTCCCGGGGGCTCCCTGTTGCGCTGGGGGTGAGGTTGTGTCTTAGTGCAAGGTGGCCCCTAAGCACCACCACCTGGCACCGGAGGAGGAAACTGGGTGATGGAGGGCACACCAGGCGCCTGGGCGCTGCCTTTGGGGAACCATCCCTGTGATTGTGGCTCGTCTGGTGCCGTGAGCATCGACTGTCAGCAGGCACATGGGGCCACCTGGGGTTGTGTGGGGTCTCACGCACAGCCTGCAGGCCCAAGACGGGGCATGACATGGGCCTGCAGCGTGAGCTCGCTCTTACCGGTGTCGCATTCTGGAGAGAGGAGGAGGTGACAGCTAGTTGGAGAGTGGTCCTTAGCCCTGCTTGCTCATTAGGAACCTGGCATCTGCCTGGCTGTACCTAGCCCAGTTAAGAGTTGGGTGGGTTGCAGGCAATGGTAGGAGCCAGGATGGAGCTGGGGTGGAGATGAAGGGCAGATGGTAGGTTGCATGCAGTTAAAATCCCTGCTGGAAGAGGCTGCTCGCAGCAGGAGCGGCTCCGGGGCCCCTGCATCCTTCCTCTCGACCATCGGGTGATGCAGGGGCCCTGGCAGCTGCAGCCCTAGCACCCCACCCTTCAGGACTGTGCCCGTGCTGGCTTGGAGCTGGCCCCCGCTGTGGGTGTGAACCCACCGAATCCTGCCAGGAGGAAGGAAGCCAGAAGCTGGCAGTCATCAGAGTGGGAAGGGAGGAGAGGACACCGCCACACAACAAAAGCCACGACCACCGGAGGTGGCCATCCAGCCAGAAGACCCTGCCGGGAGGAAGCAGCCTCCAGCCTCTAGACGCCAAATGGGGAGGTTAAAGCCTTGCCAGGGGCAGGGCACATCCCTCCTTCCATCCCAGGAGATCCTTTATGACCTACAGGCTTAGTGTGGAGGAAAAACCTACTCCGTGTGCAGTGTTTAGTGGTTGATCTTTTAACCTCATAAACTTAACAAAAGAACAGTTAACATTTTTCTAAATAGGTACAAACTACTTTCACAACTAATTAAAACTTAATGGTTTAACAACTGTTTTTTACTAAACATTTAAAAGTTTATTGTCAACCTTTTAAGCATGTAATAAAAATCACCTAGTGTGTTTTTAAATGTTTTAATAGCTTAGGAAGTAGACAAGAGACGTGTAGTGTAGTACTAATGGCACACTTATCTGTATGTGTTATGCTAAAACCGACTGTAAAAGGACCCATACCCTGGCTTTACAGTAGTTTATTCATTAGCTGTGTTTTTATTTTTATCCCTTGTCGAGGGTACAATTTGCACTTATTCTGGAGCAGCAGGTTACTATCTCAGGGAGTCAAAGGTGCAGGTACAAGTGGCCAGTGGTGGTTAGAAATGGGGACCTGGGACCTGGTGATTCTAACCGGTCCCTTTCCCTCTGGGCAGTTCTTTCTCTCTGATTTTTTCCCTATTACAGCAAGAGCGCTTTACCTTTGGCTCCAACAATCAGATGAGTTTTGATTTTTCTAACCCTCAAATATGCTTGTTCTGGGTGTCTCATCACCGCCCAGCCTAGGGTAGGCTATTTGGATACCACTTGCTCCCAGTAGAGCCATATCGGGTTCAGTGCATTTATTTGTTCAGTCACAGTTTCTCTCTTTAATGGACCATCAGTGCTATTGATGAGCCATAGAATACAACGTATCTTTTCAAAAATGTTTATTTACAAGGTTGACCATGAGTTGAAAGTTACCAAAACGATAATGAGTACAGGGGGTTATAATCTGTTTGTTTTTATGCATGTTTAAAATTCCCCATAACAAAATGTTTCAAAATAAACAGTGAGCCCTAGATGGCCTCATGTTTCCTTGGCTCATGCTGAGCCTCAGAAAAGGGTCTTGAAAAGAGCTGGGCACAGGAAGCCACCAGCAGTGAGCGGCTCCCCTGGGCCAGCACAGTGGCCCTGGTACAGGGTGCGTGTGGATCTCTATAGCGTGGGAATTATTGAAATCTAAAGTGTAAAAAAACTAAAAAATAAAAATAAAAAAAATAAAAAATCCAAAGTGTACTGAAAACTAACTTGAATGTGATTTCTGGAGAGCCTGAGTCTGAGGCATGATGCAAAGCCACGAGGGAGCTGCCAAGAGCAAAACACGGCCCATCCGATGGTGGGGAGAACGCAGGGGTGAGTTGAGTGAGGAGACCAGGTGGCCCCCCAGTTAACGAGGGCTGCGTGGGATGCCAATGCGTGGGGAAGGCAAAGGAGAGGTGTCGGGCTTGAGCAGATGGTGGGCAGGGTGCAAAGGCCTGTGGTTCATGGAGGCGGCCTGGAGGTTTGGGGGAGGAAAGGGGAAACCAGGTCAAAGGAAGCTGGGACCCCGCTGGGAAGGGCCCTGAATGTGGAGCCCAGAGAGGGGGCGGGGGCGGGTTTATGTTTAGTTAGTGTTTTGAGCCATAATTTTTTTTTTTTAAGGAGGTACTGGGGATTGAACCCAGGACCTTGTACATGGGAAGCAGGTGCTCAACCACGGAGTTACCCCAGCTCCCCGTAATTCATTTCTTAATCCTTTTTCTTTTTCAATCATATCCCAGGAGTTGTCTACTCCACCAGCATCTCCCCCCAAAGCCCTGTTGGGCTATTTGAGGTGCCACCTCAAGCCTCCATGGTGTATGCCCCATTGGACACTCCCTCTTCCACTGAAGCAGCGTTTTTCAGACTGTTCTGACAACACTCTTTAGTAAATCTATATACATTAGGGTCTCAGAACCTAGGTGTGTGCACATAAATAGCGGAAGCAAGGGTTCACAAAACAGTACTTTGCTTATCAAGCTGATACTTGCTTTTCTGTTGTTCTGTTGCTGATGGTAACCAAATTGATTTTATGACCCACTAGCAGGTTTTGTTTTTTGTTTTTTTTTTCCTGTGGGGACCAGAAAGAAGAAATTTATTTTGTCATGAAAATTCTTTAAATTTCTGTGGAGCACTAATTTTTTTTTAACTTTAGTTTGTTCGATTAATAATAGAATATATAAACAAAAACTAAACAAAGATAATAAATATATTTCTCAATGTACTGGATACATATAAAATTTTTTTTGCATAAATGTTACACAATATATATTTTGTTCATAGTAATGCAATCATACAATATTTATCCTTTTGTGTCTGGCTTGCTTCTCTCAAGAGAATGTCCTCCAGGTTCATCCATGTTGTCATATGATTTATGACATCATTTCTTCTTATAGCTGCATAATATTCCGTCGTGTTAATAGACCACACTTTGTTTATCTATTTATCTATTGATGGACATCTAGGTTGTTTCCAACTTTTGGCAATGGTGAATAATGTTGCTATGAACATCGGTGTGCAGATGTCTGTTCATGTCACTGCTCTAAGTTCTTCTGGGTATATACCCAGTAGTGGGTCACAGGTCACGGAGCAAGTCTATGTTCAATTTCTTTAGGAACTGCCAAACAGCCCTCCATAGTGGCTGTACTATGTGTATCTCTCCACATCCTCTCCAACACTTTGTAGTACTTTTTTTTTTAAACTTTATTTTGTACATTTAATAATTGAAAATTTAAACAATTAAAAACTAAAAAGTAAACACAGATGAATAAACATATACATTTCTCAGTTAAATGTAATGGATACATATAAATTTTTTTTTTTGAATCAAACAATATGTTACACAATATATTTGGTTCATAGTAATGCAGTCATACAGTATTTGTCCTTTTGTGTCTGGCTTGCTTCACTCAACATAATGTCCTCCAGGTTCATCCATGTTGCCATATGCTTTACGACTTCATTTCTTCTTAGAGCTGCCCCACTAGCAGGTTTTGACCTGCAGGTTGGTATCAGACATAACTTCTTTAGGAGGTTCCCAGGGACTAAACCCCAGACCTTGTCCATGGGAGGCAGGTGCTCAGCCTCTGAGGTATGCCCGCTCCCCATACATGCTGTCTGATAGAGCCCTACCAGATGCAGTGTAGACCGCAGTGGTGACCGGCTGGGTTCATATTATTTGGTTACTCTTTATAGCCAAGTGCTGATACTCTAAACTTAATTAAATACATTCTTTTGCTAGATTTACTGACTGTCTTTAGTCATTTTACCTTATATAATTTTACAATTTGATCTACATTTCTAACATAGGTTACAAAAAAATCCGTAATAATAGAAAAAATACAACTTTTGTTCCAACTGTATTGAGTAGCTGAAATCTAGCACTTCTGTTGCTTGAAGAGATTTTCCTTTACTTCCCTCCAGTAAGGTAAGTCAAGTTACTTTGTCCTTGAGCTAAACGCAGAGCTCACAGCGAAGTCCACGTAACCCTGTATTTGTGTGGACACCTGCTTGATGTCCAGTTTGGCAGCGGTCGTGATGCCATTTGGGCCCTCGTAACAGGTGAATGTAATGGAGGAGAAATGGTTGAGCATTTAATGTGCAGGATCAGGAAATCCTCATCTTTCCACGTCTTAGTCTCTGTCCCTGCGATGTGGCAGAAGCTCCGGAGAGGAAAGATTGGCAAGTGGTAGGTGCAGGGCACCTGGGCCCCACGCTCAGGTGGCACAAGTCTCAGCCACCATCTTGCCCATTGCAATGTTGAGCTGAAAACTTTACCCCCACTTTTACAAAACCTGGAGTCTGTGTACTTTCCATAAAATCATTAAAGATTTGGGCATAGCTAACTCCCACGATGCATGGTCATTGTGTCCTTATTCTCTTTGGGGCTTTCCAGAGGCAGATGTGAGTGGACCTGACCCTGGGGCTGATGGGGCAGTGGCTTGTACTGCTTTTTGCTTGTATAAAAACACCTTGCCGTGAGATTTTCAGTGCATAGATATGGCTGGGTCTCTTGTTAGTATTATGTAAGCAAAGTATAAATGACATGAAAACAGCAAAGAAAACCTTAATGTTATTGGGGACTCTGGGTTCCAGAACTTAAGAAAAGCATATCTTGTGTAAGTTATCTTGCATCTTAGGCAAAACGTGCAGTTTTAAGAAGGAGAGGACATCCGGGAAGATGGCGGACTAGTAAGACACGGGAATCTCTTCTCCAGAAAAATAGCTAGAGGATAAGCGGAAACAGCCCCAAAAAAAGATCTTCTAGGGTTTAGGACAGCAGGTGAAGGCTGCACACCACCCAGAGGAGGGAGAGACAGAAGAGGGAAATCGTGACAACAGAACCGTGAGTTGCAAGTAGCAGCTTCTGCTGCTGCCCGCACCCTCCCCCACACTCTTCAGAATTCTGGGGCCTCTGGGCCTGCGACCACAGACAAAGGGGGCTTGAGGGATCTGCCACTCCCGGAAAGGGGAGAGAGAGGACACAGACTTAGGCTGACTCAGGTTCTGACTTGAAATTTGGGCTGCGGAGCCCCACGGACCCTTCCACATGGCGGTTTGGAATTAGGAAACTGAAAGAGAAAAACTGCCAGCCGAAAATTCTTTATCCAGCAAAACTGTCTTTCAAATATGAAGGTGAGGGAAGCGGCTGTGGCTCAATCAGTAGGGCTCCCGTTTACCATATGGGAGGCCCGAGATTCGGTTCCCGGGGCCTCCTGGTGAAGGCAAGCCCGCCTGCACGGCGTGGTTAGCTGACCCAGCAAGCACAAGCAGCAGGGGGGGGGGATAAATGAATAAATAAATAAAATCTTTAAAAAAAAAAAAAATATATATATATATATATATGAAGGTAAGTATAAAGTATTCACAAACAAACAGAAACTAAGAGAGTTTGCAAAAAAGAATCCACCTT
This sequence comes from Tolypeutes matacus, assembly GCA_026826555.1. Lineage (NCBI taxonomy): Eukaryota > Metazoa > Chordata > Mammalia > Cingulata > Chlamyphoridae > Tolypeutes > Tolypeutes matacus. The sequence goes on along the minus strand of JAKSZT010028529.1, from coordinate 1,027,071 downwards.
TGCAGGAAATATTAAAGGTAGCCTTAGAACCTGAAAGAAAAAGACAGGAGAGAGAGGCTTGGAGGAGAGTATAAAAGAAAGAAAAGGGAAGCGGCTGTGGCTCAATCAGTAGGGCTCCCGTTTACCATATGGGAGGCCCTGGGTTCGGTTCCGGGGGCCTCCTGGTGAAGGCAAGCCCGCCTGCATGGCGTGGTTAGCTGACCCAGCGAGCACAAGCAGGAGGGGGGTATAAATGAATAAATAAATAAAATCTTTAAAAAAAAAAAAAAAAAAAGAAAGAAAAGCAGAAAGGATAACCAAAAGAGTAAAAAGAGAGACAAAAATAAGATGACATATGAAAACCAAAGAATAAAATGGAGGAAATAAGTAGTGCATTTTCAGTAATATCATTGAATGTGAATGGATTAAATTCCCCAATCAAAGATACAGGCTGACAGAATGGATAAAAAAACATGAGCCATTCATATGCTGCTTACAAGAAACTCACCTCAGAGCCAAGGATACAAGCCGGCTGAAAGTAAAAGGTTGGAAAAAGATACTCCATGCAAATAGTAAACAGAAAAGAGCAGGGGTAGCTATACTAATATCAGACAAAACAGACTTCAAATGCAAAAAAGTGATAAGAGATGCAGAAGGCCATTACATATTAATAAAAGGGACGATCCTCCAGGAAGATATAACAGTCATAAATATCTACACACCTAACCAGGGTGCCCCAAAATATATGAGACAAACTCTGGCAAAACTGAAGGGAGAAACAGACATTTCTACAATAATCATTGGAGACTTCAACACCCCTCTCACATCATTAGATAGAACTAGACAGAAGATCAACAAGGAAACAGAGAACTTGAACAATATGATAAACAAGTTAGACCTAACAGACATATACAGAACACTGCATCCAAACTCAGCGGGTTATACATTCTTCTCAAGTGCCCATGGATCTTTCTCCAGGATAGACCACATGTTAGGTCACAATACAGCTCTCAATAAATATAAAAAGACTGAAATTATACCAAGCACCACCTCAGAACATAATGGAATGAAACTGGAAATCAATAACAGACAGGAAAAAAAGTAAATTTGCAAATGTGTAGAGACTGAACAACACACTCCTAAATATTCAGTGGGTCAAAGAAGAAATTGCAAGTGAAATCAGTAAATATATTGAGACAAATGAAAATGAGAATACAACATATCAAAACTTATGGGATACGGCAAAGGCAGTCTTGAGAAGGAAATTTATAGCCCTAAATGCCTATATTAAGAAACAAGAAAGAGCTAAACTCAAAGATTTAACTGAACAACTTGAGAAACTAGAAAAAGTACAGCAAACCAATCCCAAAGCAAAAAGAAGGAAAGAAATTATAAAGATTAGAGCAGAAATAAATGAAAATGACAACAGAAAAACAATAGAAAAAATCAACAAAACCAAAAGCTGGTTCTTTGAGAAGATCAATAAAATTGACAAACCCCTCGCTAGACTAACAAAGAAAAAAAGAGAAGATGCAAATAAATACAATCAGAAATGAAAGGGGGGGAATTACAAATGACCTCACAGAAATAAAAAGAATCATAAGAAGATATTATGAGAAACTCTATGCCAACAAACTAGACAACCTGGATGAAATGGACAAATTTCTAGAAACTCATAACCAACCTACACTGACACAACAAGAAATACAAGAACTTAACAAACCAATCACAATTAAGGAGATTGAATCCGTCATCAAAAATCTCCCAGCAAAGAAAAGTCCAGGACCAGATGGCTTCACAGGTGAATTCTACCAAGCATTTCTAAAAGAATTAACACCAATCCTGTTTAAACTCTTCCAAGAAATTGAAGAGGAGGGAAAATTACCCAACACATTTTATGAAGCCAACATCACCCTAATACTAAAGCCAGGTAAAGATTCCACAAGAAAAGAAAATTACAGACCAATCTCTCTCATGAACATAAGATTTTTTTTTTTTTTTTTTATTCATTTATCCCCCCCTTGCTGCTTGTGCTCGCTGGGTCAGCTAACCACGCCGTGCCGGCGGGCTTGCCTTCACCAGGAGGCCCCGGGAACCGAACCCGGGGCCTCCCATATGGTAAACGGGAGCCCTACTGATTGAGCCACAGCCACTTCCCTCTCATGAACATAGATGCAAAAATTCTCAAGAAAATACTTGCAAATCGAATCCAACAGCATATCAAAAGACTTATACGTCACGACCAAGTGGGATTTATTCCTGGCATGCAAGGCTGGTTCAACATAAGAAAATCAATCAATGTAATACACCACATTAACAAATTGAAGGAAAAAAACCACATGATCATCTCAATAGATGCAGAAAAGGCATTCGACAAAATCCAACATCCATTTTTGATAAAAAAATACTTCAAAAGATAGGAATAAAAGGAAAATTCCTCAATATGATAAAAGGCATATATGAAAAACCCACAGCCAACGCTTTCCTCCTAAGATCAGGAACAAGACAAGGATGCCCACTGTCATCATTGTTATTGAACATTGTACTAGAAGTTCTAGCTTGGGCAATTAGACAAGACAAAAAAAAAATTAAAGGGGGGGGCGGCTGTGGCTCAATCAGTGGGGCTCCCGTTTGCCATGTGGGAGGCCCCGGGTTCGGTTCCTGGGGCCTCCTGGTGGGGGCGGGCCCGCCCGCGCGGCGTGGTTGGCAGACCCGGCGAGCGCGAGCAGCAAGGGGGGGGATGAATGAATGAATAAATAAATAAATAAAATCTTTAAAAAAAAAAAAATTAAAGGCGTCCAAATAGGAAAAGAGGAAGTAAAACTCTCACTGTTTGCAGATGACATGATTCTGTATTTAGAAAATCCTGAAGTATCCACAACAAAGCTACTTGAACTGATAAATGAGTTCAGCAAAGTGGCAGGATACAAGATCAACACGCAAAAAAACAGTAATGTTTTTGTACACTAGTACTGAACAATCTGAGGAGGAAATCAGGAGGAAAATTCCATTTTCAATAGCAACAAAAAGACTCAAATACCTAGGAGTTAATTTAACCAAGGAAGTACAGGACCTATATGCAGAAAACTACAAAACGATGCTAAAAGAAATTTTAAAAGACCTAAACAAATGGAAAGACATTCCGTGTTCATGGATTGGAAGAATAAATATCGTGAAGAGTCAATCTTGGCCAAACTGATTTATAGATTCAATGCATTCCTGTAACAGTTGGCCAATTTAATGTAATTATGAATTCCAAAAATATAATTGAATTATGCTTGTAAACTGATCTGTTAATCTGGGCATGATTAGGTTAGGATTAGGGAGGGGAAGAAAGCAAGCTGTTTGCCTGATCGTTTACAGCTAACCTTGTGGAGGAAACAGGAGCGAAGCCCGGAGAGAAACGCAGCCCCGGGAAGAGAGGAACCCAGAAGCCTGAACCTGGCAAACGCCGGCAGCTGTCTTGCTCCAACACGTGGTAATGGACTGTGGTGAGAGAAGAAATTTAATGCTTTATGGCCTGGTATCTGTGGACTTCTACCCCAAATAAATACCTTTTATAAAGACCAACCCATTTTTGGTATTTTACATTAGCACCCCTTTGGCTGACTAATACAAATACCAATCAAAATCCCAACAGCTTAATTTACAGAATTAGAGAAGGCAATTACCAAATTCATCTGGAAGGGTAAGTGCACCCGAATAGCCAAAAGTATTCTAAAAAAGAAGAGCAATGTGAGAGGAATTTCACTGCTTGACCTTGAAACATATTACAAAGCTACAGTGGTCAAAACAGCATGGTACTGGCATAAAGATAGACACATCGATCAGTGGAATAGAATTGAGAATCCAGAAATAAACCCTCACCTATACAGTCAACTGCTTTTTGACAAACCTACCAAGCCCACGCTGATGGGAAAAAACAGTCTCTTCAACAAATGGTGTTGGGAGAACTGGATATCTATAACCAAAAGAATGAAAGAGGACCCCTATCTCACCCCTATACAAGAATCAACTCAAAATGGATCAAAGATCTAAATATAAAAGCCAGGACCATAAAACTACTAGAAGAAAATGTAGGGAAACATCTTCAAGACCTTGTAGTAGGTGGTGGTTTCTTGGACCTCACACCCAAAGCACATGCAACAAAAGAAAAAGTAGATAAATGGGACCTCCTCAAAATTCAACACTTTTGCACCTCACAGGACTTTGTCAGAAGGGTGAAAAGGCAGGCAACTCAATGGTAAAAAATATTTGGAAATCACATATCTGATAAGGGTTTAATATCCAGGATATATAAAGAGATGTTACAATTCAACAATAAAAAGACAAATGACCCAATTAAAAAATGGGCCAGGGAAGCGGCTGTGGCTCAATCAGTAGGGCTCCCATTTACCATATGGGAGGTCCCGGGTTCGGTTCCCGGGGCCTCCTGGTGAAGGCAAGCCCACCCACACAGCGTGGTTAGCTGACCCAGCGAGCACAAGCAGCAAGGGGGGGATAAATGAATAAATAAATAAAATCTTTAAAAAAAAAAAAAAAATGGGCCAAAGACTTGAATAGACATTTCTCCGAAGAAGAAATACAAATGGCAATAAAACACATGAAGAAATGCTCAACGTCACTCATGATTAGGGAAATGCAAATCAATACTACAATGAGATATCATTTCACACCTATCAGAATGGCCACTATTAAAAAGACAGAGAACTACAAGTGTTGGAGAGGATGTGGAGAGATAGG
>JAKSZT010028529.1:984832-1017349 GCA_026826555.1 Tolypeutes matacus | reverse complement strand
GAGCGCCCGCCGAGCCCCCGCGCCGCCTCCTGCAGCTCGCGGGTAAGTGAGCGGGGCCGCGGCCGCTGTGCCCGAGCGCCGCGCGGGCCCCGCCGGGCCGAGCTGGGGTGGGGGCGCGCCCCGCTGCTGGGGTCCCGGGGGGAGGGGAGCGGGGATAAGCCGATGATGTCATGGTTGCCTCGCGGGGCCCCGGGGGAGGTGGCGGCCGGAGGGGGTGCGGCCGGGATTATGTCACCTCTTCCCTCACGCCCCGCCCCCGGGGCCGCCCGCGTCGGTGGGGGGCCCGGGGGCTGGGGCGCGGGGTCCCCGCAGCAGAGACCCCCAGGCACCTGTGCCCTGGGCCTGTGTGGGTCTCTGGGCGCTGCGGATCGCGGGTTGCTGGTGAAGGGCGATGCTCCCCCACCCCCGCGGCGCTCGTGTGTGCGCGCGTGTGAGCTGGGGTGGGGGGGGCGCTGTCGGTCCCCCTAGTCCTGAACACGCGCCTTGTCAGAGCCAGGGTCTAGGAGGTGCGCCCTTTCCCCCGCCGGCGCCCACGCCGCCGAGGAAGAGGGATCCCCTCACCCATCCCGACCGAGAAGTTCTGGAGCCCTCTGCGCCCCGCAGTGCCCACGACGCCCCCCGATGCCTCTCTCCCCTCAGCCCGTTCACTGCCTCTTGCGTTGCTCCTGGCCAGCATGGCACCTCCCTACGTGTCCAGGGACCCCAGAGCTGCCGCGGGGCGCGGGGGCCCGGGCATGAGCCCAGTGCTCCCAGAGCAGCACATGGACGGGTCCCGGAGGGCTGCAGGATGCACGGGCTGCGGGGCGGCAGTTGTGCGTGCAGTGAAGAGGGCTAGGTCAGGATGGGCCGCGGGGGCCGCTTGCTGCATGTGCCGCTCAGGTTCTGGGGCGCTTCACTCGGAGCGCATTCCCTTCTCAAGATCCCTGCGAGCTGTGAGAACCCGAGGCTAGCAAAGGTGAAAGAACCTGCAAGAGGTTCGCCCCAGTGAGCCGGGCTGTGATTTCCACTCGGAGCGAGGCCTCAGAACTCCGCCTCTGCACTTGGCGTCGCTCATGGAAGGATTTGGGCAGAGAAGGGACAAGACCAGCTTTGCCCTTTATAGAACCCCCCAACCCCCCACCCCCCGCAGCTGCGTGGGGGAGGGAGTGCAGGGAGGAAAGGCCAGTGGGGAGTCCCTGGCAAGTGGGTTGGTGGGAGGGGCTGCCGGGGTCTGTAGGAGGTGGGCTGGGCGGGCTTTGGGGCCTCTGAGCGCCAAGAGAGGGTGGCATATTCCTAGCTCTGGGAGGGACGATGGGTTCAGGGCCTCCCTGTGTAACCTTGCTGGCCTCTAATAACATAGTGCCCCAGGCACGGGGGGCTGGTGGGCCGGAGGTGGAGGCAAGGTGGGCAGCCGGCTGTTGTTGTGGGTGGTGGAGCAGATGCGGCGAGGCAGCCAGTGCAGAGCATGCTCATTCCCTGGGCAGTCCGGGTCCGTGTCCGTGGCCCATAGACGAAGCTCGGAGCCTTACCCCGCCAGGGAAATAGGGAAACATACCCACCCCCTTGTCCTTTCAGCTTCCCACCTGCGTTTTGAGGAGACACTGCAGCAGCCCACACGTGGGAGAAGCAAGGGGCAGGGAACCATAGATGGGGCTGATGGTGACAGCTTAGGGCTATGGCAAGAAGCGCCTGGGAAGCAAGGTCCTCAGCAGGCTGCTGTGCAGCAGCAGTCAAGGATTGCCACGTAGAGTACGGGGACAGAGGGTTCAGGGCAAGATCCTGGGACCTGGCTGGTGACCATGCTCGCTCAGGGGGAACCAGGGGGAACGGGACATGGTGGCTTATGACCTGCCCCGACCTCTGGTCAGACCCTCCTCTTCCTGCATCTTGGAGCAGCTGGTGCTGCACGCGGCACTGCACTTGCCGTCCTCACAGCCAGCATGGCTCCGTCTGGATGTAGCTCCTGCTGGCACCTGGGCCTCTGGCACTGCCCCTTGCTGCTTGCCTAGAGCTCTAACCTCACCCTCCCTGTTGGCACCTTCCTTCAGCGAATCAACACACTCAGGTTTCTACTATGTTTAATTTTAAAATAAAAAAGGAGTCCTTGGGTCCCGAGACCTCCTAAAATAACTGCTTTCCCTGGCCTTCTCTTGTGGCAGAGATGCCTCCCCTCTCTGCCTCCACACCCTGCTCCTTCTGCAATCTGGCCTTGCCTCTACCACTTTCCTGAAACCTTCCTGTCAGACCCAGTGATGTTCCCACCTGCCAAATCCACCCCAACGCTCCCCTGTCCCTTTTTTAAATTATGAGTGTGTGTATATATATATATATATCATACAGTTTGCCATTTTAGCCATTTAAGGGTGCATGTCCTGTTCTCCTCCTTCACCACCATCCATTGCCAGAACATTTTCATCATTGAGCAGAAACTACTCATTGAGCATTAACTCCCCATCCCCCTTGTTCCCATCCCGGGAAACCTCTAAGCTACTTTGTCTCTGAATTGGCTATTCTAGATGTTTCATACAAGTGGAATCATACAATAGTTGTCCTTTTGTGTCTGGCTTATTTCACTCAGCATGTTTTCTAGGTTCACCCATGCTGTAGCATGTCAGAACTTCAGTCCTTTTTATGGCTGAACGATATTCCTTTGCATAGGTGACCAGTTTGTTTATTCACTCAGCTGTTGATGGACACTTGTGAATAAATTGGTGTGCATGTGTATGTCTGAGCCCTGCTTTCAAGTCTTTTGGGGATATACCTAGTGCTCCTCTATTTTGGACATCAGGGTCTGCCCCCACATTCTTTGTTTTTACGAGGTACCAGGGATTGAACCCGGGAACTCCTACACGCGAAGCAGGCGCTCAGCCACTGAGCTCCACCTGCTCCCCAGCCCCCCCCCCCCGCTTGGCCTTCAGGGCCCACCCCTCCTGGTCTTCTTCCTGCACCCACACTCCCTCTCAGTCTTCCGAGGACTCTGCAACCCCAGCTGCTGCCAGTCGCCCCCACACTGGTCTCAAATGCAGAGGGCCCTTTTCTCCCCAGCCGGTGCTGAGAGGACTCTCCCTGGTCTCCCCGAGAGCACCTCTCTTCCAAGCATTCTCCCCTGGCTTGTTACATGGGTCACATCCACCTCCCCTGCCCAGACTGCCCCTCCCTCACTCCTGGAAGCCCATCTGTCAAAGGTCTTGACCTCTTCCTCCCTAAGCCCCCAGCCCTTTCCCTGTTCCAAGCCGAGGCCCCTGCTGCTCCCTGCTTTCACCCAGGCATGGTGAGCGGGTGACCGTGCTTGGCTTGGGTGGGTGGCTTCTGGGCCAAGGGCGGGCAAGTATGCTAGGGAGGCCAGGGCCAGAGGAGGCAGGAGGCACCCAGAGTGGCCCCCGCTGCCTCGTGTTCAACTCCAGTCCTGGCTCCCGGGTGGAGGGGGCAGATTGGCTGGCAGGAGGAAGGTGGCAAAGTGCCCTTTTCCGGGGGGGTGGCGGATGCTGAGAGCACTGGATTCTGCAAAGGCAGTGGACTGGCTTGGTGTGAGCTCTCCTACCCCTGCGGCGTGGTGGCTAGGCTCCTGCCGTTTGAGGCCCGGTGGAGGAAGGACAGCTCATTAGAAGTGGGCATCCCAATAGAACTGCCTGCTGAGCCCTGGGGGGCCGTGGGATGTGACATGGACCCCTTCCCCAGTAGGGGCTGAAGTCTCCCTGCCTGGGCTCTGGGGGGAATGGGGACCTGACGTGCACCCCTTCCCTTCCCTGGCGCACCACTGGGGTGTCTACACCGCGTGGTGCCCTTGCCAGGCACGATTATGCGGATCTGGGGCAGTTCTCCGGTGCAGACTTGAGACAAAGGAACCAGGAAGCGGGGCCTCCTGAGCACAGGTAACCTGGCCTCGGGGGCGGGGTGGGGGAATCACCTGCAGAAGGGCTCGGAGGACTCGGAGAGCTGAGCAGGCCAAGGTCCACTGGGAACTGGGCCGCCGTTGGCGCGGCCCCCCTTGGTGAGCTCTGAAGGCCCTGGGCGCCGCCCCAGCTCCCCGGCCACCTGTGAAAAGCGCCCACCTGTGCAAAGCGCAGCCCAGAGGCAGCCTCCGCGGGGGTCCTGGCCTCGGCCGAGTTGCGAGGCCCCCTTGCCGCCCGCGGGAGTGCAGGGGGCCCGGGCACCAAGCGGCCCCCCAGGCATGGCCTCCTTCCGCCCTTCTCAGAGGAGAAAAGCGCGACCGGGATGGCCCCGGCCGGCTCGGCGGGACGCGGCGGCCCACAGCGCAGCCCCGACGACCGGAGTGCTGCGCGCGGCCCCTGCAGAGCCGGTTTCCCAGGGTCCCGCGCTTGAGGCCGCGGAGAGCCCCCACCCCTCAGGCCACCAGGAGCCTGCGCTGGCAGCGAGCTCCACTTCTGCCCTTCACTGCACGACCCTAGGTTAGGGGGATGGGTTTCTCTCCCCCTAACTTCTGGGGTTGGTACCCTGTTGAATTTAGGTTCTGCTGCCCACACTGTCAGGTTAGGACAGAGGGGCCCAGGCAGGGTTGCAGTGAGGAACTGGGGGAGCCTGGGTCCTGGGAGCTGTATGTAAGAGGTGGGTTGGAGCAGGAGTGGAATGCCTCCAGGCCTGGGAGGAGCAGGCAAAGTGGGTGGGGGTTAACTTCACCGGTGGTCCCTTCACCCTAGGTGCCTGGGGCTCTTAAAGGGAAGGGGGCCCTGGGGGCTGGGGGCCGGGTGCTGGGCTGAGCAGGCTGGGGTGGCAGGAGGGGTCTGAGCAGCCCTTCTTCCCACCTGCCCTTACAGGGCCCCCGTGGCTTCATCATGGCGAAACTGGAGACGCTGCCCGTGCGCGCCGATCCAGGGCGGGACCCCCTCCTGACCTTCGCCCCGCGGCCCCCCCGAGCTTGGCGCTCCAGAGCCCCGCCTGGCCATGGGCAGCGGGGGGGGCCCACGCCCAGGAGTTCACCATGAAGGGTGTGGGCCCCCGCATGGTGAGCGGGGGCAGCCAGGGCAGCTTCCCTGGCCCCCGAGGCAGTGGCGGTGGGGCAGGCAGGGAGAGGCCGAGCCGCTACCCCACAGAGGACAAGGCCCTCGCCAACGCCCTCTACCTCAACGGCGAGCTGCGGGGCGACCCCACGGACGTCTGCGGCAATGTGGTGGGCAGCAGTGGGGGCAGCAGCAGCAGCGGTGGCAGCGACAAGGCCCCACCCCAGTACCGTGAGCCCAGCCATCCCCCCAAGCTCCTGGCCACCTCTGGCAAGCTGGACCAGGTCAGTCTCCAGGGACTGAGACCTCCTGGGCTTTGCCTGGGTGGGGGGCAGCCTGCAGGGGCAGCCACGGGATGAGGCCCTTGGGGGCCAAGCCCGGCTGGGGGTCCATGAGGCCGAGACCCAGGAGGTGGCCCCAGGATGGAGCTGGGGGGAGGCGGCCCCAGGGTGGAGCTGGGGGGGGGTGCAGGCTGAGGCGCAGGCCCTGCCCCAAACCCACTCCCTCTTCTTTGCTTTTATGCAGTGCTCAGAGCCGCTAGTTCGGCCGTCGGCTTTCAAGCCCGTTGTGCCCAAGAACTTCCACTCCATGCAAAACTTGTGCCCCCCACAGACCAATGGGGCCCCTGACGGACGCCAGGGCCCAGGGGGCCTTAAGGGTGGACTGGACAAGTCCAGGACCATGACCCCAGCGGGCGGGGGCGGGGGCGGCCTCTCAGACTCGGGCCGGAATTCGCTCACCAGCCTACCTACCTACAGCCCCAGCTACAGCCAACATCTGGCACCGCTCAGTGCCTCCACCAGCCACATCAACCGCATCGGCACTGCCGGCTACGGCGGTGGCGGCAGCGGTGGCGGCAGTGGGCCGGGCTACCAGGACCTGGCAGCCTCCGACAACGGGCGAGCCTCTTGCAAGAGTGGGTCATCCTCGTCCATGGGGCGGCCCAGCCTCCTGGGGCCCGGGGAGGGTGGAGGTGGCGGCCTGCCGTTTGCCTCCTGCTCCCCACCCTCGCCCAGCACGCTGATCCAGGAGCTGGAGCAACGGCTGTGGGAGAAGGAGCAGGAGGTGGCAGCTCTGCGGCGCAGCCTGGAGCAGAGCGAGGCAGCCGTGGCACAGGTCCTGGAGGAGCGGCAGAAGGCGTGGGAGCGTGAGCTGGCCGAGCTGCGGCAGGGCTGCAGCGGCAAGCTGCAGCAGGTGGCCCGCCGCGCTCAGCGTGCCCAGCAGGGCCTCCAGCTGCAGGTGCTGCGGCTGCAGCAGGACAAGAAACAGCTGCAGGAGGAGGCGGCCCGGCTGGTGCGGCAGCGGGAAGAGCTTGAGGACAAGGTGGCCACCTGCCAGAAGGAGCAGGCCGACTTTCTGCCCAGGATGGAGGAAACTAAGTGGGAGGTGAGGGCTGGGGTGTGGGCCTTCTCCCTCTGTTCCTCCTCCTCTTCCTCTGAGAAGCCCAGAGCAGTGCCCGCTCCCCCCCCAAAGTAAGAGAGGTGGAAGGAGAAAAGGGGCTCAGGATTGAGTCAGTGGTGTGTGAGGAGCAGGGGCCTTGCCGGAGGCCGCTGCTGTGTCCTGCTGAGCCTCAGCCCTGGAAACTATGCAGCGGGGGCTGGGGTGGGGGCGAGCAGAGCCCTGCCTTCACCCCGGCCCCCCTCTTGCCTGTCCCTGCCCCCCCCCAGGTGTGCCAGAAGGCTGGGGAGATCTCCCTCCTGAAGCAGCAGCTGAAGGACTCACAGGCGGACGTGTCGCAGAAGCTGAGTGAGATCGTGGGGCTTCGCTCGCAGCTGCGGGAGGGCCGGGCCTCGCTGCGGGAAAAGGAGGAGCAGCTGCTCAGCCTGCGGGACTCTTTCAGCAGCAAGCAGGCCAGCTTGGAGCTGAGCGAGGGCGAGCTGCCCGCCGCCTGCCTCAAGCCCGTGCTTGCCCCCGTGGACCCCGCCGAGCCGCAGGCCGATGCACTGGCCACCTGCGAGAGCGACGAGGCCAAGATGCGCCGTCAGGCCGGAGTGGCCGCCGCCTCCTCCTCGGTCTCCCTGGATGGAGAGGTCGACGGTGGCGGGGAGAGCGGGACACGGGCCCTGCGGCGGGAGGTGGGGCGCCTGCAGGCCGAGCTGGCGGCCGAGCGCCGGGCCCGGGAGCGCCAGGGCGCCAGCTTCGCTGAGGAGCGCCGCGTGTGGCTGGAGGAGAAGGAGAAGGTCATCGAGTACCAGAAGCAGCTGCAGCTGAGCTACGTGGAGATGTACCAGCGCAACCAGCAGCTGGAGCGGCGGCTGCGTGAGCGCGGGGCCATGGGGGGCGCGAGCACGCCCACCCTTCAACATGGCGAGGAGAAGAAAACCTGGACCCCCTCCCGCCTCGAGCGCATCGAATCCACAGAAATCTAATACCCCGCCGGGGATGGCCTTTTGGCAAGTGCCCTGTGCACAGGCCTGCGTCCCCCGCGTCGCTCCCTCCATCCGTCTTCCCCGTGTCCCTGTGTCCCCAGACCAAAGAGGTTCTCCAAGCAGCTGTGACCAGGCTACCCCCACCCCCACCCCCTCCCAGCTTTCTTTTCGGGCAGCCCATTCAGACCCTCCTCCAAGGAGAGAGTAGGGGAAGGGCAGCAGGGAGACTGTGCTCCCTTTCTCGGCACCCCCTTGTTGGAGATGGGGGTGGCAGGCCGCGTGGGCCTGGGAGGCTGCTGTGGGACCCCCACGTCCAGCCATGCTCTCTCTGCTCACCTCTTCAGCCTGCGTGGGCTCTGCTGAAGCTGCCAGACCCCAGGGCTCATGGCCTCTGACCTCCCTGTGCAGACTGCAGGGCAGTGAGCAGATGGCCGGCCCCCCCCAGGCCTCAGAGCCTGCCGGGTCCCCAGTGTGTGTCCATATGCGCGTGTCGGGGAGGCTCAGTGCCCAGGGAGGATTTCCTGAAGGGTCACCTGCAGGCTTCTCAGCTCCATGCCCCCTTCTGGCCCCAACCCCACACCAGGGCCTGTGTGGGCCCTAGCAGCAATTCAGTGCTACCTGTCTCTCAGGCACTTCCCTTGCCCAGTGTCAGACAGGTGTCTGTGACGTCTTCCTGTGTCTTTCCCACGCGATTCCTTCAGCATTCTCCTGCTTTCACACTCATGTCTCGTCCCAGGCTGCCTCTTTCCCAAAGTCCTACCTTTCCTTCCAGTAGAAAATTCTGCTTGACCTTTGGTGCACTGCCCAACTCCAAGCTCTGCTGGGCCGAGTCTGAGCCTGACACCCTTGTTTTGGGGGTGGGTGTGACTGCCCTGAGAGGAACCCTGACCCCTGGCTCCCAGGGCCCTGAGGCGGCCCAGAGGCCTGGCACCAGTTGGGGCAGGGACGGACAACACTCCCTCCCGTAGGGGCCCTCAGAGTCCAACCCCCAAGGTCGGAAGGGAAAAGCACATTTCTAATTCACCAGCAATAAACACTGGAGGAGGCTTGGCCCTCAGCCCTTGTACTTCTCTCTTCCTCTCACCCTCAAGACTGGGTTTGGGGGAGCAGGGTGGAGAGAGCTGGCAACTACTGTGAGCAAGTTCCCCAGCCCCGACCAGCCTCCTCCCATGACTGGTGACTGTTGACAAGCAGTGCGTCCCCCACAAAAACAGGAGCGCCCCTCTGTGTGGCCTCTACCCCCCACTGCACGGCCCCTCCCCTCCCCAGGTCCCTGAGCTGGGGGGAGCGCCATCCTGGCCACCACTGCCCATTCTACTGGCTACACCTGCCCCAGAGTCTAGACCTGAGCCAGAGGGGAGGAGAAGTCACTGGGGAAAAAAAGTATGTATGTGTGTGTGTGTGTATATATATATATATATATATGAATGGACTCAGCCTTTGGGACTTCCAACAACAAAAGAAATTATATATAAATATATATATCTATCTATCATATGTGATGGAAAGACTTTGTTTTCCTTTCCCAAAGAAATAAAATGGAGAAAGTCTCGAGTGGCATTCTTTGGCCTGCTGTGTCTTTGCAGGTTTGCAGGTGTGGGAGGCGAGCCTGGGTGAGGAGGGTGTAGAGGGCAGAGCTGGAGTAAACATTTCCAAGAGGGGCACTCTGGTCCCAGCCAGGAGGTTTGATGCAAAACCCAAGCTCTTTGCTTTGCTGGGGAGGAGTCGAGCCTCCATCATTCTGCCCTGCAGGGCTTTCTCTCCAGCCTCGACTGCAGTCAAAGGGGCTCCAAGCTGCTTGCAGCTCAGAACCTAGACCAGGCAAGTGATACAGGACTGCGAAATGCAGCCTGCAGCAGCCCAAGTCGCCTGATAGTACTTGGCTGATGCTGAGGGCAGAAAGGTGCAGAAATGAGGCTGAGCTGCGTTTGTGATTAGTTTGAGGCCCTAAAGGCAGAAGGGACCCTAGTGTGCTGCAGAGGAGGAGCCAACCTTGGGGGCGAGTATTGTCCTTTCTGACAAATCCTTCTACTATTCTCCCAAAGCACCCCCAGTCAAGAATGCATTTTGCTACAAGCCTGATTTATAGGACCTCAAAGAGCGGTTTATTTTTCCTTACCTGACAAGCAACCTGGAATGGTGTCGTAGGTGTGGGTTGATGGACTCAGCACTCACCCATCATTAGCGTGCTGTTCCCTGAAGCGACTAGGGCAAGATCACTCAAGAAAGTAAAAACTTCCTGTAAATCTTGTTGGCCAGTCCTGAGTCACATGCTCCTCCACTCCAAGGGAGACTGGGAAACTGAGTATCTGGCAAACAGGAGTCGGATTGCCCCGGCTACCTGGCGCAGTCACGGGTCACCCCTGGGGCAGAGCCCTCAGCTTTTTCTGGGATCTGCTGATGGTAATCCTGATGGACTGGCAACTAGGTCTCGCCTGACTTAGAAAATCCTTCCTGAGCAAGAGCGTTGTGGGCCGGGATCATGGGCAAGCTGTGCCCACCACAGGGCTCAGGAGTTGGGGCGCCAGGCTCGTTTCCTGCAGCGAAGTGTCCTTCTCCCTACATTGATTTTGCCTCCCTGAGCAGATGACTTCCTTAGGGTGAGTGGGCCAGGCCCCGGCGGAAGGTCTCTTCCTTGCTACTTCCTATCTGTTGCTCCCGACTTAGGTGTGAGCCCCACTATTTGGGGCCCAAACCCCGGAGAAACAGCTCAGGCCTGGGTGGCCCCGCCCCGGGACGTGCAGGAGCACCTTGGCTATCTGCCTTCGCCCCGCCCCCCCCACCCCCCACGTTGCAGCTCCTCACATCAGCTCACCTACCCACCAACTCCCCTCCTGACAGCACTTGGAGATGCATCTAGCCTCAGAGAATTGCCGCGACTTCCCCAATGTAGTACAACCCCGAGTGGCGGGCCTAGGATTCGAAGCCGCGCCTCAGCTATTCAGTCACTTGCAGAGCGGTCCATCCAGGACGGCGTTTACCCTCCGCGGGTCCCAGACACGCACTTCTCCCTTTCTCAGCCACTCCTCAGCAACGTCCTCTGGCAGAAAGTGCCCTTGGAAAACGCTAGCAGCGTCTTTGGAACCTCGGCGGCACCCGTCGCTCGCGCAGTGGACGGAAATCGCCGGCAGTAGGCCGGAAGTGGGGCTGTGGGGCTGTGGGGCCCGGTTGTTCCTGGAGGTGTCGCCGTGGGGCGGCGGCCCGCGGGTCCGGGGTCAGGGGACGCGGCGTCCGCGCTCGCCAGGCTCAGGTGAGTGGCGGCGGCCGGCTAGGAGGTCGTGACGGCCGCCCCCTGCGCTCCCCGCCCTGGCGGCCAGCGGGCGGCCGGGTCCTCGCCGTCCGCCCTCGGGGACTCCCGCCACCCCGGACATGAGGCGCTTAGCTGAACCTTGGTTGTCCCTTGGCTCACAGAGCTGTCGTGCGAGTGCAGTGAGCTGTTGTGCCGCTCTTCTTATCACACTTGAGTGGGCCTGCGAGTCGGGGAGCTGCAGGGTATGTAGGTCCGGGACGAGGTCCGACATTCAGCATTTCTAATCCGCTCCCAGGTGAGGCTGATGCCGCTGGGCCGCAGACCATATTTTGAGCAACAAGGCCCCACGGCATATTCAGTGCCTGGGACGGGCTGGATGTTTTATAAGTGTCAACCCAATAAGCACACCGCCCCCAGTTTTAGCCGACAGTTTCAGGTTGCACAAGCCTAAAGGTGGTGGTAATATCCCTTCTCTTTTTTACCTCTCCAGGGATAAAGAAAATAATTCCCCTTTTTGTTTCCGAACAAACCATGATGCAGATCTTCTGCCCTCATTCAGGGAGCCTTGGGCCCAGCTTACACTAGCTTCGTTTTCCGCCTCCATTCTGTGGAGCTGGGAGCCAGGTGCTTTAGTCCTTTAATTTTGTGTTTTGTGCTCCAGTCATTTCTTGCTGCTGGATTCTAAATTTATGTTTACTGCACTTAGGGCATATCTCGAGGACTGAACTAGACTAGAGCATAGGGTAAAGGCTGCCAGTTGTGGATAGGAAGAACAGCTGCCTTTCCAGAACTGGATTCTGCAGCTCACTACCCTAGATGGCCTTCGGCATGTCCTTGGATGAATTTGCTACTGCCTGGTAGACCAAAATAAAATCTGAAGATACAGTGCCATTTAACACATCTGAGCAAGTGAGGCTTTTGGCGTTAATGCAGGTCTCTTCCCCATTCATTGCTTTATTTAACCCTAACCCTAATTCATCACAGGAATTCTGAAGTTCCTCCTTTCCTTGTCTGAAATACTATATTGTGCATCCTTGCAAATCTGGGAAAGCAGATAAAACCAAGCATTTGGTTGAGCTAACTTTGTTAGGTACTTGGGCTGTTTATGTGGGAATGTTCTCTCATTACTGTGTGGGAACAGATACTCCCTTCATCTGCTTTGGATTTTGTCAGTCCTCTAGTAGTCTCATTTAGATGGCCTGAGAGGACTTGAGTATCTGCTATTTGTTTTACCCACAGATTTTCTGAAGACAGAGTCTTAAGAAATCGTTTAAGCAGTGGCTCTAACAGACTCATCTGTGGGACTTTGTCAAACTGTATCTACCAGGGCTCTTCTTGTCTGATAGGGGAATACTAGAGTTTTAGAGGGAGAGGGGAAGGCTATATAAGCTGAAAAAGCTTCACAGATGATTGACATGCTGTTTTCTCTCCCATAAGCATGGAAACTAGAATACAGTGGAGGGGATGGGCTGCTAGACTTGATTTTGGTGTGGTTTAGCTCTGTGGCAGATACATATCTTTGTTTCTTTTTTATTTATTTTTTGGTTAAAGTTGTGGATGTACAGAAAAATAATGCATAAAATACAGGTTCCCATATACCACCCTATTATTAACACTTTGCGTTAATGTGGTATATTTGTTACAATCGATGAAAGCACAATTTTATAATTGTACTCTTAACTATAATCTGTGGTTTACTTTAGGATTCACTGTTATACAGTCCCATGGATTAAAAAATTTTTTTAATTCTAGTAACATATATACAACCTAAAATTTCCCCTTTTAACCACCTTCAGATATATAATTTAGTGCTGTTAATCATGTTCACAGTATTGGTGATGGTAGCACAACATCGTGATACATATCTTATCCTAAAGATATCTTGCATTAGTGCTTTACCTTCGTAGAGCTAGTAGACTCCTCTCTCAGGTTCTGCCCCTATGTGGAAATGGAAGCACAGAAGAGAAGAGTCCTGTTAGCATTTTCATCAATAGCTAAGTCCTTATTGTCAGTCTCTAAGCCCTCACCAGGGGTTTTAGAGCTCTGTAGACTTTTCAGCAGGATATTACAGCACCTAGACAATTTTTTTTAGGGGGGGATAAATTCTCAAGGTTATTCAACATATTATTTGCTGAGATGAGAATGGGGTTTGGAGTATCCATTTATTTGTAGCAGTTTTATTGGGACCTAGGATCAGAAATCATATTTGAGGTATAAAATAAGTTGTCTGGTAAATTGAATATGCTGAGGGTATCATATATTTAATCTGTAGTTAGCATGGCTGCCTTCCTCTCCCTTCTGGACTATAGTTTACAATGAAGCTCTTTGGCCTCACTCACACCTGTCCCTGGAAGCTGGGAAGGTAAGATTCCTTGCTTCTGTGAACTCACAACATTCACGGTGGTTTTGGGCTGGTTCTTTAGGGTACCGTGCAGAGGAGATGGGAGGAGGTGTATCTGGGGCACTTAAACTAGGAAAGGGGCTTTGTGAAATGAACTTTGAGAGAAGGAGCCAGGAGTTGTGGACTGGGCTGCTCACAGTGTTGTTTCTAACTTTCTTATGGATTCTCTGGGAGTTGGGAACTAACTCTGCCTTGGGTTTGTTTTCTCTATCTAAGCAGTACATCCTGACCTCCTCTCCTTTGCAGTGCCTTTTCTCCCCACTCTTCTACTTTACTGGCTCTGTATCTTCCTTATTTTTCTTTTCTTTCCTTCCCCATAGTACTAAAGACCCAACTTCGGAAGTGGCCTTATTTCTGACCTGTAAGTGTACATGTGGTGTCTATATAGTTATTCTAAAAGTTCCATGGTGAAAAACTAAGTAACCCTTGTTTGCCATTTGCAGTTTGACTGCATACCTCTAAGATTCCTATTTTGCCATTTTTGTGACTGGGCATCCCTAAAGAAGTTGTATAGACAGTAGAAAGTGCCTGCACTAGAAGTCATTTTTCAATGTTTTCCTTGAATGTTAAGGTTACTTTTTCTATTTATTGTCTCCTTGAAGAATACCTTAATTTCCTTTTTTTTAATTTTTTATTTTTTTAATTTATTTATTCATTTATCCCCCCCTTGCTGCTTGCGCTCACCGGGTCAGCCAACCACGCCATGCGGGCGGGCCCGCCCTCACCAGGAGGCCCCGGGAACTGAACCTGGGGCCTCCCATATGGTAAACGGGAGCCCCACTGATTGAGCCACAGCCGCTTCCTTAATTTCCTTTTAGTACATGCATTTTGTAAGTTTAATTTTTTTTTTTTTTTTTTTTTTTTAAGATTTTATTTATTTATTCATTTATCCCCTCCCCTTGCTGCTTGTGCTCGCTGGGTCAGCTAACCACGCCGTGTGGGCAGGCTTGCCTTCACCACGAGGCCCTGGGAACCGAACCCAGGGCCTCCCACATGGTAAATGGGAGCCCCACTGATCAAGCCACAGCCGCTTCCCTGTAAGTTTAATTTTTGTCAAAGTTATACACATACATGGTTTTAAAAATCAAATAGTTCTATACAGTGTATAACGCTAAAACATCAGTTCCCTCCCTTCTCTACCTTCATTTTTGTTCTCCAGAGGCACTTTCAACTATTTATCTTTCTTTTGGTATTTATCAGTATATTTCTAATAACTTCATTGTGTTGCTCTTTCTTGAATTCTTCAGTTTTATATATACTCTTTTGACTTCCTGTTATGGCCTTTGAGGCTCTAGGTCTCTTGTGTAGCCACCTAACCTCTCCAGACCCCACTTCCCTTTCCTCCATCCTCCCAGTACACTTTGATCATAATTTTTTGCTAGGTTAATATTTAATGTTCATATGAATAAGATTACATAAATATTATTCACAGTTGAACAGGGAACATTTTCTGTTTTTTTTTTTTTTAAAGATTTTATTTATTTATTCATTTATCCCCCCCTTGCTGCTTGCGCTTGCTGGGTCAGCCAACCACGCCGCGCGGGCGGGCCTGCCCCCACCAGGAGGCCCCCGGAACCGAACCCGGGGCCTCCCACATGGCAAACGGGAGCCCCACTGATTGAGCCACAGCCGCCTCCCTCATTTTCTGTCTTGTACAACTTTTTGTTTTCCCTGGAGTTAATCGTTTTTGTGGCTGCTGTTGGCTTTTTTTTTTTTTTTCTCGGTCTATCTATCACTGTTTGTCCCCAGGTTATCCATGACAATGTGACTCTCCTCTTCTGGATGGAAGCCATCTCCTCCACATGGCGTTGGTTGTCCTCTAGGTCTACTCTCACTTTCCGTGTGCGCCACCCTGGGGTTCCGTTTGCTTCTCTCCTGTGTTGGGGCCCTTCATTTCTGGGCTCCATACCTCTCACCACCTCTCAGACTCTCACCTGTGGTATTGTCTTCATGCTGGTACTGGGGCATCCTGCAAACATATTCCGTCATGTAGAGTTGAGTCTTTGAAGTCTTTTCTTTATTCTTTTTGTAAGCAGTATAAACTAATTATAGTGGTATCTAGAATCCCAGACTTCAGAGACAGGAGGCCCTTTTGAGCTCACCCAATTCTAATCCTTTAGCTCCCAAGCACCTGGGAACCCTAGAAGATTGTTCAGATGCCCCCCCCCCCCCCGGCTGGAACCTTTGTCTCTTGACTCTCATTCTTGTCTCTAGTACACCAGCAATGGAGGTTTTGGAGTCAGACAGTTTTTTTTATGTCAAGCCCCACTGCATCCCTTGCTGTGTAACCTTGGGCACATGTCTTAGTCTTGTGAAGTCTCTTCTTTCTTGTCGGTAACATGGGGTAATAAACTGACCTTACAGGATGGTTGTAGGGGTTGGAACTAATGCAGAGAAAGCAGCTCATACAAGGCCTGGCACAGAGAGGCCCTAAGACAATTGTAGCTCTTATTATTTCCATCTTGGGTCTTAGCCTGTGTTTTTATAAATCAGAATGAGCTGCATCAATTCAGAACACTGGCTGTACACCATTCAGACGTTGATGTTCCAGGGAATGGTTCTTTTGTTCATTTCAGTACCAGACACAGTAATTTCATTAAGTACTGTTATGTCATATTGTTATAGTTTTAATTAATATGCTTTAAAATTTATGTAATTTAAAGAAGTGTTAAACTAATCCTTATACTCTTTTGTATTAACAGTTTTAACCAAAATAAAAGGGGTGTGTGTGTGGGGGGGTTAATTTATCAAAGATAAAACAAAAAGTCTCCCTGCAGAGCTATTTAGTTATTTTCCTTTTCTGTGGGTGTATTTTAGGTGGTGGCACTGAATGGTGTTCTGCTTCTTTCACTGAATGTCTGCATGTGTATTTCCACGTAGTGTGCCCATCCACACACTTATCCTGTAAACCAGCCTCCCTTTGGATGGGATTTTTGTTGTTTTCAGTTTTTATTTTATTTGTTTGTTTAGACTGATTCAGCTATTGTAAAAAGGCTTTTTGTTTGTTTGTTTGTTTTTGAGTTCTTAGGTTCCTGTTCCCATGGTGGGATGAGGGACTGCAGATTTGAATAACTTTTGGCTTTAGGTATATATTGCGAAGCTGGTTGAAATCCCCATATGGCTAACAAGATGTTGATTCTGGAAGAAATAAACTTGATTAGAGGGTATATGGTCTCACTAAGAGGATACTGGACCACAGAAGTAGAGAAGACCAGGTGCCTGTAAAGGCTGCATTTTCCTGAAGTTGATGGGAAACAGTAGTTTTCTTTGAGCTATTTTATGCTGTTGGTTAACTCTAGAGAGAAAAATTGCAATAGACAATGAGGTTAGGTATAAATTGCTAATCCCAGTTCCTATATTCCAATAAAACTTTACTTACAAAAATGGGAGTGGGGGCCTGGACTTGGCCCCTGGACCGCTGGTCTGTACTATCTAGACCCGTACTTTGAATCTTGGTGGGGATAATGGTCCACAAGCCACAGTGAAGAACCAAGTGAATACAAATTTAGTGTGAAGGAATTCTGCTCTGATTCTAAGAAACTATGTTCCTGTCACCCCAAGAAGCCTGTGTAAACTGGCTACCGGAACAAGCCACTGTCTGTCCTTCAGTCCTCGGCCCTAGCTCTTATGCATTGGGCTCTGGAAGGAAGGGGCTGACAGGAGAACTGGGCAGGCATTTCAGAAAGTCCTTCTGGGGCCCTGGTGGCCCTCCTGGGGTTTCCTGCAGCAGCAGCCCTGTCTGGTCTGTTGTTGGCTGCTCGGGTCCCCTGGACCTTGCTTGTCAGGCTTTGGCACTTAATGTGGCAGGAAAGAGAATAAGCCTCTAAGGAAGCAGGAGTACAGCAGAGTTCATTTCATAGCCTCTCATGGTTCCTACCATGGGAGAAAAATGAGAATCATGATGCTCAAAGGAAGGGTAAGAAAGAAGTCAACACCTGACTCACTGGAAGCATTGCTAATCCCCCTCCTCAGAGGAAAGTCATGCTGCTCTCCTGGCTTGTCAGCAGGGCAGTTGGGTGAATTGGCACTCCCTGGACTCTTAGTCCAGCTTTGAGATGCTCTTTGCTTCCTGTCCAAGAGTTGGCAGTGAGCAGGGCCTCAGCCTTTTGTCTTCCCCCTCCCCAGAGGTGGTGTTTTTGAGTGTACTTTTAGTCACCTGACTCCTCTGTGATAGTGATTCTGACTCTGTCCTGGGCTTCTGCTAAATGATTTGGAAGCTCACACATTAAAGCCACAGAATTCTGGAATTAAAATATCTGTTCTCCAAGAACAGGGAGGGTCATTGTGCATATAATTAATTGAACCTTATATCAAATTCCACTTTTTATTTTGTGCTCTTAGCATGGCAGCTTCTACAAACTTATTCTCTAAGTGGGATCTTTATTGAAATCAGTGAGAAAGAATGAGTTGCTCGCTTTTGTTCCCTTTTTTTTTTTTTTTTTTAAATCTACCTTCCTGCCTTCCTTTTGATAGTTAGTGGAGCATCCATCCCTGCTCCTTGAATGAAGGATGTCTGACCAGAGAGATAGCCTCTTCCCTGTATGAACTGCCCAGTGGTACCCTGGTTTGGGGTTTCCCTGGCCTTTATGCAGAGCAGATGGAGTTTATACCTGATATGTGCTGTCTCAGATGCAGTGTAGGCATTCACTCACATTGAACTTCCTTGAGTGGTCAGCAGTAGTTTTAATCCATTTCTTATAATGTGTGAATTTTGGTATTGTGATAGATGGAAGCCACTCATTGTTCATCTACCCTTTTTTCAGTATTTGGCACCAATTCTGGCTCAGTCATTTGTGGTCCATGGCTCATGTGATATGCCGAAGATTTCCAGGCAGTTTCTGTGGAACACCTCCCCGACAAGCTCTAACCAAGTACCATATAAACAAGAAATGGCCTGGTCAGACCAGCGAGGACTATATTCTGACTGCCAAAAAAATCATTACTGACACCAGAACAGCAGCCACTCTCAAGCTGTTAAAACCGCGAGTGTTTTGCCATCCTTTTGCCTCCACTGCAGCCCAGTTTTTGGCGTATTGGAATGTGAGAAGCAGCACGCAGCATGGCCGATGGTACCCTGCAGGACACAGTAGCTCCTGCCAGCCTCCCAAGCGAGTCAGAAGCACTTGTAGCAGCTCCTCTTCTCGGAGGATCCTGACAATCAGCAGTGCGCTGCTGGGTTTGGAATTCAGCAAGGCATCTGTCTCTAAGGGCAGCACGGTGCAGCCGAGTTCACCAAGGGCTGTGAGAGCTGATGAAGAGAACGTGGAAGCCTTTGATTCCCTTGAAGATCCCCGAGTTTTCCTACAGCTAAGACCGGAGTACCAGCTTCACAGCTATAACAGATCTGAGACTTGTCAGGCCCTGTCTGTTTCAGAAGGTGAACTAATTTTGCACAGTGTCATAGTTTTAAAAAAAAGCCTCCATCCGCAGGTCATTGTTGATTATTTCTGTAAGCTGAGCTCTCTGCCTGAAGAGCAGCGTCCTGCTTTGCTGTCCAGCACCAGCTTTGCTTTACTTTGCCACCTGAGTGTGAAAAACATACAGTTCTTTAATGCCCCAGATCTGATCAGTATTTTGAAAGCTTTTGTCAATTTAGGAATCCCTCATTCCCACCCAATGCTAGATGTGTATGAAACCATATTTTGCCATCAGGTGTGGGAAATGAGCCTGGACCAGCTTCTCTTGGTGGCTGACCTCTGGCGGTACATGGGCCGCAGAGTGCCTCGCTTTTTAAAAATCTTTTTCAGTTATCTTAATTTGCACTGGAAAGATCTCTCCTTAACCCAGCTGATTCATTTAATTTATATTATAGGAGAAAGTCGGCATGTACCCCAGGATCTAATGCAAAAACTGGAGTCATTGATCCTCAAGTATATAGATTTGATCAATTTAGAGGAGGTGGGTGCAATCTGTTTGGGATTCTTTAAATCAAGTAGTAGTCTCTCTGAGTTTGTCATGCGGAAAATTGGAGACTTGGCTTGTGAAGACATGCAGCGTTTGAGTAGTTATGCCTTAGTGAATATTCTTAAAATGTTCCGCTTCACTCACGTGGACCACATACTTTTCATGAGGCAGCTTGGGCAGGTTGCCCCTCAGCGGATCCCTTCCCTGGGGGTGCAGGGCGTCATGCACCTGACCCTTGCCTGCTCAGCCTTACGCGTTCTGGATGAAGGGGTAATGAATGCTGTGGCAGCTTCTTTGCCTCCTAGAGTAGCACACTGTCGAAGTAAAGATGTGGCCAAAATTTTGTGGTCATTTGGAACCCTGAATTATAAGCCACCCAACGTGGATGACTTTTATTCCAGCCTGATAAATGAGATTCACAGAAAGATGCCTGAGTTTAACCAGTACCCAGAACACCTGCTCACCTGCCTGCTGGGTCTGGCGTTTTCTGAGTACTTTCCAACAGATCTCATAGATTTCGCTCTGAGTCCAGGGTTTGTCAGGTTAGCTCAGGAGAGCAGTAAGTTTGAACTTACTAAGGAGCTGTGTACTCTTGATGGTATAGTTGGCATTGAGTGTCCAGATTACAGAGGCAGTCGCCTTAGTTCCTGCCTTCGGCAAGAAGGATATGAAATGCTGTGGAATTTAGCAAGAAAAGATATGAACTCAAAGCCTGAATTCCTAGAGGCTCTCGTTTTACTTGAGACCATGCTGGGTGGGCCCCAGTACATCAAGCACCATATGATTTTGCCTCATAGCCGATCTTCTGACTTAGAGGTCCAGCTTGATGTTAACATGAAGCCATTACCGTTTAACAGAGAAGCCAAATCAACTGAAAATGTAGCCAAATTAAGGGTTAAGCATGTGGGAGTCTGCCTTACAGATGATCTGATGAATCAGCTATTAAAAGGGAAGTCAAGAGAGCATTTCCAGGGGGAAATTGAGTCAGAGATTGGGCAGCAGCCCACAGAGTTAGAGAAGAAGGCAGCCCTAAACTTGGGGGTCTCCCTTTGCAATGCAGGGGCCATGGAAATGCCTAGCTTGTCTCCCCCAGCCGGCCTACAGGTCCCACAAGTGAAGCTGGCTATTCAGTTGACAAACAAGAACCAGTATTGCTATGGTTCCAGGCACCTGCTTGGACTGCACAGTACGAAGAGGCGGCAGCTGGTTCGGCTTGGGTACCACGTGGTAGAATTACCCCAGTGGGAATGGCTCCCACTGCTGAAGCGAACTCGCTCAGAAAAGCTAGCATTCCTTCATGAGAAAGTGTTCACCCCTGCGCTCTGAAGGGCCCTCAGGGGGCATTTCTACTTGTAAGTCCTTTAGGTGTGCGCGGTACCAGATGGTGTGGAGTAGCGACAAAAGCCAGAATGTAGGTTTGCTAATAATCTGTTGTGGTGACTTAGCTGTGCTCCTCGTCTGTGGCATGTTGGAGCTAGTGTAACTTTGAATTTATTGTACAAGTTGCTGCTAATTTGTGCATCTTTCTCCTTGGCAAATAATAAAATGTTGGGTCAAGTAAATCCTATTGTATTTTTCTTTCTCTCTTTAAATGAAAGTGTAGTCAGACATTGTCTAAAGCCAATTTTTAAAAAGTGGTTTTCCTAGACTTTGTTTTAAAAATAAGAATCTTTTGCAGTTTCATTTACATTTCAGGGTTTTCTCCCGTTGTGTGTATTTTCCTCACACTCCCTAAAATTAAAGACCTTGTCATTCTTGTTTAAATTTGGTTCTGTTTGTCCTTATTTGTTGGTTCTTCCTGCTTCAAAGAGCCATTTCAGCATTAGCAAGCTTAATATCTTCATTTTAGCTTCCTTTTCTCCATTTCTACTTTTACACAAACATTTTTCCCCGGGGATATTGTCTTCCTAAAATTAGACCTAGGAGAGTAGAATTTTATGAGTGGTTGTTGGACCAGTGTTTCCCAAATCTGGTGATAAGGCAGAATGTTTTTCATGACAAGTAGCTCAGATGAGATGTTACCTCTATAGCAGGAAGTCCATTGGGCTTCAGGTTGGGTTGATTTGGTTGAATTAGAACAAGCGTAAGGAGATTTTACATATGTAAGAAACACAATACAGTGTTTGTAAACACTTGGGGTCTGTGAGAATTTCTTTTAAAAGAGATCTAGGCATACTCGAGATTGAGAATTACTGATTTAAAGAAGTTTAAAAAAATTTTTTTTAAACAATTTATTGAAGTATATAATTCATACGTGAACATACATAAACTTTAAGTGTTCAGCCAATATCGTGATCATACAAAACAAACATGCATAACATCATACAGGGCTCCCACACATCACCCCCCCCACAAACATCCTGCATTGTGAAATGTTTGTAAATCATGAAAGAGCGTCGTCAAAGTATTACTACTAACTATAGTCCAAATCTTCCTTCCCTATACATCTTTTTAAGTATTTATTTATTTACTTTTATCCATTACTTCCCCCCCCCCCAATTTTTGCTGTTTCTGTGTCCATTCGCTAGGCAACTCTCTGTCTGTTTCCTGCCCTCTCTTCTCATCCTTCTCCTCCTGTCTTCACTGGGATTCGATCCTTGGAACCTTCAATGTGGCAGAGAAGCATCCTACTACCACCTGCGTCACCTTAGTTCCTGGTTTTTCGGTGCATCTTGTCTTGGCTCTCCCTTGTGTCACTCTCCTGTTACATCATCATCTTGCGTGGCTTGCGGGGCCTGGTGGCGCACCTGTGCATGGAGCCTGGCAGCTCACCCGCGGATGGGGCCTGGTGGCCCATGCGCCTTCTATATTATTATTATTATTATTATTATTATTATTATTTTTACCGGGAGGTTCCAAGGGTTGAATCCAGATCCCTCCATATGGGAGATAGACACCCAACCATTTGAGCCACATCCGTCCCCCTGCTATATATCTCTTAAGGTTGACCAAAGATACCCAAACTTTACAGCCTTTTCCCATACAGAATGGTCATATAATAAATCAGGCTTAGCTTATCACCAGCATTCTGAAAACCAGACCTAGGGAGAAAAACTAGGTCTGAGGACCCATGCATGGTTTCTAATATAGCAAATGTTTAGCCTACCCTGATTATCACAAAATCAGGACAGCGAGTAAATTTTTTTCACTGATCTTTGAATAGGTAATACAATAACATAATTCAAAAGGTGTTCAGTGAAAAGTCTTTCACCCATCCATGTTTCCTTGCCACACAGTCCTCCGCCTGGAGACAGCTTTTGTTTCCAGTTTCTTTATACATCTTTTTGGAGATGTTTTTCTGCTTATACAAGGAAATAAATGAATATTTATATATTTTTTATTTTTATTTTTAAATGAATTCACATTTAACTTTAGAAACTGGGTCTTTTTGTAACTTTAGAAACTGGGTCTTTCATTTTTTCTCTTCGTAGCTCTTGGGGCATTTGGAAAAGTCTGGAGATTTTTTTTGATTTTCATAGTGGCTTGGCAGCACAATTGGAGAGGGATGCAGAGAGAGCCCTCCAAGAAAGAATTATCACAAGCAAAATGCCAACAGTAGTGCCTTCTGTTGAGAAACATTGCGTCTGATTGGTGGTGGTTTGTGGATGGGTAGAGTATTGAATTGTGTGTGAATTTTGTACTTGCAGTCTTCTTGGATTTTCTTATTTGTAATAGTTTTGCAGATGACTCTTTTGGGGTTTTCAGGTATGCTGTCATATCATTGCAAATAAGGATGACTCTCCTACCTTCTTTCTACTTTTTACAGTCCTGATATTCTTCCTTTGTCTAGATGTGTTGTTTAGTACTTCCAGAACAATGTTAAATAACACTGGGGCTGGTGGAAATCCTTGTCCTTTTCTTGATTTTTACAGAAGGCTTCTAGTGTTTCCCTGATTTAGGCATAATGCTGACTTTTGGGTTTGATACACCACACACATACACACACACACACACATATATTTTAATAAAATTTTATTGAAGTATATCATTCATACATGACACACATTTTTTATTTTTTTTATTTTTTATTTTTTTAATTGTTTTTTTAAAGATTTTATTTATTTATTCATTTATCCCCCCCTTGCTGCTTGTGCTCGCTGGGTCAGCTAACCACGCCTTGCGGGCGGGCTTGCCTTCACCAGGAGGCCCCGGGAACCGAACCCGGGGCCTCCCATATGGTAAACGGGAGCCCTACTGATTGAGCCACAGCCGCTTCCCCACATTTTTTTTTTTTTTTTTTTTTAAGATTTTATTTATTTATTCATCTATCCCCCCCCTGCTGCCCGCGCTCGCCGGGTCAGCCAACCACGCCATGCGGGCGGGCCCGCCCCCACCAGGAGGCCCCGGGAACCGAACCCGGGGCCCCCCACATGGTAAACGGGAGCCCCACTGATTGAACCACAGCTGCCCCCCACTCCACATTTTTTAAACTTAAGAATGAATGTTGGATTTCACTGCTCTTTGGCAATTGGGTAGATGAACATATTTTTACTTTCTACTTATTACAATATGTGAATTATATACTAAGAAATTTTCTAAAATTGTGCCATCGTCACATCTCGGGATTAAATCTCTCTTGGTCAAGATTTGTTATTCAGGGATGTTTTTAAAAATTTAAATTCTCAGACCCACCTCTGAAAGTTAGGTGGAGGGAAAATCTTTACTTGTTTTTCCATTTTTTTAAACTTTATTTTGTACACTTAATAATTGAAAATATAAACAATAATTAAAAAATAAAAAAATACAGTTGAATAAAAACCAAAAAACTTCTCAGGTGATTCTGATAATCAGCAAGTTTGTGAACCAGAGTTGTAAGGCCACAGATGGGGATTAAGGCAGCTTCCTGAGCTGTGTGATACGAACCTTCTGTTTGCCCTTCCCCCTGTCCTTCAGCTCTTTGGTCAGCAGCCCCCACCCTGATCTTCCTCTTCTTGCTCTGCATTACCCCCTCCAGCAGTGTCCTCCAGATTGAGCCTTACCCCCCTTGTTTCCCATCCAGCTGCTAGAGATAAGGGTAGACAGGGCAGTGGGTTTATCCTCACTTGTCCTGTCACTCCCTTCCCCAGCGGCTCTGCCCAGAGCAACCCTGTCCTCCCAGTTGGCCATGCCCCCTGTTATGGTAGGTGCGGGTTCCCGTTCGTGTCAGGACCTGGTGCCTTTGGGTTGTCCAGTTTTTGACTAGTGGGAGCCTTCTGATAGCTTCCCAAGATCATCTTGTACGTTTCTTGATCCAAGTATGGAGTCAGCTCTTTCTCCAAGCAGTTCTGACTCACCTTTCTAACTTTTATTTCTTCTCATCAATCCTTTTCCTCTGCAGTCTACATTTTTATCAAACATTTAACTCAATCTTTCCTGGATTTGCTTTGTTTTTGCCACAGCTCAGGATCTTGTCCTTGATTTTTTATCTACCTGGAATGCCCATTTTTTCTTATGTCTAGCAAATTTCTATTCCTCCTTAACACTCTCTTCTCTCCTCTTCTCCTGTCCATCTTACCAGAACTGCACTTCTGCCTGTAGAATGTGCTAGACCTCTACAATAAGACACGATCCCTACCTTGAATGAACTCTTATCACCTAAATGTAGTACAAGGAGGAGGAATTGAATAACTCTGTGGAAGGGCCAGGGGTGAGCCACCCTCCTCCCTCCCGCATATAAGGTGCACTTGAGCAAGCTTTTGAAGAAAAGTAGGCTGTTAAGGGTATGTATATATGGGGTCATTCTAGGAAGACATGTGATTCTTGTTGCACCTGAAGTAAAGCTCTGAGCTGACAGCCCTCTCTACTTGGCCCTTGCTATCCTTTTCCACCTGCTTCTGTCTCCTACCCTTACTAAGCTCCAGTGTCCTTCAGGCTAGAATGCTCTCTTGGGACGTTGGGCAGTCCCCCCCAACCATTTTTCAGGTGTCCTCTTAAAAGTCACTACTTCGGAGAGGACTTTTGTCCACGTTGACCAAAACTGCACCCCACTGACTGCTGTGTTTTCTTCCTTGCACTCAGCAGTATCAGAAAGTGTTCTTTATCTGTTTATCTGCCCATCCCATCTGTTGGAAGGCTGACCCTTTGAATTAGCTTTGTCTAGGTAACGTCATCTCCAGTGCCTAGACGAGGTCTCGGCAGTGTTTAGTGTGCACTAGTGTGCACTCTGGGAGCCTGGAGCAGTCAGGCCTTGCTGGGGGGTTGGGGTGGAAGGCAGGTGGAGGTAGGGCTGGGGAGGGCATGAGGGTCTGAGTCGCCAAGGCCTTAGGCCTTGCCGTAGGGACGGGGGCCTTAAAGAGTCTAAGTCGGGATTTTTGGGCAGATTTACATTTTAGAAAGGTTGGGGAAGGAGCAGGATAGAACTAGACTGGAGGGGTGGGGTGTTGCACTGGGTGAGTCGGGGAGTTTCATAGATGTTGGCAAGAACCCAGGTGGGATAATGAGGGCTGGAAATGTGGGAATGGATGTTAGAATGCCAGAGATGTTTGCAAGAGGAAACTGACCGTCCTTGCTAATTGATTTGGGTTAGAGCTGATGATTTGGGTGCCTTGATCGATACGGTGTCAGCAATTAGCAGGAAAGGGTCCGAGTGGGGTTGCTGTGGGTCCGCCCTGGCCATGCTGAGGCAGGAGACCTCTGGACACAAAGATCCAAGCTGGGTCTCAAATGGGGACTGAACTGCAGGTGAGTGGCGTTGCCTGGGCAGGTGGAAGGGCGCTTATTGTAGGCAGGGGAGAGGAAAATGACCAAGAATAAAATACCAGCATTTATGGAGAGGGCAGAGCAAAAGGGGATCCAGTGATAAAGATGGAAAAAGAGCAGTTTGATAATCAGTCTTAGGAAAAAATAGTGGTATAGAAGCCAAAGGAAAAAGAAAGTATTTCAAAAGGTTTGCATGTTAGGTGTAGGGGAGAGATGAATTAAAGAACTTAAAAGTCTCCAGCAAAACTGGTAACTTGGATATCTTTGACCTTAGCAATAGCAATTTGAATTGAATTGTCAAAGCAAAAGCCAGATTGCAGACCTGTTTGAACAAGTGGAAGTGAGGAAATGGGTTGCAAATATTGAGGATTCTTAGAGAACCTTGGAGAGAAGAGAAGGGGAAATCTGAGCAAGAGTTAAAGAGGACTAGGGTTACCAGGAAAATACAGATGTCCTTTATTTTACTGCTAAATCTGTGTGTTTTTTGAGTGGGAGAGAGACAGAGGGACTTGAATTTGTTTACACGTTAAGGAAAAGTCAGGAGTTGAAGATTCAGGAGAAAGGTAAGAGTGGATGGACTAGGCCCTGGAGGAGAGGGGTGGGGTAGGGTCAGTTTGTAGTTTGTACATGGAAAGCCTGGCTGCCTCACCTGGCTTCCCATAGAACTTTGCTGACACTGCTCTTCAGGTGCTGAATAAGTGGTATCAGAGCCCTTTGCATATCTCTTTGTTTTGAAACTGAGTCTCTTAAAAGGAGAAACACCTACCTGTACCTTGTTTTGAGACTATGAGTCTTTTAGGAATGAAGCCTGTGTCCATGGTGCCTAGCAGTGTGCCTTCAAGCCTTTGGGGTGCGCTGGCTCCAGGGTGCATGACGGCAAGATTCCTGGGCCACCCTGTGTCCTGGCCTGCATGTGCACCTCACTGGGGACAGCTGCCTGTCATTTTAACCAGCTCTTAGAAAATGCACACAAGTCATATCTTTTTTCCGTGGATGGACAAGTAACTCAATTTAGAAATTATAAGAAGTATTGTGCTTCTTTAAAAGCTGAAGTGCCCAATTTATAAAATTGCTCAGTGCATTGGTATTCCACCCACTTTTGAGGTTAAATGCTTTTCTCTTACTTGACAGGTAATCTTTTCTTTTTATTCTCTCTATAACCTATTTGAGCCTAGTCTTTAAAAAATGTGTATCTGCCAGAATTACTTTCCATTACATTTTTGAGACTCAAAATCATATTGTATAACTTAGCTATTGCAGCTTCTTTGTAGGCCATAGGAAGGTGGGTGCTTAGGAGTTGAGAGAGTATCACGGTCACCTTACCCTCTTTCAATTATTCCTCCCCACCCCTCTCCACCAAGTTCTGAATCTTCAGCTGACAAAGCTTTGCCTGGTTTCTTCAGGCTCCACGGACGCACAGGCAGAAGCCTTCCTGGTGGAGTAGCCGACTGGTCCCAGTTTGCTGCGCACTTTTCTTAGTTTTAGTTCTGAGAAACCCTTCAGTCTCAGGTAGAGCAAGACAGTCCCACGACTTCCTGATCCCTTCCCAGCCCTTCCTTGTACCTGCCCTGACTCAGCCTCACTCCAAGGAGGCAGAGGAGAAAGGTTTGTCTCCACCTGGATATCCAGGCCTGTAGGGGCTGCTGACTCAGGAAATACCCTGGACATATCTCTAGATTTTCGGTGCTCTCTGGTGTCATCTTGAGATCTCAGAAATACGTTCCAGTTGTTTAACAATTTACATCAATTTTAAACATATAAAAGGAAAAAAAAAAAAAAACAACTTAGCATTCAAACACATTGCATATTTAAATTTCTGAATATCTACCATTACCTCCTAAAATCATGTGTATATATTCCTAGATACAGATTTTAATAGATGTGTGATCACAATACTACTATAATTTTTGTGTTCTTCCTTATTTTTGTATACATTTGCATTTTTGTGCATACTCATCATTTGAGTGACATGAATGTCAAGGATATTCTCATCGCTCAAGTTTGTTATTACAAACAAGCTTGAGTAGTGGGCTTAACTGGAGTCTTCAGTTGAGGGACTTAGAGCTGGGTGAAGAACTTGAAGACGTCTGTGGAATAGAATGTTTGGGTTTATAAAATAGAAGACTTCTGGGAAGCGGCTGTGGCTCAATCGGAAGGGCTCCTGTTTACCATATGGGAGGCCCCGGGTTCGGTTCCCAGGGCCTCCTGGTGAGGGCAAGCCCGCCCGCACGGCGTGGTTGGCTGACCCGGCGAGCACAGGCAGCAAGTGGGGGATAAATGAATAAATAAATAAATAATAAATAAATAAAAGACTTCTTACAGCCCAGCACAAGGGATCTTTGTGGTGATGGAACTGTATCTTGACTATGATGACAAGTACACAGATATACACATGTAATAAAAATGCATAGAACTAAACATAAACACACACTCTGTGCAAAATTGGTGGATTGTCTCAGTACATCATTCTCCTAGTGATATCGTCTACAGTTATGCAAGAGGCTACCATTAGAGGAAACTGAGGAAGGTTCTTATAACTGCAGATCTGTAATTATCTTAAAAGTTCAATTGAGGGAAGCGGCTGTGGCTCAATCAGTAGGGCTCCCGTTTACCATATGGGAGGCCCCGGGTTCGGTTCCCGGGGCCTCCTGGTGAAGGCAAGCCCGCCCGCACGGTGCGGTTAGCTGACCCAGCGAGCACAAGCAGCAAGGGGGGCATAAATGAATAAATAAATAAAAAATCTTAAAAAAAAAAAAAAAAAAAGTTCAATTGAAAAATAAAAGATTTCTTAGAAGGTGGCTTTTTCCTCCTTTTAAAGAATATCTCTCTAAATAAATAAATAAATGAAAGAATGGCAGAAAGGTCAAGAGAAGGCCTGAAATTACTTCTCTTTTGATTTCTTTCTAAGTGGTTTGTCCTTTGACCCTCTTCTTGAATGTCTTTGGAAGCCGTCTGCAAAGTGAGTACCAGAAAGACAGTGGAGGCATCAGCCGGAGTGAGGGGACCCCTTGAAGGGCAGATTGCCTCTAAGTGGTTCAGAACTGCTGTTGCCCTCTAGGAGGTTAATGGCAGGCTTTTCAGAGGTGCCATTTCTCTCCCTGGCTATAAACCTTCTATGACTTCCCTCAGACCAGTTAACTTTCAAACCTTTTTTTTTTTTTTTTTTTTTTTAACTGTAATCCTTAGTAAGAAATGCCTTTTTTGCATTAAAACTCAGAATAAACACACACACATACACATAACGTTTCACAAAACTGCTCACCCTCATGGTGTACTGATATTTGATATTTTCTTTCTATTCTACTTAAAAAAAAATGCTGGTAAGGTGAGGTCTTGATTCTTGGCCTGTAGTTTGGAATGGTGCTGGGTCAGCCTGCCAGGCACAGCAGTCCAGGCTCTTGCGGTCTGGCTCGGCCCTGTCTCCTGCCCCCTCTACTGTGTAGTCAGCACTTCCTGAACCTGCGTTTTGCTGCCCGCTGCGGAGCCTGGACTATTTTATTTTTTTAATTTTTGTTTTTTAAAAGATACTTAGGTTACATAAATGTTACATTAAAAAATAGAGGGGATTCCCAGATGCTCCACTCTCCACAACTCCCTCACTTTCCCACATTAATAACATCCTTCATTAGTGAGGTACATTCATTGCAATTGATGAACACATTTTGGAGCATTGCCACTAAGCATGGACTACAGTTTACATTGTAGGTTACACTCTCCCACCCAATTCTGTAGGTTATGGTAAGATTTATAATGGCCTGTATCTGCCATTGCAGTGTCATTCAGGACAATTCCCAGGTCCCGAAAATGCACCTGTATTACACTTTTTCCCTCTCCCTGCCCTCAGAACCTCCAGTGGCCACTGCATCCACGTCAGTGATATAATTTCTTCCACTGCTAGAATCATAATGAGTCTATAGTAGAATACCAGTAAGTCTACTTTATTCCATAGTTCATTCCCCAATCCTGAGGATTCTGGGATGGTGATGTCCACTCCACCTCTAATGAGAGGGGACTGGATCCCATAGGGCTGGTAGATGGGACTCTCTTGCTTGCAGTTGTAGACTCTCTTGGTTCCTTGGTATGGTGGTTGTCCATCATCACCTCCTTGTTAGTTGTCCTGGGTGAGACCAATAAACTGGGGAGTAGGTGTGGCAACTCTGTTGAGATTCAGGGCCCAGCTGGAGCCTGGTCTCTTCACAGTCTCTCTCCCTAGTGCCCCCGCCCTTTGGTTCTTCTTCATGCCTCTTGGCTCCTGCAGCCAAGCATATGAAGTCTGTCGTACCATTAGCATGTAGTATCTGTCCATCTGTAAAGTTGCCCTGTCTTCTGGGTATAAATTTGGCTAGTGTTTTCAATATTTTTCATCAAGATCCTCAATAAGATACAATTTGTATTGGATCCAGTATATACATTTGTTATATATTTTTTTATGAAACTGAAAAGTTTCACAAAATAATACCCATACTGTATACACTTTGACATTTCATATTCTATTCTGGTTTTTATTTCTTTTCTTTCTTTGACCCGTAACTTTATTTCAAAAACCACAACTTGAAAACATTGATTTAGGCCACCCTTCCCCACTCTCAGTAGCATCTGCAGAAAGCTCTGTCACACCTTTATATTCTGTAATCACTGTTGGAAGGTAGTCTGCATCATTGAGGACAGGACCATTTTGTTTTTATTTCTATGTCCCAGTGTCTAGCACAGGACTTGTAAAATGTTACATGAACCTGCAGTAGCCCACCTAAAATTAATTTGAGCAAATCAAATTCAGTAGTACATTTAAAGAACAATCTGCCACAACTAATAGAGCCTATCCTAGGAATAAAAGAATGATTTGAATTGATAAAAATGTGTTAAGATAATCTCAGTATGTCAGATTTTTAAAAAATCACATCTCAACATATAGAGAAAAATTAGAATTCAAAGCACATTTGTTTTTTTTTTCAGAAAAATTTGTGAAAATTAGAGTGTTTTACTGTCTACCAATGTTTATCTAACAATCCACACTGTTCAAAGATGAAACACAAGAGGCATTTCTTTTAAAAAAATGGGAACAAAAGCAGAATGCCCACTCTAATTATTATTGGGTCACATCTGGAAGTTCTAGGTAATGCAGTAAGATGAGCAACAGTAAGATGGTAAGATAAGGTACCATTTTGAAAAAGGAATTATCAAGGTAGTAGGATTGTAAGAACTCTAAGAAAACAATGTAAATTTTATTAAAATCAATGAGTTCATTAAGTCAGTTGAGTACATAATAAATATACCTTGGTGAAAACTTTCCTGTATATAGCAATAACCAGTTAGAAAAATGGAGTAAAAAGATCTTGTTCATAAATAGCAACATTAACAAGAAAATAGGACCCCTTTCAAAAGTCAAAATTAAATAAAGATTAAAAAAAAAAATCTTAGGATTTGCAAACCTAAATGTCCAACAAAAGGATTCTATTTAAAAATGATTTTAGGGTAACTTTCACAGTATACATGAATAGTTGAATATTCAAGTGTATAACTTGCATGAATTCAGGCCAAGAGAAATTTGAGGGGTGGGCCACAGTTTTTATTCTGAGCTTTCTAGCAGTCAAAGTAAAGAATCATGATCAATTAGGTGATTCATAGTCACACCAGACAAAATTGAGTTGCTTGAGAGAAACAACTGTTCCTGGTACTGAGACCAAAGAGA
The DNA here is from genome assembly GCA_026826555.1 of Tolypeutes matacus. Classification (NCBI taxonomy): domain Eukaryota; kingdom Metazoa; phylum Chordata; class Mammalia; order Cingulata; family Chlamyphoridae; genus Tolypeutes; species Tolypeutes matacus. The sequence continues at coordinate 986,121 of JAKSZT010028529.1, read as the reverse complement.
ACATTTTCCCATAAGTCTCAAAGGAAGATATGGTGCAGGTAGAGAATGATCATTTTATTTTATTTTTTATTTTTATTTTTTTAAGATTTTATTTATTTATTCATTTATCCCCCCCTTGCTGCTTGTGCTCGCTGGGTCAGTTAACCATGCCGTGCGGGCGGGCTTGCCTTCACCAGGAGGCCCCGGGAACCGAACCCGGGGCCTCCCATATGGTAAACGGGAGCCCTACTGATTGAGCCACAGCCGCTTCCCAGAGAATGATCATTTTAATAACCGAACAAAATAGCAGTCAGCATTATGGAGCTATTTCTCACGAAGTTTGTTCCGAGTGTGCAGGGAGCCGTGTACAATGACAGCTTCCCACCTAATTGAGAGGGATGCATCAGACCAAAGAAGGACTCAGACAAGTCCAGCTTGGCGAGCAGGGGGCTTACAGGGGCCTCGCTCTCAATGGGACGGGGCGGGAGTCCTCTCTCTGAGAGACTGAGCCTGGTCGTTCCCTAAATCCTCATCTGTGGCGGCGGGTGGAGAGCGTGATGTTTCTGAGGCACGAGTCTCCACTTGCCACAAAGCAAAAGGGGTCTTTTATCCTGCACGTCTCTGTGTGGATGGGGAGGGCACATGAGGGGAGCATGATTAAAAAGTGCAGTGCTCAAGACACAAAATCGAGGAACAGACATCAGTGTTTCCCAGCAGGGCAGAAGTTAACACTTTACAGGAACTGTAAAACAAGCATTTACAATGTTGGTCAGTAGGGCTGAAGTTACATCTTTAGAATAATTATGCCAGGGATTTATTGATACAAAGGTGGTCAAGCAGTTCACAGATGGGATTATTCTTAGAGTTTTCAGGAGAGAGGTCTAAACATACAAGATTTACTTATCAGTCACAAACTCAGAAACAGTTACTTCTCAAGGCTTGCTGTGAACTATTGAAAAATGAAATGCTGCTGTGACTAGAAAGGGAAGGAATTGGAAGGGCTGTGGGAAAATGCAAAGCCATATGTGCTACAAAGTACCTTGCCCATAGACCACAGAGCCCAGGAAGAGTTGGGTAAACAGTATTTGCAGTAGGGTGAGCAGTGGGGTGAGGGCTGTGACTGGGATTAGCATGAGGGTGGCACCCTTCTCTGGAGCTCAGCTCCTCAGAGTGATGCATTTTAGAGACTGAAGTTGTGGTTCTCATGTGATGTGTTGTGCCACACTGGTGTCCTATGAATCTTCAGGTTGGCCACCGGATTTTTATCTATCTATCTATCTATCTATCTATCTATCTATCTATCTATCTAT
>JAKSZT010028529.1:959056-984822 GCA_026826555.1 Tolypeutes matacus | reverse complement strand
TATCTATCTATCTATCTATCTATCTATCTATCTATCTATCTATCTATCTATCTATTTATTATTTATTAGGAGGTACCGGGAATTGAACCCGGAACCTTGCACACATGGGAAGCAGGCGCTCAAACCACTGAGGTACACCCGATTGAAGTGTATCACTCATACATGAACATACATAAACAATAAGTGTATAGCAATAGTTGTGAACTTACAAAACAAACATACATAACATCATACAGGGCTCTCATACCTCACCCTACCACCAATACCTTGCATTGTTGTGAAGCATTTTTAAATAATGATTAAAGAGCATCCTCAAGATATTACTACTAACCAAAGTATTTTTCCCCCAGCCCACCCTATTGCTATTTTTGTATCATTTATACATGAACATATATAAACTATAAGTGCATAGTAAAAGTTGTGAACTTACAAAGCAAACATTCATAACATCATAAAGGGATCCCATACATCAACCCTCCCGCAACACCTTGCATTGTCGTGAGACATTTGTTACAAATTATGAAAGAATATTGTCAAAATCTTACTGCTAATTATAGTCCTTCTCTTACATTTGGTGTATTTTCCCCCCAACCCAGCCTATTATTATTTTTTAAATATATTTTTATGACAAGCTGTAAACTTGAAAAACAATCATGCACATGTGTAGAATTCCCAAACAACACCCCTCTATCAACACCCCACACCGTGGTGGACCATTTGTTACAGATTATGAGATAATATCATCCAATTATTACCAGGTCCACAGTGTACATTTGGCACACTTTTTCCATACTTCCCCATAATCAACACAGTACATCTTTGGCATAGATGCAAGAATGTTACATTATTACTGTTAACCACACTCCATAGGTCACTCCAGTTGTATTTTTCCCATGCTTCTCCACATTCCCACCATCCTGCAATAGTGACGTACATCTGCTCTAGCTCACAAAGGACACTCTTGCATCTGTACCATCAACCACAATTCTCATCCACCTCTGGGTTTACTGTGCTATTCAGTCCCTAGATTATTCTCTAGCTTTCTGTCAGTTGGCAATTAATCCCTAGACTACCATTTTCAGCCACATCCCCATTTATAAACCAGCTGTTACTCCCTACAGTGTGTTACCATCAACTCTGTACATTTCCACACTTTTACAGTAAAGCTAATTAAAACTTCTATATACATTAAATATCAGTAATCCATCTCAGTCCTCCTCTTACCTCCTTTAAGAATCCAGCACCTACCACCAGATCTTGAAGAAGTTTTCCTACATTTTCTTCTAGGAGCTTTATGGTTCTTGCTTTTATATTTAGGTTTTTGATTTATTTGAGTTAATTTTTGTATAAGGTATGAGATAGGGGTCCTCTTTCTTTCTTTTACTATGGATATCCAGTTTTCTAGCACCATTTGTTGAATGGACTGTTCTGCCCTAGATAGGTGGATTTGATAGGCTTGTCAAAAATCAATTGACCATAGATGTGGGGGTCTGTTTTTTAATTGTCAATTCAGTTCTATTGGTCTATGTGGGTCTGTCTTTATGCCATGCTGTTTTTACCACTGTAGCTAGTTAAAATGATTTAAAGTACGAAAGTGAGAGTCCTTCAGCTTTGCTTTTCCTTTTTAAGATGTTTCTGACTTTTCAGGACCCCTTACCCTTCCAAATAAATTTGATAATCATGCTTTCCGTTTATTTAAAAAATGCTGGTGGCATTTTTATTGGGATTACATTGAATCTGTACATCAATTTGAGAAGAATTGACATCTTAATGATATTTAGTCTTCCAATCCGTGAACATAGAATGTTCTTCCAATTATTTTGGTCTTTTTAAAATTTCTTTTAACAATGAGTTGTAGTTTTCTGAATACAAGTGCTTTACATCGTTGGTTAAGTTTATGCCTGAATATTTGGGTTTATCTGTCATATTTTATTTTCACCACTCTTTTGACTTTTTTTTTTTTTTTTTTTTTTTTTAAGATTTTATTTATTTATTCATTTATTCCCCCCCTGCTGCTTGTGCTCGCTGGGCCAGCCAACCACGCCGTGCGGGCGGGCCCGCCCTCACCAGGAGGCCCCTGGAACCGAACCCGGGGCCTCCCATATGGCAAACGGGAGCCCCACTGATTGAGCCACAGCCGCGTCCCTCTTTTGACATTTTTAGCTACTTTTATTGATATAATCTTCATTTCTAGACTCTCTTCCAGGCCTCTCTCTCCCGTCTTTTCTTTTCCAGCTGTAGCACACCCTTTAATATTAGCTGCAAAGCAGGTCTCTTGGTTACAGACTCTCTCAGTTTCTGTTTATCTGTGAATATTATAAACTCGCCCTCATTTTTTTTTTATTTTAAAAATAATTTATTGAAGTATATCATTCATACATGAACATACATAAACAATAAGTGTTTAGTAAACATTGTGAACAAACATGCTTAGCATCATACAGGGGTCCCATACATCACCCCACCACAAATACTTTGCATTGTTGTGTAACATTTGTTAACAAATTATGAAAGAGCATTGTCAAACTATTACTACTAACTCTAGTCTGTATCTTACTCCCCTGTACTTTTTGTTTTTTGAAGATCTATTTATTTATTTATTTACTTTTATCCATTTGTAGCCCTCCCCCCCCCATTCCCGCTTCCTCTGTGTCCATTCCCTGGGCAGCTCTCTGTGTCCATTTCCTGCCCTCTCTTCTCATCCTTCTCCTCCTGTCTTCACTGGGATTCGATCCTGGGAACCTCCAATGTGGGAGAGAGGCGTCCTACCGCCTGTGCCACCTTAGTTCCTTGTTTTTTGGTGCATCTCGTCTTGGCTCTGCCTTGGGTCACTCTCCTTTTATGTCATCATCTTGCTGCCCGGTTCAGCGGGGCCTGACGGCTCACCCGCTCGTGGGGCCTGATGGCTCACCCGATTGCAGGGCCTCGGGGCTTACCCGCTCGCAGGGCCAGATGGCTCACCCGCTCGTGGGGCCTGACAGCGTGCCCGTGTACCTTCTATATTTTTCTTTTCTTTTTTTTTTTTTAAGATTTTATTTATTTATTCATTTATCCCCCCCTTGCTGCTTGTGCTCGCTGGGTCAGCTAACCATGCCGTGCGGGCAGGCTTGCCTTCACCAGGAGGCCCCGGGAACCGAACCCAGGGCCTCCCATATGTTAAACGGGAGCCTTACAGATTGAGCCACAGCTGCTTCCCTATATTTTTCTTTATTTTACCAGGAGGTCCCGGAGATCGAACCTAGGTCCCTCCATATGGGAGATGGACACCCAACCACCCGAGCCACATCCACCCCCTGCTATATCTCTTAAGGTTGACCAAAGATACCTAGAGTTACAGTCAGTTCCCATACAGGATGGTCATATAATAAATCAGGCTTGGTTTATCACCAGCATTCCAAAAACCAGACGTAGGGAGAAAAACTAGGTTTGGGGGCCACATGCATGGTTTCTAATATAGCGAATGTTTAGCCTACCCTGATTATCACACAATCAGGACAGCGAGAATATTCGCACATCTCTTCTTTTGTATTATCACTTTCAGAGACCATTTCTTCAAGCTCACCAATTCTTTCTTCTTCCTCCTCAAATCTGCTATTATATGATTCCAGTCTATTTTTAATTTCATTTATTGTGCTTTTCATTCCTGTAAGATCTGCTATTTTTCTATGTATGTTTTCAAATACTTTGTGCTCATCCAGTGTCTTCTTAATATCCTTAATTTCTTTAGCCATCTCATTGCATTCATTAAGGAGATTTGTTTGAACATCTGTGATTAGTTGTCTCAACTCCTTTATGTCATCTGTAGGCTTATCTTGTTCCTTTAACTGGACCATATCTTCCTGTTTCTTTGTGTGGATTGTAATTCTTTTTTTAAGATTATTTATTTATTTATTCATTTATCCCCCCCCCCCTTGCTGCTTGTGCTCGCTGGGTCAGCTAACCACACCGTGCGGGTGGGCTTGCCTTCACCAGGAGGCCCCGGGAACCGAACCCGGGGCCTCCCATATGGTAAACGGGAGCCCTACTGATTGAGCCACAGCCGCTTCCCTGGATTGTTATTCTTTGTTGGTGTCTTACTTCTGGCTCACTCGAGTATTCTGGGTGCAGTTTTTCTCTTTAGTATAGGGCTTCCTGCCCTTGCTCCCTTGCTGGTTGTGTACTAGGAGCCAAGTATGTAGTTGGTGCTGTAAGCTGTGGAGGCTCAAGCTGCTGTCATTGCCCCAGGGACCAATGAAGCTTCTCCCAACTTTCTCCTTTTCCAGGGGTAGGGACAGAGCCACAGCTGCGTGGAATAATCCAACTCGTGCAGGCCTAGATGTAGTTGCCCAGAAAGACTGATGAAGCTTCACGCCCCTTTCTCCCCTGCCTGGGGCAGGGATGGAGCTGCAGGTGTGGGCAGCAATTTATGCTGTGCAGGTCCCAGATGACCGCAGTTGCCCTCGTAGATTTCCAATTATTCAGTCTGTGCCAGCTGAATATATCTGTAGTTACCAGGAGAGGCTGGTGCAGGGTCCTTCAGCTTCCTTCCTGCTAGAGGTGGGGCTGAAGCCTAGGCTAGGGCTGCAGGCCAATCTGGGTGAAAGAAGCCGGTCTCTACCTTCACTGTGATTTTCAGTCAGCCCCGCTTCCCCTCATGCTGGGGATGGAGTCAACATGGCAGCTACCGGCCTCTTTCCGACTTGGACAGGTTCAAACTTTAGCTGCTCTTAGGGTTATACTTTAGCCCACTGAATTTACTAATCAGTAGCTGAAATCGGTGCCCAACTGTCTCTTCCTCCCCTGTTTTTTGGGAAATGGAGCTTCCACTTCCTGCCACAGAATAGCTCCTGGCGTGGCTTGCACTGCCAAAGTAGTATGATCACCGGCCTCTAAGGCGTGGCCTATAGTTTCTTGGAGAGGCTGGTGCAGCTCCCCCCAGCTTCCTCCCTCCCGAGGTGGGCCTGGGGCTTAGGCTAGAGCTGCAGTCTGATCTAGATGGAAAGAAGCCGGTCTTTACCAGCACTGTGATTTCAGTCAGCCCCGCTTCCCCTCATCTCAGGTGCAGAGTTAAGATGGTGGCCACCGGCCTCTTTCTGACTTGGACAGGTTCAAACTTTAGCTGTTCCTAGGATTATACTTTAGCCCGCAGAATTTACTCATCAGTAGCTGAAGTTGGTGCCTAACCGTCTCTTCCTCCCCTGTTTTTTTGGGAAGTGGAGCTTCCAATTCTAGCCACGGAACAGCTCCTGTGGCAGCTTGTGCCTCCAGTGGAGGATGGGCACCGGCCTCTATGGTATGAAGTGCTCTACTCACGAATCTTCTCTGCAGATAGGCAGTCTCCTCCTTCCATTCTTTCAAGGATGTTGCAGGATGCACTTCTAGTCTCCTGGAGCCCCCAAACAGGTGCTTTAGATGGCTCTGGGTGATCACCAACTGCACTGTAGCACGAGCTGATTCTAGGAGCTCTTTACTCTGCCACCATCTTGTTCTCTTCTCCCCCTGAATATTTATTAAATGTGTTAAACTTATTTTTGCTACAGCTAAGAATCCAAACTGCTAAGATACCTGTCAGATGGTGGAGTGGAGTATGATGTGCAGTAGCTGCCGAGGATGCCAGGCAGGAAACGAGGTGTTGGCACCAAAGAGAATTTAATGTGGATGGCCTGAACATACTCCATAAATATTCTCTCAAATTAGATTTTGGTAAGTGCTGTGGAGGGCAAGTAGTCTGTATCTGGTCAGGTAGAGGGCCAGTGGAGCTAACAACCTCTGATGAAGGTTGAGAAGCTCTGTAAGGTGAGACACTTAAATAGAAGGCTAGTTCATACCACACAGAAGGGGGAAGAGGATATAGCTATGAACAGGACCAAGATTTTCCTCAAAAACCAGTTGAGGCCTGATCCAACACATGTTATGCATTTCTATACCATACAGCATAATCACATTGGTGTGTGTGTATGTTTTTTTAGGTATGTGGGCTGGGGATTGAACCTGGGACCTCGTATGTGGGAAGCTGGTGCTCAAGCACTGAGCCACATCGGCTTCCCTGAGTTGTTTTTTTTTTTTATCTCATTTGTTTTGCTTGTTGTTTGTTTTTGTTTTTTCAGAAGGCACCAGGAACCAAACCCAGGACCTCCCGTGTGGGAGGCGGGCAGTCAACCTCTTGAGCCACATCTGCTCCCATTTACATTGATTTTAAGTCTGGTCAAATTGTTTTGTAAATGAATGATACCAAAATTCTACCTAAGTAACAAAAGAAAAAAAAAAGTTAATGTAACCATAGAATATCTAAGCACTATAACTTCCTGGTAAATCCTTCAAGGCAAATGATGTCCAAGTAAGATAGTAAGCAGAGTGGTTAATTAAGGTTTGAATTAACCAGTTTCATTTCTTCATCTGAAAAATAGTATTAGTCCCTTCCTTAGGGTTGTTGTGAGGATTAAATTAAATAGATAATGCATGTTATGCATTTAGCATAATACCTAACACACAGCACTCAGTAAATGTTAGCTCTCATTCATTCATTATCATGCCATTAATATTACTTGAGGTATAACAAGAAGGGGTCTAGCATAACCTGAATTAGTGAACAGAGGTGCCATGCTATATCCCCAATTGCTCTGTAGTTTCAATATAATTGAATAAAAATCCCAACAGCGTTTTTATGGAACGTGACAAGCAAATTTATATTCTAAACTTTATATGGAGAAGCACAGGACCCTGAGTAGCTAAGTCACTCTTCAGGAAGATAAAGTGGGAGATTTATCCTCTCAGATCATCAAAAATGAAGCCCTTTAAAGCTGCTGTGATGAAGGCACTGCAGCGTTGGCGTGGGGACAGGTAAACACGGCAGCCAGAGAGAGCGTGGAGTCTAGTGACTGAGCCGCAGCAGCCTGGAGGCCGCCTTGCAGGCCAGCGGGGAAAGGCAGGCTCCTGAGCAAAAAGGGAGCAGCTGAATATTCAAATGAGAAAGAAAAAGAGAACTAGGATTCCTCCCTCATACCATATACAAAATTAATTCCAGGTTGATTAAAAACTTAAAAATGAAAGAAAATGTAAGGAGCATATCTCTCTGACTACCAGTTGAGGAAGAATTTCTTCAATAAGATTGAGTACCACAAAACATCAAGGAATGGAAAATCTAACTTTACATTAAAATTAATATCTTCTTTTCATCAAAAGACACTGTAAAGAAAATAAAAATATAAACCATCAAGGTTACTCACAAAGCTAATAAAGTATTAATATTCAGAATATATGAAGAATTCCTACAAAATAAAAAATTTAAAAAATAAGCAAAAGATAAACAGACACTTCATAGAAGAGAAAACATGAAAGGGCAATAAATATATGAAGAGATTTTTAGCTTCAGTAATAGGGAAATACTAATTAAAATATCATGAGACACCACTTTTATACATGTTAAATAGGCAAATTGAAAAGTCTTAAGTTTATATACTTGGTAGGCAGTTGAAATGTACATTGGTGCAGCCACTTTGGGAAAAGACATGTTTCAAGTTGAGACTCTCAGCACAGCAATAGATCCTTTCGTCACCTTGGTGTCCAGACCAGCGTTAAAAAAAGAAATATCAGCGTTCATTATATGTAATGGGTAAATAGTATTTCATGAAACTTGTAAGTGTGTATATACACAAATGCACACATGTGCTTGCCATGGAGCCTGGTAAAAAAAAGTTCGAGAAACTTGCACATTTGCCCCAGGAGATAATTAACAGACTTGTTTATAGTAACACTGTTTATAACAGCAAAAAGGAGTAATTCCCACGCCCGTGAGCAGGACAGTGGAATAGTGTTTCATACTGCCGGTGGACTCCAACTGCCCACATCCATGAAGAGACCTGGCAACGTGGTGTTGACTGAAAAAGGCAAGTCACAGGTGAGCACTTAGGATGTTTTACTGAAGATTCAGAACCAAGCAAAATAAACAATATTGTTTAGGGGTATATATGCATATGATAAAGCTATGAAGAAAAGGAAGGGAACAATAAAAAAGCTTTAGGAGTGTTTACCTCTGGGGAGTGTGTATCCATGTGGGAAGCACTCAGGAAGCTTCAGTGGCGTTAGTAATATTTGGTTTCTTAGGTTGGACAGTGGGTTTGCAGGTGTTCGTTTTAAAATTGTACTTCATAATTTACAGGTGCAAAACAGTACATGTATACATATATTCTTTTGTATGTACCAATTATTAAAGGAAAATATAACATTCTCTTTTAATATATATTTTTTTTACTAGAGAAGTTGTGAACTTACAAAACAATCATACATAATGTGCAGAATTCCCATACCTCACCCTCCACCACACCTTACATTGTTGTGGAACATTTGATACAGATCATGAAAGAACATCATCAGACCATTACCACTAACTGTGGTCCATAGCTTACATTTGGTATACTTTTTCCATACCTCCCCTATTATTAACACCATGTATTAGTATTTTACATTTGCTGTAGTTCATGAGAGAACACACTCATCTTCGTACAGTTAACCGCAGTCCCATCTTCCACCACATGGCTCACTGTGTTATACAGACTCATGCCTTGTACAGTCTATCCAAACTCTACACTCAGTGGCTCTCACTTTAAACATTTTCCTTTGTCCAAAAGATAAAATCCCATATCCCCCTATTATCAACACTTAGTGTTAATATAGTACCTGTTTGATATTGATGCAAGAATATTACAATATTGCTATTAACTATAGTCCATAAGTTACATTAATTGTATTTTTCTATTCATCACCATATTCTTACCACCTTGAAATAGTGGTGTACATTTGTTCTAGTTCATAGCACATTCTATTTTTTAAAACAAATCAATTTATTGATACATATTAATAAAGCATACAATTCATGCAAAGTGTGCAATCAGTGGTATTTGGTATAATCATATAGTTATGCATTCATCACTTTAATCATTAAAGCATTTTCATTATTTCAATAATAATTAAGACAGACAAACAAGAAAATTCTTCACCTCTTAATTTCTCTTTTTCCCCTGTTGTATATAGCTGCTATTTCTGGCTATTCTTTTTTTAAAAAAAAAAAAAAAAAAAAATAGCTTTGATTCCTGTTGAATCTTTTTTTTTTTTAAATAATTTATTTTATTTATTTCTCCCCACCCCCTCGTTGTTTTGCATTTGCTGTGTCTGTTTGTTGTGTGCTGGCCTTCTTTTTTTAGGAGGCTCTGGGAACTAAACCTAGGACCTCCCATGTGGAGGGGGGCACCTAATCACTTGAGCCACCCCTGCTTCCTGCTTTGTTGTTTTCCTCTGTGTGTCTCCTGTTGCACCATCTTGTTGCATCAGCTCGCTGCGCCAGCCCATCGCGTGAGTTCACCGTCTTGCTCATCTTCTTTAGGAGGCACTGGAAACCAAACCTGGACCTCCTGTGTGGTAGGCGGGAGCTCAATCACTTGAGCCACATCCGCTTCCCTCTGGCTATTCTTGCATGATTATTTATTTATTTATTTATTTATTAAGCAGGGTTTTCTTTTTTGAGATAAATTCACATACCATACGATCTACCCAAAGTGTATAAATAATGGCTTTTAGTATAATAAAAGTGTGTATTCATCGCCACAAAAAATTTTAGAACAATTTCCTTACTCCAAAAAGAAAAACTCCACACCCCTTAGCATTCCTTCCCCAGCCCTACATAATCACTAATCTAATTTCATCTTTATAAAATTTATTTATATTGACATTCTATATAAATGGAATCATACAATATGTTACACAATATATTTGGTTCATAGTAAAGCATTCATACAGTATTTGTCCTTTTGTGTTTGGCTTGCTTCACTCAACATAATGTCCTCCAGGTTCATCCATGTTGTCATATGCTTCACGATTTCATTTCTTCTTCTTTTTTTTTTTTACCGGGAGGTCCTGGGGATCGAACCTGGGTCCCTCCATATGGGAGACGGACGCCCAACCATTTGAGCCACATCCCCCTCATTTCTTCTTACAGCTGCATAATATTCCATCATGTGAATAGACCACAGTTTGTTTATCCATTCATCTGTTGATGGGACACCTGGGTTGTTTCCAACTTTTGGCAATGGTGAATAATGTTGCTTTGAACATCGGTATGCAGATGTCTGTTCATGTCACTGCTCTCAGTTCTTCTGGGTATATACCCAGTAGTGGTATTGCCAGGTCACGTGGCAAGTCTATATTCAACTTCTTTAGGAACTGCCAAACAGTCCTCCACAGTGGCTGTACATTCTGCATTCCCACCAACAGTGAATGAGTGTTCCTCTCTCCACGTCCTCTCCAACACTTGTAGTTCTCTGTTTTTTTAATAGTTGCCATTCTGATAGGTGTGAAATGATATCTCATTGTAGTTTTGATTTGCATTTCCCTAATCATGAGTGACGTTGAGCATTTCTTCATGTGTTTTTTGCCGTTTGTATTTCTTCTTTGGACAAATTTCTATTCAGAGTCTTTTGCCCATTTTTTAATTGGGTTGTTTGTCTTTTTATTGTTGAGTTGTAACATCTCTTTATATATCATGGATATTAAACTGTTATCAGATATGTGATTTCCAAATATTTTTTCCCATTGAGTTGGCTGCCTTTTCACCCTTCTGACAAAGTCCTGTGAGGTGCAAAAGTGTTTAATTTTGAGGAGGTCCCATTTATCTATTTTTTTCTTTTGTTGCACGTGCTTTGGGTGTGAGGTCCAAGAAACCACCACCTACTACAAGGCTTTCAAGATGTTTCCCTACATTTTCTTCTAGTAGTTTTATGGTCCTGGCTTTTATATTTAGATCTTTGATCGATTTTGAGTTGATTCTTGTATAGGGGTGAGATAGGGGTCCTCTTTCATTCTTTTAGTTACGGATATCCAGTTCTCCCAACACATTTATTGAAGACACTGTTTTTTCCCGTTAGCGTGGGCTTGGTAGGTTTGTCAAAAACCAGTTGACTGTATAGGTGAGGGTATATTTCTGGGTTCTCAATTTTATTCCACTGATCGATGTGTATCCCACCTTGTAGCTTTAAGCTCAGTGCCCAGATACGTTTGAGGACTTTCCATTGGCTTCTTACTCACAGTAGAGCTCTCTGTTGTAGCTCCAAGAAGGCCCCTGCCTCTCGGCTCTCAGAGGCAGTGATTTCATGATCTGTACAGAGAGATGGCCAAAAAGGTAGCGGGGAGATGGGCAGGAAGGGTGTAAGCATCACAGTTTCCTGCCTCCCACTCGAGACCCAAATCTGTCCAGAGTTGCCCTGGTTATCTCTGGCAAAGTTTTTTCTCTCTGAAAGCCGAGAAATAAAAGGACTAATATGTGGACTATGAGGGTTAAGGGTGAATGCAAACCAGTGAACCTCTATCTCACTCACATTAACCACCTCACAGAATGTTGCTGCTATACCAGCGAAGTTTCTGCCTCTGGGCTTTTACCAGAGACCCCTCTCATCAGGGCCAGGAGGGGAGGAAGGAACTGCCTCTCCTGACTCTTGGGCTCCCCAACACCTGAGCTCCCTAACCTCACCGTTTTGCCTGGAGCCAGCCCAGCTCTGCCCTCACATGTTTTGATGTCCCAGCAGTGCCAATGTCATATTACCTGTTTGGCATCCTAACTATTTTGTCATTTCTCCTTTCTAGGAGAAACATTTTGCTTCCTTGGTCAAGGTTATATGATCATTTTAAGATTTCCATATTCAATTAAATTCACTGGCCTAACTTTATATTTAAAAAACAACCTCAAGACGTTGGGCAGGGGAATTGAGGGAAATACTTCTCTAAATGAGTTCTGGTTTCTTGACTAAGATGAATTATATATAACGACCTTGAGAAAATTAGTAGGTGTAATTCCTTAGACACTATTATTCATTTTTGAGTTATTGAGGAGAGCAATGAAGAGATCAGAAGCCTGGAGACATTGTTCATCCAATCTTCCAAAAAGGAATGCTCTAAAACACAGTCCACCCTGCCTTCAGATGGAATCTTTTTTTTTTTTTTTGTCCCTCCATATGGCAGGTGGACGCCCAACCATTTGAGCCACATCCGCCCCCTAGATGGAATCTAAAATGCACTGGTGAAGAGGTGGTGGCTGTGCCCCACAGCGTAGAGGCTGTGGGCATCCCACAGATGCACAGAGCAGGGAGCTTTCGGCAGAGGTGTTCCTCTCCCTCTTTTAATGACACGTATTTTGTAATATTCCTGCTACTGTCCTGAACTTGAAGTCAAGGATAATATAGCTGACCTATATATATTACTTAAAAAAAACAAAAACAAAAATATAATACACATTCACAATGCCCTAACAGTAATATAAAAGAGAAATTTAAAAGTATGATAATAAAATAAAATTTTTTCTCACGTAGAAATGTTTGAGTATGACTTTACTGGAAGATGTAAAGAAGTAATCAGAAGCTTTTTTTTTCATAGTTTTTTTTCTTGGATAAACTAATTATTTTAGAATTATTTTAAGTTTACATAAAGCCCTGCAGAGAACTCTATCCATATACCCAGATCCATCAGCTTTTTTTTTTTTTTTTTTTTTAAGATTTAGTTTATTTCTTTCTTCCCCGCTCGTTTGCACTCGCTGTCTACTCTCTGTCTGTTCATTGCTCGTCTTCTTTTTAGGAGGCACTGGGAACTGAACCCCAGATCATCCCATGTGGGAGGGAGGCACCTAATCACTCGAGCCACCTCCACTCCCTGCTTGTTGTGTCCCTTATGTTTCCTTGTTATGTAATCTCATTGCATCATCTCATTGCATTATCTTGTTGCATCAACTCGCTGCGCCAGCCCGTCACATCAGCTTGCTATCTTGCTTGTCTTCTTTAGGAGACACCAGGAACCGAACCCGGGACCTCCCATGTGGTAGGCGGAAGCCTTACTGCTTGAGCCACATCTGCTTCCCTAACTTTTTAACATTCAACCACATTTGCTCTATCATTCTATCCATCCATCTATCTATTCATCTATTTTATAAACACTTGAGAGTAGTTTGTATTCATCAAATTCCTTGAAAACTTAATGCTTCCATGTACTTTTCCTAAGAACAAGGATATTCACTTATATAACCACCTTAAGTACAGTTAGCAAGTTCAGGAAAAATTTAACTTGATAGAAAGCTTACTATTTCTATTACAGTTTTTTCAGTTCTAGTAATGTCCTTTTATTTTTTTTTCTCCTCCATTATTTAGATCCAGTCTGGAATTATATGTTGCATTTGGTTACTGTCTCTTTCCTCTCTCTCCTTTTCAGTTGTGAGAACATATACAACGTAACTTTCCCATCTCAACTACTCCCAAGCATACAATTCAGTGGGATTAATCACATTCACAAAATTGTATCATCCATCACCAGAACTTTCCCATCTCTCCAAACATAACAGAAGCTTTTTACCAACACGTAGAATTACCTAGAATTCAGACTGATGTGGGTAGCATTGTTTTCAGTGATGTGGTTTTCGGAAATGATCACCACCTTTTGGTAAAGGTCTGAACAAAACAAAGTACAGGGAAACAGATGTGGCTCAAGCAATTGGGCCCCTGTCTACCATATAGGAGGCCCAGAGTTCGATTCCTGGGACCCCCTAGTGAAAAGCAAGCTGGCCTGCATGGAGTGCTGGCCCATGCGGAGAGCTGGCGCAACAAGATGACAGAACAAAAAACGACACAGAGGAGAGACAATGAGAGACGCAGCAGACCAGGAAGCTGAGGTGGTGCCATAGATTGAGCGCCTCTCCACTCTGGAAGGTCCCAGGATCGGTTCCCGGTGCAGCTAAGGAGAAGCAGACACAGAAGAACACACAGCGAATGGACACAGACAGCAGACAAGGGGGGAGGGGATAAATAAATCTTAAAAAAAAACAAACGAAAAACAAGTACATTATTTCCATGATTTCCATGGAAGTTTCCTTCCTAGAAAAGTTGGCATATAGTAAAGCCATGCTAAAAAATATCTTGTGCGGGAAGCGGCTGTGGCTCAATCAGTGGGGCTCCCGTTTACCATATGGGAGGCCCCAGGTTCGGTTCCCGGGGCCTCCTGGTGAGGGCAGGCCCGCCCACACGGCGTGGTTGGCTGACCCGGCGAGCACAAGCAGCAAGGGGGGGATAAATGAATAAATAAATAAAATCTTTAAAAAAAATATATATATATATATATATATCTTGTGCTTATATGTAAAAGTGAGTTAGGGACTAGGCTGAGATACTAAGAAACATTTAAAAGCCACTTGAGACAGGCCTCTGTGCAGGAGTTGCCTCCTCAGATGCTGCTGTATCCCTGCCTCTGCCTGCCTGGCCAGGCCTCTGCAGATGGCACCTGCCAATAGTGATAGCAGAAAGCCCATTAGGCTCTGTCTAAAAGCACAGCACAGCTTGGCAGAAGTCGAGATCCGCCGGAGGGACCCGCCACTGGCCCCCCTCCTTCCCAGAGGAGTGCCAAGGGCTTTTGGGTGCTGGTCATTAAAATGGCTGATTTTGTTTCTGAATAATGATGCTTTTGACTTCTAAATATTTTCTTTTTTTTTAGGAGGTACTGGGGATTGAACCCGGGACCTCGTACATGCAAAGCAGGTGCTCAACCACTGAACTACTCACACTCCCCTAATATTTTCTTTTTAATAAGAAAATGTAATTGCACTGGGAAGGGTTAAATGACAAAGATGCCCAGTACCACTATGATTGTTTTCTGTGACCTTTTCTACTCTTAAGCCCTCTAGATAAGCAGTCCCACTCTTTTTTGAGCTGAGCCACAGTGGGCCCTCTCTCCTGGGGAAGTCCCCTGCAAAACTGATGAGCTCTTGCCCAGACTGGGTGTGTGGAACAGCTGTCAGCCAGGGGCTGGGAGGCTGCTGGGGTCAGTGCCAGCCTGCTCAGCCTGCAGTAGAAGTCTTCCTGGTCTTTAAGTGACGTCACATGCAAAGAGAGTGCCCAGAGAGTGGGTGTGTGTGAAAGTTTTTCTTGTTACCTTGTTTGAGTCTATTCTCTTAGGAATCAAATCCTGAGAGTTCAGAATTGAATTTTAACTTATCTAATACCAAGTTTTATTTTTGTATTTTATTTAAGGCTGTTTCTGGTGCTTGGGAGTTACTCTTTCAACCACAAAGATGGTAATAAATCTTTGCCTTCCACAGTTCAGACCGAGAATTCACTGCAACAAGGTAAACAAGCAAATGTGTACACATTCACACATAAATGCAGAGCTATGCATTTTCACACATAAATGTGTGGTGTGCATCTCTCCTGGTTCCCATTTTCTCTTGTGGGTGTGTGAACTTAATTCGGGCTTAGTGTACTTGTAGTGATTTGACAGTTTGATGTAATTATGAATTCCAAAAATAGAATTGAATTTTGCTTGTAAACTGATCTGTTCCTCTGGGCATGATTAAGTTATGGTTAGGGTGTTGACTAGGCCATGTCAGTAGGGTGTTGAGCCCTACCCCTTGGGGGGTGGGGGAATCGAAGATAAAAGACAAGGCGCAAAGGACAGAGTTGAAGCAGTTTTGGTGTTGGAGTTTTGATGTTGGAGAGAAGACCCCAGGAGAAGAGAGGCTAGCCATTCACCTGACAGTCTACAGCTGACCTTGTGGAGGAACCAGGAGCTAAGCCCGGAGAGAAACGCAGCCCTAGGAAGAGAGGAACCTAAGAAGCCTGAACCCTGGCCAACATCAGCAGCTGTCTTGCTCCAACACGTGGCAATGGACTTTGGTGAGGGAAGAAACTTATGCTTTATGGCCTGGTAACTGTAAGCTTCTACCCCAAATAAATACCCATTATATAGACCAACCCATTTCTGGTAGTTTGCATCAGCACCCCTTTGGCTGACTAATACAGAATTTGGTACCATGGAGTGGGAAGTGCTTTTGCAATTACCAAAATGTTGGAACTGTTTTATAAATGGGTAAGGGGTATTTTTTGGAGGAATTGTGAAATGCTTGATGGAAAAGGCCCAGATCACTTTGAAGAGACTGTTGATAGTAATATGAACGCTAAAGAGACTTTCTATGATGCCTTAGAAGTAAATGATGAAACTGTTATTGGAAACTGTAGGAAAGGCGATCCATGTTTTAAAGTTGCAGAGAACTTAGCAAGATTAACTCCTGGTGTTATATGGAAGACAGAATTTGAAAATGGCAAACTGGAGCATTTAGCTGAAGAACTTTCCAAGGTAAACTTGAAGAATGTGGCTTGGCTTCTCCTTGCAGCTTATAGCAAAATACTAGATAAGCAAAATACACTAGGGACTGAACTTTTGGGCACAAAGAAAACAGAAACTGATTCCAGAACTTCCAAGTTTCTGGAAATCAAGTTTCCAGATGAAAATGCCCCATTTGAAGACTTAGCTAAACCTGGAACTTGTAAATCAGGATTGAAGATGCAGTTATCTTGGAAAGACTTGTGGAAAGTTTTACTGTCTGATGGCTTGGACCCCTGCTTCCTGCATGCTAAACCAACAAAGTTTTTGAGAGAGCTGTATGAACAAAACCACTGTCAGCTTGGACAAAAGAGGACTGGAAAGGAAAGATTGAAGGAGAAACAGCTTTAAGAAGAAACTGAGATCTGGAATTAAGACATTGCCTTGCCTTGGGCCAAGAGAGGAGTCTCACCCATGTGTACTGAGAGGGTGAGTTTGCCCCAGCAGTTGAAGAGGGTGGATGCCCCACCCGGATGTTCAGGAAGAGTTTTGCTGCCCCAGGGTACAGGGAGGGTAGAGCACATTCCTCAAAGATTAGGGCAGTTAAGGTCAGCACCCCATAGGTCTGAGAGGGGTTCTCCTGTCCCCCATGAATTAGAGAAGGCCAAGTGGTCAACCCATTGCTCTGAGAGGGTTGAACCTGTATGCCAAAGGTTAGGGGGAATGTTGTCTTCACCTCACTGTATTAGGGGGGCTAAGACTCTAACCCAAAGATTGGGTAAGGTGGGGCAATCACCCCAACACTCTTGGAGGTTGAGGTCTGGAGCTTGGTCGACACCCAGATGATTGATGAGGGTGGAACCAAGAAAATGGCCGTTGGGCAAGCCTGTGGAAAGGGTGGATTCCCATATGGCCCCAAGGAGAAAAAACCATCCTCTTAAGAATGACTCTAGACTTTGAAATTTGAATGGAGGAAGGTTTACTGAATTGTGGAGTATCCATGACTCATGTTTAACATCCCAATTTCTCCTTATGATAATGAAAATGTTTATCCTTTGTCTTTCCATTTGTGTATTGGAAGCAGTTAAATGGTTTTATAAGTTTCAGAGGTCTATAGCAGACAGGATTTTGCCTGAAGACAAACTGTATTTCTTTAAAATGATTATGATAGGATTTTGTTACTTGCATTGTTACTAATTTAAGGTTTTTTGAATATTGTAATGTATTTTTGGAATTCAGAGGGTGGAGTGTAGTGGTTTGGCAGTTTGATGTAATTATCAATTCCAAAAATAGATATTGAATCATGCTTGTAAACTGATCTGTTCATCTGGGCATGATTAAGTTATGATTAGGGTGTTGACTGGGCCACATCAGTAGGGTGTTGAGTCCCACCACTTGGGGGGTGGGGGAATCGAAGATAAAAGACATGTCAAAGGACAGTGTTGAAGCAGTTTTGATGTTGGAGTTTTGATGTTGGAGAGGAGGCCCCAGGAGAAGAGAAGCTAGCCGTTCACCTGATAGTCTACAGCTGACCTTGTGGAGGAAACAGAGGAGCTAAGCCTGGAGAGAAACCCAAGAAGCCTGAACCCTGGCAAACGTCGGCAGCCATCTTGCTCCAACACATGGCAGTGGACTTTGGTGAGGGAAGAAACTTACGCTTTATGGCCTGGTAACTGTGGACTTCTACCCCAAATAAATACCCTTTATAAAGACCAACCCATTTCTGGTATTTTGCATCAGCACCCCTTTGGCTGACTAATACAGTACTTTCACCCCAACTGTCTCAGATGGCTACCAGATGATACTTAGGTAAGTATGGGTCGCACTGTGCCTCTAGAAATCACCCAGCGTTGTTAAAAGGCAAGCCATGACTCATTTTGTGGAGGTTGTTTTGTTTCATTGTGCTCTTCCCTCTGATAAATTTTAATCCCCACTCAAAGTTTTAACAAAGGTAAAATTACTCTCTCCTCAGTTCTTCTTGCCAGTTTCTAACATTAGAAATAATGGCTATTTGGATTCTTTGTTCTTTATTATTTCAATTAAGCTGTTTTTCCTTTTATACAAAGACTAAGGAATGGGGCAACAGGAGAATTGAACCTCTCCCTGACTTGGAGTTTCTGTACATGGCAATATCTCAAGGCCTCAGGTAGTTAAGCTGACTCCTTTGGACAAAGATATCTTCAGATTTCCACTGGTTCTAACAATTGTTAGAAAGAAATCAGAGAAGCAGGTGTAGCTCAGTGGTTGAGTACCTGCTTTGCATGTACGAGGTCCTGGGTTCAATCCCCTGTACTTCTTTAAAAAAAAAAGAAATCACACTCAGTTCCACCCCTAGCATATCTACTGTTTTAAATTTTCCATTGTCTTTTGTGGCCTTTGTCCTTGTGCATACGTTTTTTTACCAAGTTTCCTCATTTATAGATTTACAAAAAGCTAATTTCTTATGCCTTCCTGTGGAAACTGTTAAAATAAGTAGGGTCCAAATCCAAAATTGAGACATTTAATGAACATCTTTGTTTTCCCTAAAATCTGCAGTTTTCATCCTCTGAAGTCAGAAAACATTAGTATTCCTGCCCTTTCTTCACAGAGTTGTTATTTGGAAGAGATTTTTGTTGGGTTGGGCAGGGCAGGATTTTATTGCTTATATGTTTTAAGGATGGACAGTACTTGGGGATACTGTCTTCAGCCTTTGACCTGATCTTGGGTACCTGCAAAAAACAAAAACAAAAACCTGGGAAAACTAGGCTTAACAGGAAATTTAAAAGGAGGAACTTCAGATTTTCTTTAAAGAGTTCTTTTTAGATATAGTAAGTTCTTAAAAACTAGTTATCTTCATTTAGATCCCATCAAATCAATGTATCTTTATTTGTCCATTTAACCTAGATTTCAGCTGATGGTTATGAAGTAGAAAATCTCATCTCTGAAGACCTTGCAAAGAGAAGTCGTGGTTTTAGGTTGGAGTATTTCATTAGGCCACCAATCTGTGTGACCGTTTCCTTTCCCTTCCCTGTGGAAATATGTAGGATTAACATAGACGTCACAGCCGGGGCAGGTCAGACTGTCACGGGCCTGGAGATGTACACTTCTGCCTCGCCCCGGAGCGCCCTGTGGAGCACCTCAGAGTGCCAGCCGGCTGGGCCGCCCATCCCGGACAAAGAGGAGTTCGCCCTGGTGGGCAAAGTCTTGTTGAAAAGCCAGAGCCAGGTGGTGTTTACCCACAGGGGCTTCAAGGCCAGGCCCCCTTTTGGCCCCGTGGAAGCCCCACCTCCCTCTCCTGTTCTTGTGACCCAGGAGCTCTGGAGCAAAGGGGCTCTTTCCCTCGGCCACGTGGCCCACCTCAAGATCCGCATCACACACGTGGCAGGCAGCGGCGTACCTTGCATCAAGCGGTTGGAAGTGTGGGGTCAGCCAGGCAAGACCTGTTCTCAGGAGGTCATAGACAGTGTACTGCTGGTTGCCTTGGGGCGCACCCCACAGAGCTCGGCCCTGCAGGCCCCGGCCCCTCCCATGGAGAGGGACTGTGCACCCAGGAGCAGGCCTGGGGACCAGCAGGAGCCCCCCCCAGGAGGTTCCCGAGGAGTTCCTGGATCCCATCACCCTGGAGATCATGCCGTGCCCCATGCTGCTGCCCTCAGGCAAGGTCGTGGACGAGAGCACGCTGGAGAAATGCAACCGCAGTGAAGCCGCCTGGGGCCGGGCCCCCAGCGACCCATTCACTGGAGTGGCTTTTACCCCACACTCCAGGCCCCTGCCGCACCCCTCCCTGAAGGCCCGGATCGACCACTTCCTGCTTCATGCCCCGGTCCCTGGCTGCACCCTGCTTGGGAGAGCACAGACTGCTGTGGCGCTGGCCCCTTCTTGCATTGCTGGACCTTCTCGGAAGAGGAAGCTGGAGCTAGCCGAGCAGGCCCCAGGCAGCAGCCTTGCTATGAATCCCTCCCGGTTTTCTACCACAAGCCCTTTGGTCTCCCCCACTACCTCAGAGTACACCGCTAAGAAGATGAAAGCTGTCGGTGAGCTTGATGTGATGCAGATGGACTGCTCGACAGGTAATCCCTCATGCTGTCTGTGGCCTCTCGTCATCCTTACCCTTCACAGGGGGTGCTTGGCCCTGTTACCTGTTGCTCTATACTCTGCTCCTTCTCATTTCTCATTGTGGGGCCCTCAGCGTTATCTTCAGACCAGAGACAATCCCAAGGCCTTGGTGGGGCCTCTTGTGTACTCTGGGAATCAGTCTGTGTGTTGGACTCCTCTGCCCAGTGCAGGCCTCATGAGGGCTCCCTCCCTCGGGCTCCCTGCATGTGCCCTGGCCAAGCTAACACTTTTTTCTGGGCTCTGAATCTCTGGGCAGAGCCTCTGGGAGGAGAGGCATCAGCTCCTCAGAACAACCGTGGCTTCCTCATGGTACCTCTCTTCGGGTACTCGTGTCCCAGGGTATTGTTCCCGGGCTTTGCAGAGGTGCATGGATAGAAGCACTGACATCCTCCCTGCCATTGTTTAAGCCATTCCTTTGCATGGTACTTGAGCAGCCCAGGGAACTAAAACAGATTTTGGTACCAGGAGAGTATGGTGCTACTACTGCAAATACCAAAAATGTGGAGACAGCTTTGGAATTGAGTAATGAGTAGAGGCTAGAAGAACTGAGATGCTTGAATAAAGAATTTAGAGTGCTTTGAAGAGACTGTTGGTAGAAATACGGATGCTAAGGTACTTCTGATGAAGCCTTAGAAGGAAATTATGAATGTGTTAGGCAAGCCTTGTTTTAAAATGGCAGACAACTTGATGAAATTGACTTCTGATGTCAGATGGAAGGCAGAACTTGAATGTGATGAGCTTGAGTATTGAGCTGAGGAGATGTCCAAGCTAAGTGTGGAATGTGCAGTCTGGCTTCTCCTTGCAGCTTATCGCAAAATGAGAAAGGAGAGAGATCAGCTGAGAATGGAACTCCTGGGCATAAAGAAATCAGATATTGATGGTTTGGAAAATTCTGAGCCTATCCAGAATAAGTCTCCATGTGAGGTTTAACTGAAACATGAAACCAGCCAGCAGTTTCCTTGGAAGTCAGGGTTGGAAACACAGTTATCCAGAAAGGTTCTGTGGAAAGTCCTTTTGTCTGAGGGATTGGACCCCTGAGAACTACGTGCAAAGCTGAAAATATTTTTTGTTTTGTTTTTTTAAATGAGGTGGTTTGTCTTTTTATTATTTTTATTGTCTCTTTATATATCATGGATATTAAACCCTTATAGGATATGTGATTTCCAAATATTTCTCCCATTGAGTCCGCTACTTTTTCACCTTTTTTTCAATTTTAAAACAATTTATTGAAGTATATCATTCATACATGAGCATACATAAACTATAAGTGTTCAGTAAACATCGTGATCTTACAAAACAAACATGCATGACATCATGCAGGGCTCCCACACATCATCCCCCCACAGACATCCTGCAGTGTTGTCAAACATTTGTTAACAAATCATGAAAGAGCATCATCAACGTATTAGTACTAACTATAGTATATATAGTATATATATATAGTACTAACTAATCTTCCTCCCCTATACATATTTTTAAGGATTTATTTACTTCTATCCATTTTTACACACCCACCCCCCAACCCCCCGTTTTTATTGTTCTTGTGTCCATTCACTGGGCAACTCTGTGTTTGTTTCCTGCCCTCTCTTCTCATCCTTCTCCTCCTGTCTTCACTGGGATTCGATTCTTGGAACCTCCGATGTGGGAGAGAGGCGTCCTACCGCCTGCATCACCTTAGTTCCTGTTTTTATGGTACGTCTTGTCTTAGCTCTCCCTTGTGTCGCTCTCCTTTTAACGTCATCATCTTGCTGTGTGGCTCGCAGGGCCTGGCGGCACACCTGCACATGGGGCCTGACGGCTCACCTGCGGACAGGGCCTGGCAGCCCACGCGCCTTCTATATTTTTCTTTTTTTATTTTCACCGGGAGGTCCCGGGGCCCAACCACCCGAGCCACATTCGTCCCTGTTATATCTCTTAAGGTTGACCAGAGATACCCAAAGTTACAGTGTTTTCCCATATAGGATGGTCATATAATAAATCAGGCGTAGTTTATCACCAGCATTCTGAAAACCAGACCTAGGAAGAAAAACTAGGTCTGGGGACACATGCATGGTTTCTAATATAGTGAATGTTTAGCCTACCCTGATTATCACAAAATCAGGACAGCGAGAATATTCGCAAAAAGCGGACAAGTTTTTCACAAAGTCTGTGAACCAGAGCCACTGCCAGCCTGGAGGAGGAACAAAGTGAAGGAAGAGCAACTCCCAGGGCAGAGCACTGAGACCAAGGTCTGCATGGAAGGATCCCCTTGGGCCGAGAGAGCAGCTCACCCCGTGCTTGGGAAGGGCGCAGGTGAGGGCTGTGCCCCCGGGTTTGTGGAGGGCCGGGCTGCAGGTTGCTGCTGGGTGCTGGCCGGAGGCTTCCATCAGTTCTTTGTTACAGGGCCTCTCCCAGGCAGCTCACAGTATGGTAGCTTCACAGTGCATGCAGGCAAGGAGACCCAGAGAGAGTGCAGATAGTTCAGAGGGCAGGCTTCACAGCCTACTCTTGGATGTGACATCGCCCTACTTCTGCTCTATTGTTAGAAGCACGTCAGGAAGCGGACATGGCTCAAGTGATTGGGTGTCCGTCTACCATATGGGAGGACCTGGGTTCGATCCCCGGGACCTCCTGGTAAAAAGGTGAGCAGGCAAGCCGGGCCCATGCGGCAAGCTACGCAGCAAGATGACACAACAGAAGAGAGATGCGGGGAGAGCCAAGGCAAGACACGCCAGAAACCAGGAACTGAGGTGGTGCAAGTGACAGGGTACCTCTTCCACGTCGGAGGTCCCTGGAATCGAATCCCGGTGAAGCCTGGAGGAGGAAAATGAGAGGAGAAGGCAAGAAACAGACACAGAAGATCACCCAGTAAATGGACTCAGACAGCAAGTGGGGGCAGGGGTGGGGGGGAGAAGAAAAAAGCTCAAAAGGAGGGGACACCCAGAGGCATGACTGTCAGGTGGGTGGGTCATCAGGAGCCCCCAGAGCCTGTCCCCGCTCGCTGATGCCAGCTCTACAGGAGTTTACCCAGGGTGGGTGGTTGGGTTTCATCTTACGCTTTCAGTGTCAGTGGAGGTGATGCCGCTACCCGTCCTCAGCTCTTTCAATGTGGTGGAATCAGAGCTTCCTAGTACTGAGCCGTTCTCACATTTCTGGAGAGGACCCTGCGGGCCCGGCTCACTGTGCTGCTGGGTTCTGTGTGCCAGTGTTCTGTTTAGAATTTTGCAGCCACTGATGAGATTGGACTGTAGTTGTGTGTGTGTGAGTGTGAGTGTGTGCACACCTTGATAAGGTTTTGGTTTAAGGATTTACTTGCTTTATAAAAGGAATTTGGAAACTTTCCTTTTTTATGCTCTGGAACAATTTCAGTAGTATTAAAACCATCTGCTCGTCAAATGTTTGGTAGAATTCTCTCGTGATAGTGCCTGGTGCTTTTTGGAAGACAGCTTTTAGACAGCTTTTTTCCTTATGAAAATTAATCTTAGATTTTATAATTTTTTTAAATTTATGATTTTTACAACATTTCTCTTACTCTAAAAGGCCTATGCCAATAGTGCCCTTAATGGTTACGTCTGCGTCTTCTCTGGTTTTGGAGAGAGGCCTCCGCCGTGCAGGGGGAGAGGAGGAGCCCTCCTTGGAGCCTCTGCCTGTTTGTGGGGCTCTCCAGTGGGATGACACAGGACAGGCTGCTGGGCGGTGTCCTGCAGACGGGCTCTGGGGCAGCCTTGCCTCCTGCCACAGCTGGGCCCCTTCCTGAACGCTGCATATGTGGTCCCTGGGCGCTGGAGTGGGCAGAGTGCGGGCTTGATTCTGTCGATTGGTAGTCACTGCTCTGCTTTTAGCCCGAGAGGGAGGGTGTCGGCACTGAGAGCAGGTAGCCTGCAGTGTGGCAGGGGCCTGAGGGGAGGAGGTGGGAGGCAAAGACTAAGGCTGATGGGGCTGGAGGGACAAGGAAAGGGGGTCCAGCAGTGGGGCCTTTAGAGTGGGGTGCAGTTCTGCTGTGGGGCCACAAGGTGGCTGTGCCCGCCAGCTGTCCTGGGGAGAGCCCAGGGGCCCCTGCCAGCCCTGCGGGGCCTGCTGTAGCACTGCCCACCTGCAGGCCTCTGAGCTCCTTCACACACTGTCTGAAGGTGGGTGCTGCTTTTGCTGGCAGACCCAGCAGATAGCAGCTTGCCAGCCACTGTCTGGAGATTGTGCTCTCTGTCTCTCGACAGGTCCCGTGTCCCACGAGCAGAAGCTGTCACAGAGCCTGGAGATTGCTTTGATGTCGACCCTTGGCTCCATGCCCTCCTTCACGGCACGGCTGACCCGTGGACAGCTCCAACACCCCGGCACGAGAGGGAGCAGCACTTCCTGGGCACCAGGCCCCAGCTCAGGTAACGCAGCCTGCCCTGGCCTTGACGCCTGGGGCGGCTCGGGCACGGGGCTCTGTTGCCCTGTAAGCCCAGCCTCCTCCTGGCTCCAGCTCCCAGGCCTAGAGAGAACCCATCCTCTTTCCTTTGCCAAGGGGACTCAGGGCAGTCCTGGAAGCCGAACTCTTCACAAGACAGGCTTTCTTTAGACAGCTGTTAGTTATGTGGCTTGAGGGCTTGCCTGCACTCTGCTGTGTTTTGTTTGCTGTTTTCATGGCTCTAATGTTAATTATTCTGTCCTGAGGACTTTTGTTTCTCCTTTTTTCCTTATTTTCTAATGTAGTCTTTCTCCCATCTGACCTCTGGGGGACTTTATGTCAATGAGGAGGGAGGTTTGGGGTTGACTGTGTCAGCTCCATCCCTTCCTAATGAACGTTTTCATCAGTGTCTTAGAAAAGAACAGTGGCAGCTTACGTTCATTTTTGCCTGAAATGAACCTGGAAACACATTGTATGATAGACTCAACCAGAGCACAGAGCCGGAGGGGCTGGCTAGGATGTTTTTAGGTGAAACCTGGTGCACATGATTCTTCCTCCCTGCCCGGAGCCCGTCTCCTCCTACACTCCCGATGCAGAACTGCTCATCCCTTCGGTCCGCCCTCCCGCAGCCGCCTCGCTCCTGCCCACTGAGTAGGTTCTGTCCTGATGGTTCCTTGGAGCCTGCCCCCATCCAACGGCCGCTAACCACCCCCCACCCCACAGCACTTGGCGCATAGGCCCTTCTCTCCTGGCTTCTGGGGTGTGGCGCTCTTCTCCCCACCGTTTCCATTACCACTCCTCCTCCTCTGCAAGACTCTGGCCCTGGACCCTCTCTCTGAACTTGCTCCCAGCAAGTCAGTGCCCCCGGTTACCTGTAGCAGCTGCCTTTCCTCCAGCACAGACCCCTGACCTCCCTGGCAGCTGTTGGCATGCTTGGCACCTCCGCTTGGGTGCCTCCTGGATATCAGAGGACACATTCTAGCACTGTTGCCCGGGAGGCCTGCCTGTGCTGCCCTGCCCTCCTGTCCCTGCATTCTCATCTCAAGCTGCCCACTCGCTCACACACCTCCCCCCTTTCGCTATTCCTTATTGACCTGCCCGGGCTGTGGACTCACTGTCCCTTTTGCTCTTTGCAGGGCTTCCCCCAGGAGGCTGTTCTTGACCCCCATGCAAAGCAGGGTCCTTTTCTCTTCTCTCCCTTCAC
>JAKSZT010028529.1:935543-958656 GCA_026826555.1 Tolypeutes matacus | reverse complement strand
GTGCTGCGGGTCCACTTCTGAGTGTCCGGCCCCCTGCAGAGAAGAGCCGGTGCTGGAGGAGCTGAGAGGAGCAGGAGCAGGGCCACAGCTGCCCCGAGGTCAGGCCAATTCCCGGGCACAGAAGGGCTCAGGGGTTCCTGAGCTTCCTTTTCTTTCTCAGGGTTTTCCCCTTTTCACTTCACACAGTGTGTCCCGGACGTGGGGAAGGGACACTACCATTTTGCTCAAGTGGCAATAAGATGACAAAGCCATAGGTTGGACTAAAGGGTGGGGAGCCAGCCTGGGCCTCCTGTGCCTCCCTGTCACTCTTCTGCCAGACTCCAGGCTCAGGGCCTGCTGGGCAGAGAGTCCTGCTGAGAGTCCACATCGTCTTACACTCCTGCAGGCTGGTCTGAGCAGGTGCTCATGCATGCACACGCGCACTCGCCCGGCCAGTGGGCCAGGTGCTGACTATGGTTTGGGACCTGCAGGAGGCCTCCTCCTTCACGGTATCCCCCAAAGCGAGTGAGGGCTCACTGCCCGGCAGAGCCCCTGAGCCTTAATAAACAACGGCTGCTCAGCTGTCAGCATCACCCCTGCTGACCCTGCCCACAGGAGCCCTCCCCAATCTGAAAAAACAAAAATCTGTGTTTTCAGATGCCCGGCGTTTGCAGATACGGGCCGATGGGGTGGGGTTGCCCTCCAGCAGGGTGCCCACGTGCCTCCAGCTGGCGCCGGGAGCCGCGTTTGGCGGAGCTGAACGTTCTGCTGCTGGGGAAGGGGCTTTTTATGCCTGAGGCCCATTTCAGGAAAAATGCTCATTTATAGGCATCAGTTTTTTCCATTCAAAATTTAGCTTTCATTTAGTCCCAGAGGGAAAATATGCATCCCTACAGCTCAGTCTCCTCATCAGTGGAAGAATGTCAGTGGGAAAACCCACCCTCCCAGCCCCTGTCCCCTTCTGAGCCCGTGTGGGGAGGAGGTCCTGGGGGCCTGTTGGGACGTGCCTGGTCCAGGGTCCCAGGGACCGGAGCATCTGCTCTCCCCTCTTCCCAGGGGCCCTCCAGGGAGGGCTCCAGTCCAGACACAAGAATTTAGTCTTTGGGGTTGGAGTGGAGCTCCTGAGGGTGCACATACCCACAGAAGGGCCTGCGTGGGTGGGCTCTCTGACCTCTGCTGGTGAGACCCCCATGTGCTGTCTGGCTTCACATGTCTGGGCCACTGCAGGTCTGCCTTACCCACGTGTGCTATGTGCTTGGAAGACCACAGCATCTGTAGGGAAGTGCTTCACTCTGCCGTAGCTTTGGGGAAACAGCAGGGTGACGTCCTCTACTCCCTGGTGCTGGGAGCTCTTGGGAATGCTCTGTCTCCCACAGTACCCAGAAGCCCCTGAAGCCACCAGCTCAGGTCAGAGGGAAGCACAGCTGCTGCTCTCACTGGCCACAGGGTGCTCTGCAGAAACTCAGGAGGAGGAGTCTGCTGAATGCCCCTCCCAGGCCTCCCAGGCCCCTTGCGGGTAGAGCCTGGCCATCTGCATTTATAATAGTACCTGCCCTGATTCCAGGTAAAGCCGCGCCCACACCCTTGGCTCTGCATGTGTGTCCACATCTATCTTAATGACTTCCCGCTGCGGAAGTCATCTTTCCACCACACCTGCAGGAAAAGAGCTGAGCACTGCTGGCTCTGATTCTCTCCCTTGGAAAATAGGAATAGAATCTCTTGCTGCCAGTGGACTTGGTGGGCAGTTTATTTCTTACCAGAGCCCAGGGCTGGCACCCAGGCTGGCAGAGTTGAGCACGGCCCTTGGCCTGAGAAGAGCAGAGCCCTGACGTGGCCGCCGGGCACAGGCCCCTTCCCCTTTCCTGCCCTCGTTAGCTGCAGCACTGAGGCCCTGAGCAGGCAGCTGGGGCCGGGGCACCCCTCGCCTCTGTGCTGCCCCAGGTGCTGAGGTGAGGCTGATCTCCGTGGGGGCCATGCCAGCTGCTGTCACCTCCAGCTGCCCCTCCCGCCCTTGTGCAGGCAGAAGGGAGGCCAGGTCAGAGGTAGTCCTGAAGGTAAAAGAAGTAGAAGAACCAGATGGCCAGGAAGAGGAGCAACATCTGCTCAGTGCTCACCGCGTGCTCCATCGCCCAGCACCTCGGCCCCTGGCCTCTGAGTGCAGGGTCCCCCAGGCCCTCTGCGCTGGCCCTGCTGCTCCTGTGGGTCTCCAGCCCGAGGCCACTCAGCTGCTGGGCGCGTTTGCATTTCCCCAGAAATGGGGTTCACTGCCCCCCCCCTGCCGCCTGGGCTACCGTAAGTTGGTCTGCAGACCAAGAACCACGTCCTGGAGGGAGCCTGGGCTGCAGAGCCGCTGCTTAGCCTGTGCCATTGTGATGTGGCCGGCTGCCACTCTGACAGCCCCTGGGGTGGGGCTGGTGGTGCTCAGGCTGGACTCTTCCCCCAGGGCACCTGTGGCCATTCTGTGCACAGGCCCCAGCCTAGGAGCCAGCCCTGTCTCCTCTGGCTTCCTGCCCAGCGGCCCACATTGGCCCGCATCTCAGCTTGCACGGCAGGTTCCCCCCTCCACTTCCAGATTGGAAGGGAGTGGCTGGTATGGAGGCCCTGGCTGGTCTGGGGACTGACCAGAGCTGCCCTATCTACTGTGGTAGAAACTAGCCTCCTGTGGCTATTGAAGTTGGTTAAGAGTTCTGTTCCTTGGCTTCATTGGCTACGTTTCATGTGTTTAGCAGACACCTGGCGAGCGGCCATGGCATTGGCCAATGCAGAATGGTGGATTGGACAGGACTGGACAAAACTATGACCTTGGTGCGACTGGCCCTTGGTGTCCTCTGACCCCTTTGAGAGCCTGTCTCCTGGAAGAGTTGGGAAGCACCCCCACACTGGGGCTGGGGTCAGGGAGGTGCTGATAATGGGGCAGGGGTGGCAGCCACTTTCAGAGAGGGAGAATCTGTGGAGACCTCTCTGCCTCGCAGAGGCCGCCCCCTGGCCTCCACCCTGCCCCACAAAGAGGTGTGTGGAGCGACCCACCTGTCATTGCAGAGGCCAGAGCCGTGGTGAGGCCTCCCAGGTGGCTTGGGACAAAACAGCCTCAGGGTGGCATGTGCTTGTCTCTATATTTGCATCAAGATGTCCGCCAGGAACAAAGTAATGCTACCCATGACCCCACTCTCCAGAGGACCACCACAGACATTTTGGTATTTCTCCTTCCACTGTTTTTCTATAAGGAAAAAAAATGTATATGTGTATACTGTGTGGTCCTACATTAAAAGAATTTTTAAACCTCTTACATGGCAAAAACAAATAAACCACTATTAGCAAAGTAAAAGCACAAATTACAAGCTGGGAAGATATATTTGTAACTTGTATTACAGTGGTTAATATTCCTAATAATCTAAAAGAAGATTCACAAGGAAATGCACGTGGCCTTGCAATGTTAAAAGATGTGCAATCTTCATATTGCAATGATGGATACAAGCCATTATACATCTTGTCAAGTTATAAAATTGTGCAGTGCAAATTGTAAACAATAATGAAAACTATAGGCCATGGTTAGTGGCAATGCATCAATATGTGTTCATCAATTGTAACAGATGTACCACACTAATCAAAGTTGTTGTTAATGGGGGAAAGTG
Organism: Tolypeutes matacus; assembly: GCA_026826555.1. NCBI lineage: Eukaryota > Metazoa > Chordata > Mammalia > Cingulata > Chlamyphoridae > Tolypeutes > Tolypeutes matacus. The sequence goes on along the minus strand of JAKSZT010028529.1, from coordinate 955,045 downwards.
TGTGAGGGGTAGTTGGTAGGCTATATGGAATCTCCTATATTTTTAATGTAACATTTATGCAATTTAAAGCTCCATTAAAAATAAAGAAAAATAGTAAATTTCCAAAAAAAAAAAAAAAAAGATGTGCAGTCTTGCTCCTAAGAAGACGGATGCATATAAAGAGGACACTAAAGGACCATTTCGTGCTTAGCAGACAGGCCACAATCTCAGCACTGTGGGGGGGCATGCGAGTGGTACAGCCCCTGTGGAGGGGAGCTTGAGAATGCCTAGCAAAGGCACATCTATGTACCCTTCGACTCGGCCACCTCACGTCCAGGTCCTAGTCCTGAGATCCTTGGGGCAGGGGCTGGAGAGCCAGTGTGATGAGCCTGTGGAGGGACAGCTGCCTCCAGCATGTGATTTACACATTTATTGAGAATATAGAGGCCTTAACCCACCCATGCATGTTAAACTCTTTAAAAGTTTTTTAAAAAGTTTCCATGCCCTGAGCACCGTGCCAGCCTGTGCTGCGTGCTTATGTCCCCCATGGAGTCCCCACCCTGGCTGGACAAGCACCACGACGCTGGGCCGGTGGCCGGCTCAGGGCCCCTGGGGGTCCTCTCTGCAGGGACCTCGAGGAGGAGCACGGACACTGCTAGCTCCCTGGGCTGGGGGGAGCCACCCAGCTCCACAGCCTGCAGGAGCCTCCCCATTTGGGCCAAAATGGACCATGTGGGCCTAAGAGGCACAGAAGTGTCTAATTATGGAATAACAAAGTTGTGACCAGATTACAGCACAGCTTTTGAAAATTCAATATTATACCTTTAGGCACAAAATAAAAGATGTTTGTTTCCCCAATATAGGCTCAATGGAGTTAATTTCACGTCAACTGAAGTAAAATGTAAGTTTCCTGGTTGAAACGTGCATGGGGAAGTACCCTTATGGACAATTACTGAAAGGAGGATGTGGGAAGGGGTGAGTAGCAGGTGCAGAGGGCTCAGGGGTTACCTCTGGCAGGTGAGGCCAGGGGCAGTGGGTGCAAGGCGGCCTCATTCCAGGCAGACACCAGTGCTGTTCTTGTTTGTGGCCGTGGGAGATCCGGTGTGAGAGAGAAACTGGGTGACTGAGAAATAGCTAGAGTCCGTAACCAGTGAGCCTGGGTGGTCCTGGTGGGGTGGGCAGACGTGAGGACCAGACAGGCACAGGAAGGGAGCAGGAAGCAGGGGTAGGAGGAGGGTGGGGGGGAGGCCCAGGCACCCCTGTGATTCGCTGATGACATGCAGCGCCATGGCTCATTAGCCAGGAAGCCTCAATTAGCCGGTCGCAGGAGCCAGGATCCTCCGAGAGCCCCTCGCCTGCCTCCCTCTCCCTCCCAGCATGAGATCAGGTGCGGGGGCGGGCCCCGGGGAAGGTACAGATGCAGGAAATCGGATGCTGGGGCACGTGTCGCTGCTGGTATGGCGATGGCGGCTACAGCACAAACCCTGCCGGTGTCCACGCCCCGCGTCAGGCGCAGCCTTGCGCGCAGCCTGGCCCAGTCTGCTGGAGCTTGGCCTGGGGGCCGCCTGCAAAGCTGGAGCACAGGCGGCCCATCCTAGAGACCCCCGGCGCGGGAGTAACGGCTTCAGCGGCTCTTCATGCTGCTGTGTTTCCCGTGTACCCTTCCATGGCCCATCGCTCTTCTCCAGCTGCTCCCATGAACCTCTTCAGCACTCCTTGGGAAAATCTGTTCCAAACCTTCGTATTCATTCTCCCTTCACTCCTGACTTCGCACCCCTGTGGTGGTTTAAACATGGTCCCTTCACAAGGTGAGCCCTGTCCCTCATCTTGACTCTGGACTGGCCACCAGAGTGTGGCAGAAGTGGCCCTGCTGGATTTCCAAGCAGGTCCTGGAACCACTTCTGGAAGCCCTGACCAACCACCCAGATGTCCACCCACCCTGAAGCCGGGGTGGGTACAGATGCTCAAGGCGCCGGGGGCGCCACGCATGGCCCCGCCAAGCTGAACCTCTGATCCACCCGACCTGGGGCAGACGCCTCCAGGAGACCGGCCGGCCGCGGCCCGCAGAGAAGCTGCCCCTGCCGTGCCGTTGGGATCGCTGACCCGCAGGCTCTGCATGCTGCTGTATCTTGGAGCCGTTTGTTACACATCAGTAGCTGGCCCTGGGCAGCTGTTGCAGACGGGGACAGGGAAAGCAGGGGAGAAACTAGGAGGCAAAGTGAGAATCCTCAGCAGGCGAGAGGGGAGCACTACCTGTGCCCACATTCACTCTCCCATCGCCATCGCCCGCACGAGCAGAGGAGGGGAAGGTTCACTGGGGGGCTGCAGCACACGGCTCGCTGGCCATTCACCAAAGACCCAGAGCTCGGGCCTGGGGACATACTGGTGCTAAGAACATCGTCCAGTAGGGGAGAGGTGGAGGGGAACGCACAAATAGTGGATTCTAGGGCACCAGCAGCCTGAAGGAGGACCCCACTAAGCCAAATAGCTACTCCCTTCCTGAAGGCGGGGTGGGCAGAGGGACCACCCACCATGCCCTTTCTCGAGCACTTGCGCTCAGCCAGCGGGAGCCCCGGCCCACCTCCTGGGCCACGACTGAGTACCACGCACACAGCGGGGAAAGGCAGCCCTCCTGTCCCCGGCGGGCAGCTCCCCAGCGGGCCGCTGACCACACAGCTTTCTCGGGCTTCCGGCCTGCGCTGTGCTGTCTCCCGCCCCCTCCTCCTCTGCTGAGGGCCCGCCCTCACGGCACAGGCACTTTCCCATCCCAGGCACTGCTTCTGAGGAACCTGACATCCTCATTTCCTGTGACACATGCCTGAGCCCACGTACCACCAAGTCTCCAGGCCTGGTTGAAACGATGAGCCTCAATGGCTTTCTCCGTTGGTTCCTTTTGTTCGGATTTGCAAAGTCTGACGCAGAACTTGGAGCCAGGAGTGGAGGGCTGGCACACACTCCCCAGGCCGTCCTCCTCACGGGGTCCCATTCCCAAGGGTGGACCCCACGTTTGCTGAGCAAACCCTGCGCCTGCGGGTAGAAGGCAGAGGCCTTTTGCCAGGTCCCCGGACAGAGCTTAGACCTGCAGGCTCAGGTGTCAGCGTGAGTGGGTGAGGCCTCGGGACAGAGCCAGGCTGCGCCCCCAGCGCCAGGCTCTGATGCTCCACTCCAAGAGAGCAAACATTCCAAGTTAGCCTGGCCTTCCAGGTCCTTCTGCATGTGTATTAGTCAAGGAATAGGATAGAACATGTTTTTTAAAATATTTTGTTAGTTTGACTTACAATTCTTAAAATATTTGGTCATATTTTACCTCAGGACCCACAAAAGAGGAGACTGATAATTTTTTTTTCTTCAATTTTTAAAAATTTATTAAGTGTATCACACACACATAAAAATACATAAACAGGGAGGCGGCTGTGGCTCAATCAGTGGGGCTCCCGTTTGCCATGTGGGGGGCCCCGGGTTCGGTTCCCGAGGCCTCCTGGTGGGGGCGGGCCCGCCCGCACGGCGTGGTTGGCTGGCCCGGCGAGCACAGGCAGCAAGGGGGGGATAAATGAATAAATAAATAAAATCTTAAAAAAAAAATATATATATATATACATAAACAGTAAGTGTATAGCAATAGTTGTGAACTTACAAAACAAACATACATAACATCATACAGGGCTCTCTTACGTCACCCTACCACCACCAATACCTTTATTAAACATTTTTAACTAATGATTAAAGAGCATCCTCGGGGTCGGATGTGGCTCAACTGGTTGGGCGTCCGTCTGCCATATGGAGGGACCCGGGTTCGATCCCCGGGACCTCCCGGTAAAAAAAGAAAAGAAAAAAAAAAAAAAAAAGAGCATCCTCAAAATATTACTACTAACCAAAGTATTTTCCCCCCACCCACCCTATTATAATAATTATTTTTATATCATTTATACATGAACATATATAAACAATAAGTGTATAGTAAAAGTTGTGAACTAATAAAGCAAACATGCATAACATCATACAGGGGTCCCATACATCAACCCACCAACAACAACTTGCATTGTTGTGAGACATTTGTTACAAATTATGAAAAAAATCATCAAAATCTTATTACTAACTATTGTCCATATCTTACATTTGGTGTATTTTTCCCCCAACCCACTCTTTTTTTTTTTAATATATTTTTATTACAGAAGTTGTGAAATTACAAAACAATAATGCACATGTGCAGAATTCCCATACAACACCTTTCTATCAACATACCACACCGTGGTGGAATATTTGCTACAGATCATATGATAATATCATCAGATTATTACCACTAACCATGATCCATAGCGTACATTTGGCACACTTTTTCCATACTTCCCCATTATCAACACAGTACATCTTTGGCATAGATGCAGGAATATTACAGTATTACTGTTAACCACAGTCCATAGGTCACTCCAGTTGTATTTTTCCCATGCTTCACATTCCCACCACCCTGCAATAGTGACGTACATCTGCTCTAGCTCACAAAGGACACTCTTGCATCTGTACCATCAACCACAATTCTCATCTACCTCTGGGTTTACTGTGCTATTCAGTCCCTAGATTATTCTCTAGCTTTCTGTCAATTGGCAATTAATCCCTAGACTACCATTTTCAGCCACATCCCCATTTATAAACCAGCTGTTACTCACTATAATGTGTTACCATGAATTCTATACATTTCCACACTTTTACAGTAAAGTTAATTAAAACATCTCCATACATTAAGCATCAGTAGTCCATCTCAGTCCTTCTCTTATCTCCTTTTAGAATACACCATCTACCACCAGGTTTTGAAGATGTTTTCCTACATTTTCTTCTGGTAGCTGTATGGTTCTTGCTTTAATATTTAGGTTTTTTATCCATTTTGAGTTAATTTTTGTATAAGATGTGAGATAGGGGTCCTCTTTCTTTTGGCTATGGATATCCAGTTCTCTTAGCACCATTTGTTGAATGGACTGTTCTGCCTGAGCTGGGTGGGTTTGACAGGCTTGTCAAAAACCACTTGAGGGGGGCGGATGTGGCTCAAATGGTTGGGTGTCTGTCCGCCATATGGAGGGACCTGGGTTCGATCCCCGGGACCTCCCGGTAAAATAAAAAAAATATATATATATATAGAAGGCGCATGGGCTGCCAGGCTCTGTGTGCAGCCGAGCTGTCGGGCCCCGGGAGCCATGCAGCAGGATGATGACGTAACAGGGGAGAGACAAGACGAGATGCTCCGAAAGCTCCAGAAGCCGGGAGCTGAGGTGGCGCAGGTGGCAGAACACCTCTCTCCTACATCGGAGGTCTCCAGGATCAAATCCTGGTGAAGACTGGAGGAGGAGGATGAGAAAATATGGCAGGAAACAGACACGGAGAATTGCCCAGCGAATGGACACAAAACAGCAAATGGGGAAGGGGGGGGGGGTTAAAACGGATAAAGTAAATAAATAAATCTTAAAAAAAAAAAAACAAAAAAAAAACACTTGACCATAGATGTTTCTGAACCAACAATTCAGTTCCATTGATCTATGTGTCTGTCTTTAAGCCAGTACCATGCTGTTTTTACCACTGTAACTTGGTAATATGATTTAAAGTCCAGAAGTGAGAGTCCTCCAACTTTGCTTTTCCTTTTTAAGATGTTCTGGATATTCAGGACCCCTTACCCTTCCAAATAAATTTGATAACCGTGTTTTCCATTTATTTAAAAAATGCTGGTGGAATTTTATCGGGATTGCATTGAATCTGTATATCAATTTGGTTAGAATTGCCATCTTAATGATATTTAATCTTCTAATCTGTGAGCATGGAATGTTCCTCCAATTAATTAGGTCTTTTTTTATTTCTTTTAACAATGCGTTGTAGTTTTCTGAATACAAGTGCTTTACATCATTGGTTAAGTTTATTCCTAAATATTTGATTCTTTTAGTCACTATTGTAAATGGAATTTTTTTCCCCTGACTTCCTCCTTAGATTGCATATTACTAGTGTCTTTTAAAGTCTATTTCATCTGATATAAGAATAGCTTCTCTGGGTTTTTTTTGTTTGTTTGTTTGTTTGTTTTTGTTTTCCTTGGTTACTGCATGATGGAATATTTTTTTCCAGCCTTCCACTTCCAATCTATTGGTATCCTTGGGTCTAAGGTGAGTCTCTTGCTGACAGCATTTAGGTGGCTCATATTTTCTTATCCATTCTGCCAGTCTGTGTCTTTTGATTGGGAAGTTTAATCCGTTAACATTAAATGTCATTACTTTAAAAGCGTTTCTTATTTCACTCTTTTTGACCTTTGAGTTTTATCTGTCATATTTTATTTTCACCACACCTTTGAGACTTTTACTTACTTTTACTGATATAATCTTCATTTCTAGACTCTCTTCCAAGCCTATCTCTCCTGTCTTTTCTTTTCAGACTATAGCACATCCTTTAGTATTTCCTGCAAAGCAGGTCTCTTGGTTACAAACTCTCTGAGTTTTTATTTATCTGTGAATATTCTAAACTTATTGTCATTTTTGAAAGACAATCTTGCCGGATATAAGATTCTTGGCCGGAAGTTTTTCTCTTGCAGTATCTTAAATATATCATACCACTGTCTTCTTACCTCCATGGTTTCTTTTTTTTTTTTTTTTTTTTTTTTTTTTTAAAAGATTTTATTATTTATTTATTCATTTATCCCCCCCTTGCTGCTTGTGCTCACTGGGTCAGCTAACCACGCCGTGCGGGCGGGCTTGCCTTCACCAGGAGGCCCCGGGAACCGAACCCGGGGCCCCCCACATGGCAAACGGGAGCCCCACTGATTGAGCCACAGCCGCTTCCCAACCTCCATGGTTTCTGATGTGAAATCGGCACTTAATCTGATTGGGTGTCCCTTATATGTTATGCATTGCTTTTCTCTTGCTGCACTCAGAATTCTCTGTCTTTGGCATTTAACATTCTGATTAGTATGTGTCTTAGAGTTGGTCTATTTGAATTTATTCAGATGGGAGTTTGTTGTGCTTCTTGGACATGGAAATCTATGTTCTTTAATAGGGTTGGGAAATTTTCTACCATTATTTCTTCGAATATTCCTTCTGCTCCTTTCCCCTTCACTTCTCCTTCTGGGACACCTATGGCATGTATGTTTGCACATCTCTTGCTGTTGTTTAGTTCCCTGAGACCTTGTTCAAGTTTTTCCATTCTTTTCTTCATGTCTTCTTTTGTATGTTCACTTTCAGAGGCCATTTCTTCAAGCTCACCAATCCTTTCTTCTGCCTCCTCAAATCTGCTATTATATGATTCCAGTGTATTTTTAATTTCATTTATTGCATCTTTCATCTCCATAAGATCTGCTATTTTTCTATGTATGCTTTCAAATTCTTCTTTGTGCTCATCTAATGTCATCGTAATATCCTTAATCTCTCTTTAGTTTACTTTAGTAGACTTCTAACTATTCAGTCTGTGCCAGTCGAATGTACCTGCAGTTACCTGGAGAGGCTGGTGCAGGGCCCTCCAGCTTCCTCCCTGCTAGAGGTGAGGCTGAAGCCTAGGCTAGGGGTGCAGGCAGATCTGGGTGAAAGAAGCAGGTCTCTACCGTCACTGTGATTTTCAGTCAGCCTGGCTTCCTCTCATGCTGAGGGTGGAGTCAAAGCAGCGGCTACCAGCCTCCTTCCGACTTGGACAGGTACAAACCTTAGCTGCTCTTAGGGTTATACTTTAGCCAGCCAAATTTACTAATCAATACCTGAAATCAGTCATTCCTCCCCTGTATTTGGGAAATGGAGCTTCCAATTCCAGCAGCGGAATAGCTTGGGAGGCGGTTTCGCCACCAGAGCAGGATGATCACCGGCCTTCGCGGTGTGGCCTGTATTTTCCCGGAGAGGCTGGCGCAGCTCCCCCCAGCTTCCTCCCTCCCGAGGTGGGCCTGGGGCTTAGGCTAAAGCTGCAGTCTGATCTAGATGGAAAGAAGCTGGTCTCTACCAGCACTGTGATTTCAGTCAGCCCTGCTTCCCCTCATCTCAGGTGCAGAGTTAAGATGGTGGCCACCGGCCTCTTTCTGACTTGGACTGGTTCAAACTTTAGCTGTTCCTAGGATTATACTTTAGCCCGCCGAATTTACTCATCAGTAGCTGAAGTTGGTGCCCAACCGTCTCTTCCTCCCCTCTTTTTTGAGAAGTGGAACTTCCAATTCCAGCAGCGGAACAGCTCCTGCAGCAGTGGAGGATGGACACCGGCCTCCGGGGCATGACGTGCTCTACTCACGAATCTTCTCTGCAGATGTGCAGTCTCCTTCCATTCTTCCTAGGATGTTGCAGGATGCCCTTCTGGTCTCCTGGAGCCCCCAAACAGGTGCTTTAGACAGCTCTGGGTGATCACTAACTGCCCTATAGTACGAGCTGACCCCAGGAGCTCCTTACTCTGCTACCATCTTGCTGGTTGTCCTGGCTGATACTTTTTTTTAAAAGTTATGGAAAATTACACATGCATACAAAAATATTCAGGTTTGTATGTGGAACTATCATGGACCCATCATCACTTGCAACAATTCCCATTCCTAGTTGTCTTCTTCTGTACTACACCTACCCAATTCTCCCCTCGCATATCAGGGCTGCAAATCAGGGTTGCACTATATTAACAAATTTAGGGCATGACGAGGGCAGGTGGAAGCTCCTGAGGTTCCTTTTTCCTATCAAAATAGGTCACAACCTGGGAGAACCGTCAGTCTTGAAAGACTGGGGCAGTGCTTCCTTGCTGGCTGGCTCTGGAATCGGAATGTTGGTTTGGATCCTGATTTGCTCCTTGTTAGCTGTGGCACTTTAGGAAATTTGCTTAACCACTCTGTGCTTGTTTTCACATCAATAAAATGGTGATAAACATCTACTCCATGATGTTGTTATGTGGCTTAAAACGTGCTGAGAACACATGGTCTGCATGTGGGGAATGTTGGTTATTCTGATTATATGTTTCCTTTGTTTGGTGGAGAAGATGTACAGGTGTGTTGTTTGAGGCTGTGTGGACCCCAGAAAAGCATGTTCTTAAAGTTCACTGTCCCTGTGGGTATGGGCCCATTGTAAGTAGGACCTTTTGATGAGGTGACTTCAGTTAAGGTGTGTGTGACCCAGCCCAGCCAGGATGTGTCTTAATCCTATTACTGGAGTCCTTTATAAGCAGAATGAAAATCACACATGAGAAAGTCACAGGAAGCCAGAAGAGAAGGGAGAAACCAGCAGACACTGCCATGTGCCTTGCTGTGTGTGCAGTTTGATATTATTGATGAATTCCAAAAAGAGATATAGATTATGTTTGTAAACTGGTCTGTTACTCTGAGCATGAAACCCTTTGACTGATTTAAATTCAAAGGCTTTATGTTTACATGATTAAATCAAGATTAGGGCTCTAATTCGGCCACATCATTTAGGGCATGCAGGTGTCCCCCTTGGTGGCCATATAAACGGACCCAACAATCAACAAGAGGGAGAAAAAAAAATACACAGAGGAATAGAGAGCTTCATAGACACAAAAGAGGAGAGAACTTGTCAGCTTTGATCCTGTGGCCCCAGGGAAGAGAGAGGAGCCATTCCCCTGATAGTTTACAGCTGACTTTGTGAAGAGAAACCGAGCAGCTGAGCCCAGAAAGAAACAAACCGTTCAGCCTGCAGCTGAGATCAGAAGAAGCTGGGCCACGGAGCCTTGAGAGGAAGAGAAGGGCTGATCCCTCGCAGACGTCGCCCGCCATCTTGCTTCAACATGTGGCAGCAGACTTTGGGTGAGGAAGTACCTCTTATGGTACCTTGAGTTGGACTCTTTAGGGCCTTGTAACTGTAAGCGTCTACCCCAAATAAACACCCTTTATAAAAGCCAACAGGGTTCTGGTACTTTGCATCAGCACACCTTTGGCTAACACACCAGGTGACAGAGGAGCCTCTCATGGCCAGGAGCCATCCCCACAATGCCAGTCTTCAGGGAGAAAGCATTGCTCCGTGATGCCTTATTGGGGCTTTCTTTTAGCCTCAATACCGTAAGCTAATAAATTCCCACTGCTTAAGCAAACCCATTTCATGGTTGAGCAGCCTAAGAAACTAAAAGAATAGGTGTCAGGAAATGAAAGAGGATTTTCTAAGTTTAATCACATGGGTTTATTGGAGACCACTTCAGAATATGGACTTCCCACTGGAAATATATCAGAGCAGACCCTGGGCCTCAGAGGCAGCTGTGGATCTGTGAAAAGATTTTTTTCCCTAAAGGACTACTTGTCAAAGAAAGGCTGAGTGGGATTTTAGACAACAATGATGAGTAGCGAGAAGTCTTAAAAACAAGGTGAAACTAAAATATTAACAATATAATGGATGATGGCAGTAAAGGAACTCTTACTAAAACATTCTAAGGAATTCACTTGTTTTGGAGGAGAAGAGATATATATTTTTTTTTATTTTTTATTTATTTTTTTTTTTTTATTTTATTTTTTTTTTTTTTTTTTTTTTACCGGGAGGTCCCGGGGATCGAACCCGGGTCTCTCCATATGGGAGACGGACGCCCACTCAGTTGAGCTACATCCGACTCCCAGAGAAGAGATATAGATTGACTTTATATATGGTTAAGTCAAACTATTAAAGAACAGGAAAAAAAGTACAACCAAGACAGAAACAAGAAGTGAAAGGGTATATTAGCCAAAGGGGTGCTGATGCAAAATACCAGAAATCTGTTGACTTTTATAGAGGGTATTTACTTGGGGTAGAAGCCTACAGTTACCAGACCATAAAACATAAATTACTTTCCTCACCAAAGGCCAAGTGTTGGGGCAAGATGGCTGCCAATGTCTGCCAAGAGTTCAGGCTTCTCGAGTTCCTCTCTTCCTTGGGCTCCATTTCTCTCCGGGCTCAGCTGCTGTGCTCTCTCCACAAGGCCAGCTGTAGACTATCAGGTGAATGGCTTGTCTCTCTCCCCCGGGCTTCTGCCTTGTCTAAGGAGCTGTCTCTATTCCTCTGTGTTCTTCTCCTGTGTGTTCACTTCCCTGTGCTCCAGCTCAAAACTCTAAACTCCCTTCTCTGTGGTGCACTTTCTCTGTGAGTCCCCGCCTACCAAGGGGGCAGGGACTCAACATCCTACTGACATGGCCCAATCAAAGCCTCAGTCATTCTTTAATCAAGTAAAAGTAAAACCTCTGAATCCAATGCACTCTAATACATCCAGAGGAAAAAAACAGTTCACAAACACAATCCAATATTTCTTTTTGTAATTCATCAATAATATCAAACTGCTACAAAAGGTATCATGGAAAATAGAACACAGAGGATGGAGTTCTTTTTTCTATCAATGGATGGAGATGAGTTCAGGGAACGAAGAAAAATAAAGCTAGCAAAGCAATTGTAATATGGCACAAATAGAATTCAAAGCAAAAATAGCAATCATGCCAAAGAGGGATTTTATTTAATGATAAAAGAAATAACTCATCGAGAGCATTTAACTATCAGAAGCCCTTAGACACCCAACGGTACATATTCGAAGTAAGGCAAGGTGAGAGGCATTGCCCAGGCCTCCCTAGAGACCATGCCTGCCACATGCATTCAGGAGGGTGGGGGCCTGGACTACTGGACTCAGTCTTGGCCACATGATTCTTTTTTTTTTTTTTTTTTTTTAAAGATTTTATTTATTTATTAATTTATCCCCCCCTTGCTGCCTGTGCTCGCCGGGTCAGCTAACCACGCCATGCGGGCAGGCTTGCCTTCACCAGGAGGCCCCAGGAACCGAACCCGGGGCCTCCCATATGGTAAACGGGAGCCCTACTGATTGAGCCACAGCCGCTTCCCAGCCACATGATTCTTAAATAACACAGTCATTATTCAAGGACTCATGCAGCATTGCCAAACATGGCCACATTCTAGGCCATGAAAGCACTTGGCAACAAATTCCAAGAATCAATAGAACGCATACCACCTTCTCTGATTACAATAATAGCAAAAATCAATAATAAAATAAATTTCTAGTCTTATGGAAAATAAATACAACAAAAGCAAAAACAAAATAAAACTGAAACCCACCAATCTTCTAAATAATTAATGAGAAAAGGATGAATCACCATGAAAGCTATGAAATGTTTAAACCAAGTGACAAAAAGAGAAATACAAGGTGACTTCCGGGAAGATGGCAGACTAGTAAGACACGGGAATCTCTTTTCCAGAAAAATAGCTAGAGGACAGGCTGAAACAGCCCCGAAAAAGATCTTCTAAGGTTTAGGACAGCAGGTGAAGGCTGCACACTACCCAGAGGAGAGAGGGATAAAAGAGGGAAATTGCGACGACTGAACCGTGAGTTGGAACCAGCAGCGCCTGCTGCTGCCGGCACCCTCCCCCATACTCTTTAGAATTCTAGGGCCTCTGGGCCTGCGACCACAGACAAAGGGGACTCCAGGGATCTACCACTCCTGGAAAGGGGAGAGAGAGGGACACAGCCTTAGGCTGACTCAGGTTCTGACCCGCAAATTTGGGCTGCAGAGCCCCACGGACCCTTCCACATGGCAGTTTGCCTTGGGAGCCTAGGAAGGGCTGCAGAAATCCGACCCTCGCAACCTCCCTCTTTTCTAGCCTGGACTAATTGTTGAGGACTCCACAGGAGAGGGGAGAGAGAGCCTGGGGCTGATCCTACTTTGACTGGCAGGTTTGGTCTGCCCTGTCCCGAGAGACCTTCCAGGCCAGGTGGGGCTGCGCCATTGTTTGCCTTGGAGCCTGAAAGGGGTTAAAGATACACAAACCTCCCAATCTCCTCCTCTACTAACAGGGACTGATTGTTGAGGATTCAGAAGGGAGTGGAAATATTTCCTAGCTGGGAAAAGGGAGGGGGCTACCACAGAAGACTGGAGAACTGTCTCAGAAAGTTTGAATTAAAAGGCTCTTAGCCCCCAGACAGGAAGCTCTATCACATTGATCTGGTCTGTGTCACAACAAATACACTCCGACCAGGCATTAAATTGAGAGCTGCCAATGAGCAACATCTCCTGGCAGACCAAGGAAATGCACATAAGAAAATTAATAAGTAGGAGAGGCTTTTCCTGGCCTCTATAGCCTCCCTGCCCAAGGCCCTAGGAAACAACTCTACAACCAATTACTGGGTCCAGTGGCCAGTTTTGAGCAACCAGCAGAACAATCCTAACAATCAAGGTTGAGCCAAAAATCAAAGAGCTGTGGTAACTCACTGCCTCCTGCCACTAAAACCCTATAAAAGAGAAAGAGATAGAGCATCTAAGTAAAATACAACCTCACCAGATGCCAAAACACCGGCAAAAAAATTACAAGCCCTACTAAGAAAATAGAAGACATGGCCCAAGAAAAGGAATACAGCAAAGTCCCAGAAGAGATGCAGAATTTGAGAGAACTAATCAGTGAGATGAGCACAAATTTCCAAAATCAAATTAATGAGATGAAAGACAATAGAGATAAATGACATCAAGAAGATATTGAGCGAACGCAAAGAAGAATTTGAAATCCTGAACAGAAAAGTAACGGAGTTCATGGGAATGAAAGACACAATAGGTGAAGCCAAAAACACATTTGAGGCATACAACAGCAGACTCGAAATGACAGAAGAAAGAATAAGTGATACCGAAGACAGAGCAGCTGAAATTGAAAAGAGAAAAGAACAGAGAGAGAAAAGAATGGAAAAGATTGAGCAGGGGCTCAGAGAGTTGAATGACAACACAAAACGCAACAACATACGTGTCATGGGAGTTTCAGAAGAGGAAGAGAAAGGAAAAGAGGCAGAAAGAGTATGTGAGGAAATAATAGCTGAAAAGTTCCTAACTCTCATGAAAGAAATGAACTTACATGTCCAAGAAGCCCACTGTACCCCAATGAGAATAAGTCCAAATAGACCTATGCCAAGACACAAACTATTCAGAACGTCAAATGTAAAAGATAAAGAGAAAATTCTCAGAGCAGGAAGAGAGAAGCAAATGATCACATACAAAGGACATCCAGTAAGACTTAGTACAGATTTCCCTTCAGAAACCATGGAGGCAAGAAGACAGTGATATGATACAACTAGGAAACTGAAAGAGAAAAACTTCCAGCTGAGATTTCTTTATCCAGCAAAACTGTCCTTCAAATATGAAGGTGAATATAAAGTATTCACAAACAAACAGAAACTAAGAGAGTTTGCAAAAAAGAATCCACCTTAGCAGGAAATATTAAAGGAAGCCTTAGAACCTGAAAGAAAAAGACAGGAGAGAGAGGCTTGGAGTATAAAAGAAAGAAAAAAGAATATAAAAGAAAGAAAAGCAGAAAGGATAAACAAAAGAGTAAAAAGAGAGACAAAAACAAGATGACATATGAAAACCAAAGAATAAAATGAAGGAAATAAATAGTGCGTTTTCAGTAATATCACTGAATGTGAATGTATTAAATCCCCCAATCAGGGAAGCGGCTGTGGCTCAATCAGTAGGGCTCCCGTTTACCACATGGGAGGCCCCGGGTTCAGTTTCCGGGGCCTCCTGGTGAAGGCAAGCCCGCCCGCACGGCGTGGTTAGCTGACCGAGCGAGCACAAGCAGCAAGGGGGAGATAAATGAATAAATAAATAAAATCTTTAAAATAAATAAATAAATAAATAAATAAATAAATAAATCCCCCAATCAAAAGATACAGGCTGACAGAATGGATAAAAAAACATGAGCCATCCATATGCTGCTTACAAGAAACTCACCTCAGACCCAGGGATACAAACTGGCTGAAAGTAAAAGGTTGGAAAATGACACTTCACGTGAATAGTAAACAGAAAAGACCAGGGTAGCTATACTAATATCAGACAAAACAGACTTTAAATGCAAAAAAGTGATGAGATATGGAAGGCCATTATATATTAATAAAAGGGACAATCCTCCAGGAAGATGTAACAGTCATAAATATTTACACACCCACCCAGGGTGCCCCAAAATATATGAGACAAACTCTGGCAAAACTGAAGGAAGAAATACACATTTTTATAATAATCATTGGAGACTTCAACATCCCTCTCACATCATTAGATAGAACAACTAGACAGAAGATCAACAAGGAAACAGAGAACTTGAACACTATGATAAACAAGTTAGACCTAACAGACATATACAGAACACTGCATCCAAATTCAGCGGGTTATACATTCTTCTCAAGTGCCCATGGATCTTTCTCCAGGATAGACCACATGTTAGGTCACAATACAGCTCTCAATAAATATAAAAAGATTGAAATTATACAAAGCACCTTCTCAGATCATAATGGAATGAAACTAGAAATCAATAACAGGAAAAAAGTAAATTTGTAAATGTGTGGAGACTGAACACACACTCCTAAATATTCGGTATGTCAAAGAAGAAATTGCAAGTGAAGTCAGTAAATATATTGAGACAAATGAAAATCAGAACACAACGTGTCAAAACTTATGGGGGGAAGCGGATGTGGCTCAATCGATAGGGCTCCCGTTTACCATATGGGAGGCCCCGGGTTCAATTCCCGGGGCCTCCTGGTGAAGGCAAGGCAGCCCGCGCGGCTTGGTGACCTGACGCAGCAGTACGTCCCAACAAAGGGAAACAAGCACACACAGAAAAACGCACAGCAAATGGACACAACGAGCACAAGCAGCAAGGGGGGATAAATAAATAAATAAATAAAATCTTAAAAAAAACAAAACAAAAAAAAAACTTATGGGATACAGCGAAGGCAGTCTTGAGAGGGAAATTTATAGCTCTAAATGCCTATATTAAAAAACAAGAAAGAGCTAAACACAAAGATTTAACTGAACAACTAGAGAAACTAGAAAAAGAACAGCAAACCAATCCCAAAGCAAGCAGAAGGAAAGAAATAATAAAGATTAGAGCAGAAATAAATGAAAAATGAGAATTAAAAAAAACAAGAGAAAATCAACAAAACCAAAAGCTGTTTCTTTGAGAAGATCAATAAAATTGACAAACTCCTCACTAGACTAACAAAGAAAAAAAGAGAAGATGCAAATAAATACAATCAGAAATGAAAGGGGGGAAATTACAAATGACCTCACAGAAATAAAAAGAATCATAAGAGGATATTATCAGAAACTATATGCCAACAAACTAGACAACCTAGATGAAATGGACAAATTTCTAGAAACGCACAACCAACCTACACTGACGCTACAAGAAATACAAGAACTTAACAAACCAATCACAAGTAAGGAGATTGAATCTGTCATCAAAAATCTCCCGGCAAAGAAACACATGAAGAAATGCTCAACATCACTCATGATTAGGGAAATGCAAATCAAAACTACAATGAGATATCATTTCACACCTATCAGAATGGCCACTATTAAAAAGACAGAGAACTACAAGTGTTGGAGAGGATGTGGAGAGATAGGAACACTTCTTCACTGTTGGTGGGAATGCAGGATGGTACAACCACTATGGAGGACAGTTTGGCAGTTTTCTAAGGAAATTGAATATAGACTTGCCACGTGACTCTGCAATATCACTCCTGGGTATATACCCTGAAGAACTGAGAGCAGTGACACGAACAGACATCTGCACATCGATGTTCATAGCCACACTATTCACCATTGCCAAAAGTTGGAAACAACCCAGGTGTCCATCAACAGATGAATGGATAAACAAACTGTGGTCTATTCACACGATGGAATATTATGCAGCTGTAAGAAGAAATGAAGTTGTAAAGCATATGGCAACATGGATGAACCTGGAGGACATTAGGTTGAGTGAAGCAAGCCAGACACAAAAGGACAAATACTGTATGAATGCCTTACTATGAACCAAATATATTGTGTAACATATTGTTTGATAAAAAAAAAAAAAATTTATATGTAGCCATTACATTTGAGAAACGTGAAAAAAAAAACACACTGAAAATAAAGAACAATTATTTTCAAAAAAAAAAAAGAAATACAAGTCAAAATAATAAACAAAGGAAATTGTAAAGCCTTAAAATACATACATTAACAAAGAAGGCAGATTGAAAATTAATGGGCTATGCATTCAACTAAAAAAGCTAGAAAAGGAATTACAGAGTCAATACAACGAAAATAGATAAAATGAAATAACAAAGATAAATGTGTAAATTAATGGAACTATGGAGATTCAACAAAACCAAAAGTTGGTTCTTTAAAAAATCAAAAGGTACAGAGAGGGATCTGTGCACAGGCCTGGAGGAAGGAAGGAGGGCTGCCCCCATCAGTAAACTCTGGGGGTGGGTGCTCCGTGTGGCCCCCAGGGCCTGCTAAACATCTTGGCCATTTTCCAGTGGGCAGTGGGCACTGTTGGTCAGGAGAGACCTCAGGAGAGCCGCCAACCCACTCTAACGTGGTTCCTGGGGCCATGGGGATGGAAAGAGAAGTGACAGCACGATGGGCTCCACTGGGGGGGGGGGCATCAGCTCACGGCCAGGGGGTCTGTCTGAGGCCAGGGCATGGTCATGTGCTGTGCAGTGAGGCTTCCCTGTCACTGGGCATGAGCTGGATGCCCTATAACGTGCTCACCAGGAAATATGGACATTCGCTTGGGACAAGGGGGTTGTCCTGCCAGGCTGACACCTGGTCCTGAGTGCAGCGTGCCCCTGTGGTCCCAGGGAAGCCACCACAGGAGCCATGGACAGGATTTGAACAGGGAATGTCCCAGGGGCCACAGCTCACAGGATCACCCTCGCCGATGCAACCCCGGACCCCAAGACCAGGTGTCAGGACTCACACATGTCCCTGAAAGGTGTTACACACACGGTAGGGAATTCTTACAAGACGGAATGCAGGGAAGAAGCACAGGGGACAGAATCCAGGAAAAGCACCCACGTGGAGCTCCCATCGTGCTCTCCGGGTGGAGTGGGCACAGACACTCTTTCAGCACCCAGGTGCGACAGCAGAACGAGCCATGCCTGCCAGGGAGCTCAACTGTTGGTGTCCTGAAATTTTCTCGGGCTCTGTCACATAAGCATGGTCGCCAGCCATGGCAGGCCTCAGTTTCCAGCTCCCGGGAGGTCAAGTGGATACCCAAATGACCTCAAAGCTCCCACACAAACCCCCACGTGGGTGTGGCTTAGAGCACAGCGGAGGGCCCAGCCAGCGCGCCCCTGAGGCGGATCCTGCCCCTGCCCGGGGGCCTCGCCTCCCCACCTTGCTCCAGGACACTCGGGATGGGGTGCCAGCTTGGCACTGGAAGGCTCCTGCTCCGAGTTTACAGGACAACGTGGGGCTTTGGTGCGGAGGCCGAAGCCCGGGGCCGGCCGAGGGCGCTCCCCCACCCGCGCAGCGTGCCCAGACGCCCCTCCCTTGACCTCCCCGCAGCGCCCCGGGCCTCCGATTGTGACCCGAGCACGCAGGCCGGGGCCGGGGCTGTTTTCTGAGCCCGCGGGGGCCCTACAGGCGGGCTAACGAGCGGGGAACCGGGATGAGGGTCGCACCCCAGCCGCAGCCCCACGCCCCGCGTTTCCTGTGCCTCCTGCCGGCGTCGCGAGCCCCGGGGGAGCTGAGCGGGGGCCTCCCCCGCGTCGCGCCTCCGCTGCTGGCGCCAAGAGATTCCGGGCGCCGCGCTCCCGGAGGCGCTGACCCGGGGACCCGGGGGCCGCGCTCACCCCGCTTTTAGCAGTCTGGGCACAGCTCGACTGCGCCGCCAGCTTCCGGCCCCAGGCGAGCGGCAGCGGGAGGCGGCGCCACCAGCTCGTGGGCCCGGGACGCGGCGCCTTAGCCCGGCGGGCCCCCAAAGGCCAGGACGCTTCCGGCCTGAATTTCATTTCTGCTCCCCACGCCCCACGGGTGTCTCTTGCCCCTCTGCCTGACCATTTCGTGGGAGGGAGGGGGCACGTGGACATCTGGGTGTGACTCTCCTCCAACCCAGCCAAGGGGGGACACCTGTGCGCCTGCCAGGCAGGCGCCAGGGCCCCCAGGGTGGTCCCCAGGGTGTTCCCCAGCGGGCTGGAGCTGGGGCATACAGGCTTGTAAACAGGAAAAAGAGCTTTTCAAATACTTTCTCCATACTTTAGTTGTTTAATTGAGGTTACTTCTGTGAGTAGGAGTTTTTATGATTTTTAATTTTAATTTTTAGTTTTGTTAATTATGATTTCTTTTAAGCGTTATTTAAGCCCCTCTAGAGACCTGATGAATATTCAAATCTAGCAGCCCTTCTCATTCTGCTCTAGGTAGCTCTTCAGTCGATCTGAGATGTGCTCTGGTGCTGGCTTCGTTTCACCTGCTCCTGGAGTGGACCTCGGCTGTCTCTGTCTGGTGGTCCAGGTTTTCTCCTATGTTGGTGGTTCCTGGCACAGCACCCTATTTGGTTCAGTGCAGTAAACAGCCCTTGCCTTCCTGCACTTTTGCTTGTGGTTTGTTCACACCCTCACAGTTTACAGAACATGGATAGATATAAAATATTGAGGACTCAAAACAGGTGTTCAAAGAGGAAGGTTTACTTGCTGCTAGTGGCTGAGTTCATTTGAAGACAAGGCCAGCAGCCTTGGACAGGAGCCCTAGGTGGACCCTGAGAAGGGGGAGTAGGAAAGAGGAGTGGGGTGGGGTGGGGTGGGGAGGGCAGAGGCTCTGCTAAGATCAGATCAGT